>JAYKKM010000044.1:2567500-3105000 GCA_035772405.1 Chrysogorgia sp. JL179-B06
ATAAAGACACACCCATATTTGAGGACATGCATACATAGATTAAGAGCTATATGTTCAGCATTTTACTAATAATTTTTCAGCTTGTACAGCAACAAATATTAAATGAGAAAGTCTAAATTTCAAGACATTAACTTCTGTCTCCTCCGTAAACAACAAATCATTTTCCAGTAAACGTATATATAGATATTTACCTTGTGTTACTGCAGATAAAACGACGAGTTTAACTTTCATTAAAGACTCAAAAACCAACACAAATCAGTGAATGAAATCACAAACGGGATATATTGGTAACTGTGCAGCTTTCTCTAAAAAGTATATACCGCGGAAAGACTGAAAACTAGGGTAATATTTAGCACTCTGGGGATCCCGCAATTTTTACGCCCAGGTAATATTAACCCTTTAGTATTTAGTAAACGGAGATTACGTGTACACGGAGATAACCGCCACCCTAATATCAACACTTGTACTGACCTTCGTACTAACCCTTCGTACTAACTAGTTTCAAGTCTAATTCTAGCGATCACCTGTCCAAAACAAAACGTTGCAGCTGCTCTTCACAATCACATGTGAAAATATAACCAATGAATAACAAGATACAAATATCTAGGTGCCAATCAGGAAGCGTTGCCGAAAAGGCGCGCGAGGCAGGCGTGGATGTTTACTTCAGAAATAAATGAGAGGTGTGAGCAAATACGTATCATTGCTGCGAAGCGAGCGTATAGCAGCAGTTAAAAAGATGTGTCGATATCGTACTTACCCGACATCGTGACGCTACTGGATTAACACAGCTCCTCTCACCATGCAATTTAATACTTACACGTATTTTGGTTGGTTAGCAGCCAGCAGGTGTGGTTTAGCGTTTCGTGCTTGGAGTTGGATCAGGGGTGCGGCTATAGCGTTATTCGTGATCAGACCACCATCAACCACACACCTGCACCCTTCACATCAGTTCTGTTGGGGACAGGGCCTTTTTTAAGGATTTTCCCGTGGGGGGGCATTTTCCTAAAAGGGACCTTCGTAGCCAAAACATATGTTTACTGTTTCTGAGGTAGGCTTTTTCGTTTATATATATATATATATTTGTCTGCCATTTTATTTAAACATTTTTTTTCTATAGTTCATGATCAGTGGCGGATCCAGGGTTGTTCGAAAGGGGTAACGGTAATCTACTAGGGGGGTCTGGGGGCATGCCCCCTCAGGAACATTTTTAATTTTGCAAAGCCCAGAAGTGCTTTTACGGCGATTTCTGATAAGAATTTTTGCGAAATTAAGGCACCACGCCGTTGCTAAAAATGCACGATTACAAAGGGCATCAAGATTATGAAACACTTTAATATATAAACTCAGAAGTAGTACGGAACCAATATATACACTTTAGCCTTTAGGCAGCTCCATAAGCTACCAAAACATTGTGCTTATAATCGGTCATATAATATTGCGTTTATCATATGGTAAAAAACAGAAAACACTTGTTTGCGGGATTTTAAATGGGGGACGCGCGCCACGTAGGTCAACATAATAATTTCAGTAAGTCTATAAGTTGTTAATTAAGGGCTAAAACTTACTTTCCATTTGTTTAATTTTTATTCCTTGCTTATTGGTTGATTAAATTTAAGAAAAAGGGACTTTTCCTGGGGGGGGGCAAAAAGTGATTAGTGGGGGGGGGGGGGCACAAGGGGGGACTGGGGGGCATTTGCCCCCCCAGCTTAATAGTTAAAAAAGGCCCTGGTTGGGGATCACTGATGGCGTATATAGAGGGGATGGATGGTGGGTCGCCAGAAAAAACTTCGTTTTGTTCGACTGATCAGTAATGAAGTCTTATCGAAACGTGAGACACAGTGTCAACAAAACTGTCATGTTCACTCGAACGGCATTGCGAATTTTAGTTTGTTTTCCTTTCTTTATCCAATGCACAAGCAAAAATAAAAGTCCAAAGTTGTCACAAGTTGTCAGAGAGCTTGATCCAGACTTGCTGAAAACAACCTGCAACAAACTTGTTGCCCATACTTGTAACAACATTGACGACTTCATCAGACTTGTTACGAGTTAATTGTTTGTTCCAACACGTCTGAAATTGCTTGTTGTCAACAAGCCAAATACAGGTTGTTCCAACAACTTGTTACGGCTCTGCAACGCAACAACTTGCTAGTACAAGTTTGTCGTCAACAAACTTGTTACGGCTTGACGAAACAACATTATTGTTACAACTTGTTCCCAGGCTTGTAGCAAGCTTGTTGCGCCAACAACCTGTAACAAGCTTGTGAGATTTGTACGTGTGTACATGAGCAACAACTAAACTAGCCTGCGAAGCAGGCGTTTAGGCCGATTGGGGGAGGGGGCCGGGGACTGGGGTGAGTGCAGATGGAACGCCTGCACGAAAGACCCATGTTTTTGGATTTCTACGTCCACCAGAGGACGCTAAATTCCGATTGGCTAACTCATACTAATTATAGTATTCAGGGTTTCCTGTCAGGAAATAAACATTTAAAAATGGCGACTTTAGAAAAACCGTGTTGGTAGATTATTTTCTTTCGAAAGCTTTAACCGATCTTCAGTTCGTTGCTGGTCGTAGCTTTAAATTAAAACAGGAACAAAAAGTTTACGAGGGAGCTGCTGCCAGGAAAAGATGTTTTGATGGTATTACCAACGGGATTTGGCGAGAGTTTGATTATGGATTTGGTAGATTTACCAGACGTTCGTGCGAGCGCGTGATTATCAGTCGGCAGGGGAAGCATCTATATTATTGTGATTTCTACCTTGTCCTTGTCTTCAGGTGTTTCAACAATGCTCTCTGGGCCTTCGGAGAATTCCTTCGACGTTTCAGAATAGAGAGACTTACGGCTACACGTATATAAGTGAGGGTTTCTAACTACGTTGTCTTGTATATGAAATTTCTTGGCCAAATCCCATTCTGGGTTCGGCAGTCAGATGTCGCTTCGTTCTATCAGGGCTATTAATGTTATCGGTTGGTGGAACATTGCTGTCTCCTTTCGCATGTGTTAATACTGATTTCGTAAAGTTATAAAGTTCAAAAGCATTTCTTATTTTTTCTGCCGCAAGACCTACAAACCCGCTCAGAGAAAGTTTCACTGCGTAGTAATGCAAAGCCGATTGATTCACAAGCCTCAGCCAGAATCAACTCTGTGCTTCCATGTCTACACGATTGCTTGAATAAATTGTTAAAATAAATCTTGTTTCCACCAGATGCAGTCAAGCTTTTTACGGAGTTTCATACATTGATATTTCACGATTCGGCCCGAAGTGAAATGTTTTAATCATTGAGGAAAGCCCGCTAGTCGCTGATTGGTTGTTTTTGACAGTTTTTCATGTGGGCGGAAATCCAAAATCATGGGTCTTTCGTGCAGGCGTTCCCTCCTTCCTTTCCGTTTTCCCCTCCCCCTAACGCCGCCACGCAGGCTACAACTAAACGAGAAAGTCTAAATTTCGAGACAGACATCTTAACTTCTGCATGTCTCCTCCGTTTAATTACAAAAAATCATTTTCCAATAAATACAGAAACCGCGCAGGAAGAGGGGCAGGGCCAGTTAAAAATATTAGCTAGAAATACGTGTCGGCAGTAACACCAACTATATGTTGTTTTCCAACATGTTATTACAAATGTTCATTCTAATGATTTTGCTGTTTCCAGCGCGCAATTTACGGTTTTTCACCATTATTTTGATGCGAAAACTTGGAACTGAACGTGACCTTGGTATTTGGGTGAGCCAAGACTTAACATGGTCTAAACAGGTTGCTGCCCAAGGTTACAACTGCAAACAAGACTCTCGGGGCTAGCGTCCGTCGATCATTAGGGGAGATCGCTGATACTTGCGCTCGACGAACGATATACCTTGCTATTGTTCGCCCACATCTTGGTTATGCTACCCAGGTGTGGTCACCGCAATCTATCGACCTGATCAGACGTATTGAACGAGTGCAGCGTCGCGCCACTAAAGTTATCCTGAACCTACCATTCCGCACCACGATAACCTACAAACAACGGCTACTTTCTATAAAATTGCTTCCAATATCGTACTGGCACGAATATCTCGACTTAACTTTCTTCTTCAAAGCTGTGAATAATCAGATCGAAATTAATACTAACATCCTACCAACTCAATATATATCACCCAGAATAACAAGAAACAATTCGAACCCAGATTTGCTACACTTCCGACCTCACAAAAATAGAACAGTCACCTTCGAACGCTCTTTATTTACAACAACGTGCAGAACATGGAACACTCTACCGTGCGAAATGCGTAGGAAGGGTCTCACCCTTGAAAAGTTCAAGAGCCAGTTCCAAATTTACTACCAAACAGCAGTACCAGAGGAACCATGGACATGGAAATCTATATGCACCAGATGTAACACAGCGCGTGGTCTCACGAGTGCGACCTGTTGCTCTAGCTAATTTTTAGAATTTTGCGCGCTCTTAATAAAATTACTTCCGCGCGAGAGCTCACAGAGCTCACCTAATTTATTAATTCCTTCTCCCAACTCACTTCGGGACCGCAGTAATTGGCGATTGCTGTTGCGGCCACCCTGCCACATGTACTATATTTAATTAATTAATCCATAGAATCTTAATCACTACACATTCCAATATTTGTGGCGAAACGAAAATAAATAAATAATAAAAACACAAGAAGCAACATTTAGACACAATATCAACTTCTATAAACATACTGTACATACAACGCATGCGTGGAATCGATTGATTTGTTTACATGAAGCGGATTGAAAATTTTCATGTCCACCCGATTGAGATTTCAAGTCAATCCTTCATCACAAGTCGATTGACTTCTTAATCGGATTGAGTTGAAATCAATCGGCTTCATGTAAACACGTGAAGAGAAATTAATAGAAATGGATTCGATTTGATTGAAATTCGATCCCATCTCATGCAAACAGCCCCTTACGACAAACTCGAATGTTAACCATTTTACTAACCTTTGTTAACTAAGACTCATATATTCATTATAACCTGAATAAAGTAGGTAAAAGCTTCCTTCATATAATAAAAGTCGTTTTGAATCTTCATCTTCTTATAACATGATTCAACTGACGTGGATCAAATAGTTTCAGGAAAGAAAAGTTCACGTGACATTAACTGCATTATATAGTTATTGTGCAACGTTGAGTTTCCGATTCTTTCTTTCATCCTTTTTCTCGTCAACTGGTATTTATCCAGTTTTATGTTGTCGTAAATTAAGAAAACATCACACACTTATGAGGTTTCATTCCAGTATGAAATCTTTTAAGAATCATTGAGGTAAGTGTCCAAAAAATGTTTTTCTGCAGAGATCACAGTCGTAGGATTTTTCTCCAGTAAAGTTCTTTTATGGCATAGTAAGTAAATATGAGAATGCTTTGTCACAGACACTACACTTGTAGGGTTTTTCTCCAGTATGAGTTCTTTTATGGGACAGCAGGGCACGAAATAACTGCTAGCTGGTCGCCGGTCAAGATGACAAGCCAAGTCAACTTTAGCACGGACTTTATGCCGCTTTTATGACCGGACAAATTATTCAGCTAAAGCCTGAAAAAAGCCTTAATTCCGTAATCGCCATCGGTAAACTCCTTCACGTAAAATCCATTGCGCTTTAGCTTATGTTAGCCGTTGCGTTTACAGGTGATACAAGACTGAAAATGTGCGAAAACCTCACCTAATTATCTGGAGCAATTTGAAAATCATTTCTAAGCGGTACGAGATGAAAACGGCACGCTAAGCCTTGGTATCGTGCAGGTCAACACAAATGAAATGCCGATACTTTTCAGCTTTAATTTATTTAACTAGCAGTCCAGATTCAATTTATTCTACAAAGTAGATGTTCTTTGTCGACTCCTCTCTGACATTGTCCGTTGTCCGGCCGTTATTTCGCGCCCTGGGACAGTAACTGATGCCTTGTCACTGAGGTCTTGTATGAGTTCTTTTATGGGATAGTAAGGAAGTTGACTTAGAGAATGCTTTGCCACAGACATCACACTTGTGAGGTTTTATTCCTGCATGAATTTTTTTATGTGTTCCAAAGGTACTTCGCCAAGAAAATGATTTGCAACAGACATCACACTTGTACGGCTTTTCTCCTGTATGTATTCTTTTATGACATTGCAAGTGATATGGACGGAGAAATGCTTTCTCACAGACATCACACTTGTGTGGTCTTTCTCCAGTATGAGTTTTCTTGTGTTGAAATAAGTGACTTGACTGAGAGAATGCTTTGTCACAGACATCACACTTGTGTGGTCTTTCTCCAGTATGAGTTCTTTTGTGGGATAGTAATTGACTTGCCTGCGCAAATGTTTTGTCACATACATCACACTTGTGTGGTTTTTCTCCAGTATGAGTTCTTTTGTGGGATAGTAATTGACTTGACTGCGCAAATGTTTTGTCACATACATCACACTTGTGTGGTTTTTCTACAGCGTGAGTTATTTTGTGTTTAATTAAATAACGTGGCTGAGAAAATGCTTTGTCACAGACATCACACTTGTAGGGTTTTTCTCCAGTATGAGTTCTCTTATGGGATAATAAGTGACCTTTCCTGGCAAATGCTTTGTCACAGACATCACACTTGTAGGGTTTTTCTCCAGTATGAGTTCTTTTATGGCATTTCAAGTCAAATAAACGGGTAAATGCTTTGTCACAGACATCACACTTGTGTGGTCTTTCTCCAGTATGAGTTATTTTGTGGATATAGTAACTTGACTGAGAGAATGTCTTGTTACAGACATCACACTTGTAGGTATTTTCTCCAGTATGAGTTCTCTTATGGGATAATACGTAATTTGTCCTGGCAAACGCTTTGTCACAGACATCACACTTGTAGGGTTTTTCTCCAGTATGAGTTCTTTTATGGCATTTCAAGTCATATAAACGGAGAAATGCTTTGTCACAGACATCACACTTATGTGGTCTTTCTCCAGGATGAGTTATTTTGTGAATATATAAGTAACTTGACTGAGTGAATGTTTTGTCACAGACATCACACTTGTATGGTCTTTCTCCAGTATGAGTTATTTTGTGTTTAAGTAAATAACGTGACTGAGAAAATGCTTTGTCACAGACATCACACTTGTGGGTTTTTTCTCCAGTATGAGTGCTCTTATGGGATAGTAAGTGACCTGTCCGCGCAAATGTTTTTTCACAGACATCACACTTGTAGGGTTCTTCTCCAGTATGAGTTCTCTTATGGGATAATAAGTGACATGTCCTGGCAAATGCTTTGTCACAGACATCACACTTGTAGGGCTTTTCGCCGTTACGAGTTGTTTTCTGGTGCATTACGGTTCTGAACTGCGAAAATTCCTCGTTGCAGACATCACCCTTCTGTTGTTTTTCTCCATTATGAATTGTTTTATGATACATTAAGGTACCTCGCTCAAAAAAAGCTTTGTCACAGATATCACACTTGTGGGGTTTTTGTCCAGTACGGATTTTTTTATGCCGTAGTAAGCTGCTTGACTTGGTAAATGTTTCATAGCAGTTTTCTTCGTACTTTGTCGAACAACCATCCATGTTATCTCCAACAATTCCAAATAGGTATAATTCACTTTCTACACAAAACCCTTTGCTAAACCACTGTCTGGAAATTATCTAAAATTTGAAATAATAAGTATATAGATAAGTAAAATTAATTTTGATGTTGTATTTTTGCAAAATTTATATTAACAATAACATTTGAATAAAATTTATAACCACGTTGAACAAAAAAAAGATCTAATTTCCATCGCTTTGGCTTCTAAATCTTGATCGTCACCACCCAAGTGGTGACAAATAAGAATTGAGAGCATGAATAAGGGATGAGTTAGAATGTTATTGAAAGGATAGTGAAGGTTTATAACTATAAGCAAAATATTTTCTATTTTTCATTTTCCAATCAATTTGCTAGATGTTTTGTGTTTCAAACAATTTCTGTTTTGTCTACAATAATATTTACATGTAATAAAGTTTTCCTTATAGTCAATGTCGAAGATATTAAAATGCCAGAAAAGATGAAGAAGCGTTGGAGACCAAAAAGTTCAGAAATGACTGTAAATGTTGTCCTTCCAAAGAAAAGAAGCAGACTTGATAGAAAAAGACCAACTATGTTTATTAATAAGTCTCCAACAGAGAAAGCACAGTGTGAGTATTTTTATTTTAACCTTAATCAATTTTCACATCATTTTTGTGAAACCAAAGAAAACAGCATATCACTTTGTGAAATGATTTGCTAAAAATTCTTAACAAGTGCATGGCTAAATCTCCTCAGACTCAGCATTGCTAAGAATTGCATATCATTTTCCTGTAACTAATTCGAACCCTGTCTAAAACCAAGTAAAGGGAAAACAAATCAGTCATTGAAAATTTTTCGGTTATTACATTTTGAATTTCTCTTTCATTTTTTTACAGTTATCGTGGAAATGGTGATGACAATTAGAAGAAAAGTGGAGGGCGTTTCGAAAAATACAGACAATTTGAGAACTCTACTTAATGACTCCTTTTGCGATCCAAAAAGTAAGAAAATAAATTATTGTAAAATGTTAAAGTTAGTAGAATTGAGTTTTAATTTGGTTAAATTATTTTTCATAGAATCAAAGTAATTATAATAATAATAATAATACAAATAATAATAATAATAATAAAGACGTATTAGGAGCATTATACAATAGTCTCAATGCTCTTACAACAATATATTCTTAATATTACTTATAAAACTAATTACAGTTTCATTATAAGATAAAGCCTACTACATATATCACCACTATGAACAAAAAACTATTAATTTTAAAAAAGAAAAGTGCAGTAACTGAGAATGCTCTGTCTCTAATGAGTCACCGTTTTGGATTTTGGCTCAAGTAGCAGATCTCGGTTAGGTACATTGCCATAAAACTATCAGTTCACTTAAAGTGCCTATAACGTCAAAAAACATTTTATTGTTTTATTTGGAAGAACGTTTAAAATGATAAAGTAACTTCTTTTGAAGATTTTCATTTCTTCGCTTTGTTTTTGATATATTTCAGTTTGTTTGATATGCAAATGTCTGAAATTTCGTCATACATGCATAATTGCATTTTCACTTATCAGAGAATGTTATATATCTTTGCCTTCATGAAATGAAAACACTAAAGTGTGAATAACATGAGGTCATAAATGCAGCACTATCAGCAACCTCGTACCCAGGGTCTTATAATAAGACCCTGGGTACGAGGTTGCACTATCAGGTGAAAAGTTTATTCAAGCTTGTGACCTTTTTCTACCAGGAAAAATTCCGAAGAAAATTGTGGATGAAACAGTTAATGTCTACAGAGTAAAAAAATACTTCTCTATAGAAGGCTGGACAAAGATGAATAATCTACTACAGAGAATTGTCAAAGAAGTCAGTTGGGACTGCAAAACATGCTTGAAGGCATTGGGTGAAGAAGACCAAATAGGGTGCGAGGTTTGCCTAGAGTGGTTTCACATCACATGTACTAGAAGATCACACCCTCCTAAAACTTATTATTATAATATAATTATACAACATACATTAAAGTGCCCCTAACCTCAAAATGTTTTATTGTCTTGTTTGGAAGAACTTTTAAAATGATAAAGTAACTTCTTTTGAAGATTTTCGTTTCTTTGCTTTCTTTTTGAGATATATCAGTTTGTTTGATATGCAAATGTCTGGAATTTCGTCACACATGCATAATGACTTATTGGAGAAATGTGTATATCTCTTTCATTCTCGAACGAAATCCTTTAAAATCAAGAAGTTTGGTGTTGTGGGAGAAACGCACACATGTTATTCACACTTTAGTGTTTTTATTTCATGAACGCAAAGATATATAACATTCTCTGATAACTCATTATGCATGTGTGACGAAATTCCAGATATTTGCATATCAAACAAACTGATATATCTCACAAAGAAAGCAAAGAAGTAAAAATCTTCAAAAGAAGTTACTTTATCATTTTAAAAGTTCTTCCAAATAAGACAATAAAACATTTTGAGGTTAGGGGCACTTTAATAGAGATATGAAGAGACTATCTAATTACATTACACTTACTTTACGAGATGGTAAATTATTAAAAAGTATACAAATATATAAACTATCCAACTCAATATATATCACCCAGAACAACAAGAAACAATTCGAACCCAGATTTGCTACACTTCCGATCTCACAAAAATAGAACAGTCACCTTCGAACGCTCTTTCTTTACAAGAACGTGTAGAACATGGAACACTCTACCGTGCGAAATGCGTAGGAAGGGTCTCACACTTGAAAAGTTCAAGAGCCAGAGGAACCATGGACATGGAAATCTATCTGCACCAGATATAACACAGCGCGTGGTCTCACGAGTGCGATCTGTTGCTGTAACTAACAATTTTTAGAATTTTGCGCGCGGAGGATTCCTTTGTCTTTTGAGCTCTTAATAAAATTACTTCCGCACGAGAGCTCACAGGACAGCGCGTCCCGCTCCGCGCGCGGACCTAATTTATTAATTCCTTTTTCTCCCAACTCACTTCGGGACCGCAGTAATTGGCGATTGCTGTTGCGGCCACCCTGCCACATGTACTATATTTAATTAATTAATCCATAGAATCTTAATCACTACACATTCCAATATTTGTGGCGAAACGAAATAAATAAATAATAAAAACACAAGAAGCAACATTTAGACACAATTTAGCGCCATTGCTAATATCAACTTCTATAAACATACTGTACATACAACGCATGCGTGGAATCGATTGATTTGTTTACATGAAGCGGATTGAAAATTTTCATGTCCGCCCGATTGAGATTTCAAGTTAATCCTTCATCACAAGTCGATTGAGTTCTTAATCGGATTGAGTTGAAATCAATCGGCTTCATGTAAACACGTGAAGAGAAATTAATAGAAATGGATTCGATTTGATTGAAATTCGATCCGATCTCATGTAAACAGCCCCTTACAACAAACGCGAACGTTAACCATTTTACTACCTTAACACTAAGACTCATATTTTTTAGAAATATTAGCTCAAAGATATGTTACTTCATTATAACCTGAATAAAGTAGGTAAAAGCTTCCTTCGTGTAATAAAAGTCGTTTTGAATCTTCATCTTCTTATATTGCAAGGTAGAATGATAGCTATACGTGGAACAAGATGTGGTCATAACCAAAGTCTTACAATGTGAAAGTTTGAATAAAATATGAAACATAAATACTCTGTCCATGTTGGTTCTATTGCTTCCAGCCAGTCACTTGGAAGGGAATTTCACCCTCGTGGAAGCACTGCTTTCAGCGCATGATTCAACTGACGTGGATCAAATAGTTTCAGTAAAGAAAAGTTCACGTGACATTAACTGCATTCTAGTTAGTGTGCAACTTGAGTTTCCGATTCTTTCTTTCATCCTTTTTCTCGTCAACTGGTATTTATCCAGTTTTTTGTTGTCGTAAATTAAGAAAACATCACATACTTATGAGGTTTCATTCCAGTATGAAATCTTTTAAGAATCATTGAGGTAAGTGTCCAAAAAATGTTTTTCTGCAGAGATCACACTTGTAGGGTTTTTCTCCAGTATGAGTTCTTTTATGGGACAGCAGGGCACGAAATAACTGCTAGCTGGTCGCCGGTCAAGATGACAAGCCAAGTCAATTTTTGCACGGACTTTATGCCGCTTTTATGACCGGACAAATTATTCAGCTAAAGTCTGAAAAAAGCCTTAATTCCGTGATCGCCATCGGAAAACTCCTTCACGTAAAATCCATTGCGCTTTAGCTTATGTTAGCCGTTGCGTTTACACGTGATACAAGACTGAAAATGTGCGAAAACCTCACCTAATTATCTGGAGCAATTTGAAAATCATTTCTAAGCGGTGGTATCGTGCATGTCAACACAAATGAAATGCCGATACTTTTCCGCTTTAATTTATTTAATTAGCAGTCCAGATTCATTTTATTCTACAAAATAGATGTTCTTTGTCGACTCCTCTCTGACATTGTCCGTTGTCCGGCCGTTATTTCGCGCCCTGGGACAGTAAGTGATGCCTTGTCACTGAGGTCTTGTATGAGTTCTTTTATGGGATAGTAAGGAAGTTGACTTAGAGAATGCTTTGCCACAGACATCACACTTGTGAGGGTTTATTCCTGCATGAATTTTTTTATGTGTTCCAAAGGTACTTCGCCAAGAAAATGATTTGCAACAAACATCACACTTGTACGGCTTTTCTCCTGTATGTATTCTTTTATGACATTGCAAGTGATATGGACGGAGAAATGCTTTCTCACAGACATCACACTTGTGTGGTCTTTCTCCAGTATGAGTTTTCTTGTGTTGAAATAAGTGACTTGACTGAGAGAATGCTTTGTCACAGACATCACACTTGTGTGGTCTTTCTCCAGTATGAGTTGTCTTGTGGGATAGTAATTGACTTGACTGGGCAAATGTTTTGTCACATACATCACACTTGTGTGGTTTTTCTCCAGCGTGAGTTATTTTGTGTTTAATTAAATAACGTGGCTGAGAAAATGCTTTGTCACAGACATCACACTTGTAGGGTTTTTCTCCAGTATGAGTTCTCTTATGGGATAATAAGTGACCTTTCCTGGCAAATGCTTTGTCACAGACATCACATCTGTAGGGTTTTTCTCCAGTATGAGTTCTTTTATGGCATTTCAAGTCATATAAACGGATAAATGTTTTGTCACAGACATCACACTTATGTGGTCTTTCTCCAGTATGAGTTATTTTGTGAATATAGTAACTTGACTGAGAGAATGTTTTGTTACAGACATCACACTTGCGGGTATTTTCTCCAGTATGAGTTCTCTTATGGGATAATAAGTAATCTGTCCTGGCAAATGCTTTGTCACAGACATCACACCTGTAGGGTTTTTCTCCAGTATGAGTTCTTTTATGGCATTTCAAGTCATATAAACGGATAAATGCTTTGTCACAGACATCACACTTATGTGGTCTTTCTCCAGTATGAGTTATTTTGTGAATATATAAGTAATTTGACTGAGAGAATGTTTTATCACAGACATCACACTTGTATGGTCTTTCTCCAGTATGAGTTATTTTGTGTTTAAGTAAATAACGTGACTGAGAAAATGCTTTGTCACAGACATCACACTTGTGGGGTTTTTCTCCAGTATGAGTGCTCTTATGGGATTGTAAGTGACCTGTCCGTGCAAATGTTTTTTCACAGACATCACACTTGTAGGGTTCTTCTCCAGTGTGAGTTCTCTTATGGGATAATAAGTGACATGTCCTGGCAAATGCTTTGTCACAGACATCACACTTGTAGGGCTTTTCGCCGTTATGAGTTGTTTTCTGGTGCATTACGGTTCTGAACTGCGAAAATTCCTCGTGGCAGACATCACCCTTCTGTTGTTTTTCTCCATTATGAATTGTTTTATGGTACATTAAGGTACCTCGCTCAAAAAAAGCTTTGTCACAGATATCACACTTGTGGAGTTTTTGTCCGGTACGAATTTTTTTATGTCGTAGTAAGCTCCTTGACTTGGTAAATGTTTCATAGCAGTTTTCTTCGTACTTTGTCGAACAACCATCCATGTTATCTCCAACAATTCCAAATAGGTATAATTCACTTTCTACACAAAACCCTTTGCTAAACCACTCTCTGGAAATTATCTAAAATTTGAAATAATATAAGTATATAGATAAGTAAAATTAATTTTGATGTTGTATTTTTGCAAAATTTATATTGACAATAACATTTGAATAAAATTTATAACCACGTTGAACAAAAAAAAAGATCTCATTTCCATCGCTTTGGCTTCTAAATCTTGATCGTCACCACCCAAGTGGTGACAAATAAGAATTGAGAGCATGAATAAGGCATGAGTTAGAATGTTATTGAAAGGATAGTGAAGGTTTATAACTATAAGCAAAATATTTTCTATTTTTCATTTTCCAAACAATTTGCTAGATGTTTTGTGTTTCAAACAATTTCTGTTTTGTCTACA
Source organism: Chrysogorgia sp. JL179-B06 (assembly GCA_035772405.1). NCBI lineage: Eukaryota > Metazoa > Cnidaria > Anthozoa > Scleralcyonacea > Chrysogorgiidae > Chrysogorgia > Chrysogorgia sp. JL179-B06. The sequence continues at coordinate 2,581,449 of JAYKKM010000044.1, forward strand.
ATAATATTTACATGTAATAAAGTTTTCCTTATAGTCAATGTCGAAGATATTAAAATGCCAGAAAATATGAAGAAGCGCGAGAGACCAAAAAGTTCAGAAATGACTGTAAATGTTGTCCTTCCAAAGAAAAGAAGCAGACTTGATAGAAAAAGACCAACTATGTTTATTAATAAGTCTCCAACAGAGAAAGCACAGTGTGAGTATTTTAACCTTAATCAATTTTCACATCATTTTGGTGAAACCAAAGAAAACAGCATATCACTTTCTGAAATGATTTGCTAAAAATTCTTAACAAGTGCATGGCTAAATCTCCTCAGACTCAGCATTGCTAAGAATTACATATCATTTTCCTGTAACTAATTCGAACCCTGTCTAAAACCAAGTAAAGGGAAAACAAATCAGTCATTGAAACTTTTTCGGTTATTACATTTTGAATTTCTCTTTCATTTTTTTACAGTTATCGTGGAAATGGTGATGACAAAGGAGGTCATAAATGCAGCACTATCAGTCAGGTGAAAAGTTTATTCAAGCTTGTGACCTTTTTCTACCACAAAAAATTCCGAAGAAAATTGTCGATGATACAGTTAATGTCTACAGAGTAAAAAAATACTTCTCTATAGAAGGCTGGACAAAGATGAATAATCTACTACAGAGAATTGTCAAAGAAGTCAGTTGGGACTGCAAAACATGCTTGAAGGCATTGGGTGAAGAAGAGGACCAAATGGGGTGTGAGGTTTGCCTAGAGTGGTTTCATATCACATGTACTGGAAGATCACATCAAACAAACTGATATATCTCAAAAAGAAAGCGAAGAAGTGAAAATCTTCAAAAGAAGTTACTTTAACATTTTAAAAGTTCTTGGGGCACTTTAATAGAGATATGAAGAGACTATCTAATAATTACATTACACTTACTTTACGAGATGGTAAATTATTAAAAAGTATACAAATATATAAGCTATCAAATTTGTTAATAATCAATTTTAAAAAGCAAATTTTACTTCTTTCAATAAATGATTAAGATCTCCACATCTCCAGAAAGTTAAACGGCAGTCAATACCTGTAGCTTCGCTATGATCCTTAACTTTAGCAACCTCGTACCCAGGGTCTTATCTTCGCCAGTAGCTTTAGAGGCTTCTGATGGCTTTTGTAGTATCAGTGAAGGAACCACCATCAAGACTTTTAATGCAATTTAATTCATATCCGAATTATAATTGAAGTATATTATCATTAAGATGAAAGCCTATGGTGTGAAAGATTCTGCCTTGAAATTGATAAAATCGTATTTATCAGAACGAAAGCAGAGAGTTCGGTGTAACGGATTATACTCGGACTGGCTTCCCATTGTCAGTGGAGTACCCCAAGGCAGTCTTCTTGGACCCCTCCTCTTTAACATCATGATAAATGATCTTAATTTTGTAATTAACAACACATCATTACGCCTTTATGCTGATGATACGACAAATTATTCATCGCATATAAATCCAATAATATTGGAACATAACATCAACCAGGATTTAGATGTGCTATGCGGGTGGTTTAAAGAAAACTTTCTTGGAATTAATACATCAAAAACACAAGCAATGATAATTGGTAAATCTGGATTTAACTATAACTTTATTGTTGGAGCTGATCCAATTGAAACAAGACGCTTTATACAGCCAGATATTGCAGTTCGTCTATACAAAGCCTACATTTTGCCCCAGTTGGAGTATTGTAGTCCAATACTGGTTGGCATTGGCAAAACTCAAGCTAAAAAGTTGGAAGCTGTAAATCATTACGCAATCAAAATTTTATTAAATATTCCGCGTTCAACTGACTACGAAACAGCTCTTGATCTTATCAATATGCGAACAACTGGAACACAGGCGATATGTTCAATCCTTGTCAGTATTTTTTAAAAGTTTTAAGCTAAATGGACCAACTTATATTTCAGACTTTTTCACATTACGTGAAACATCTTATAACCTACGAAATAGTAAGTTTAAAGTTAGGCAACCATCGTACAATACTATGTATCTTCATAACTCATTTAGCTATATTGTATCACACTTATGGAACAATTTACCAGTTGACATCAAAGAGACTAATTCCTTAGCGATTTTTTAAAAAGAAACTACAAAATATTGTTTTATCTAAAGCAGCATGTTTATGTAGCAGCTGCTCGTAATTTCAAATTATTGTATATTGGTAAATTTTTATTACTAGTATACTTGTATTATAGTTAGATTAGTGTTGTTCTGTTTTGTCGAGCGTTTTTAACATGAGCTATTAGCTCGGGAGATTGGGTGACCACTCCTTACGCTTTCGACGGTAAATAAATTATTACTATTACTATTACTATTAACCAGAATGTGAGTTCTTTGATAAATAATTTTCCAGCCCTATTATTATTATTTAACATATTATTATTAATACTATTAGTATTATTAATATTATTCTGATTATTATTATTAATATTATTATGATTATTATTATGATTATTATAATATATAATATCATAATATAGATTATTATCAATATATATATTATTATCCTTGTACATAAGATGTTCAGTTTAATAATGCAAATGAGTAATCATGTGTAGCATGAAATTATTGGGTGCAGAACTGATAAATAAAAAAATGCAAAATCTCCAAATAAATTGTTATATTATTTTATATAATTTCTGTTGACATTGCAGTTCTTATAAATAGAAAGTGAATTTGATGGTTTGCGTGATGATTACACCATTTTTTGTTGCCACCACCTATGTGCACCCCACACCACCACCCCTCCTTTAATTTACCTCTGTTTGTTTGTCTGTCTTGAACAAATGTTCATGAAGGGATGGTCATATGCCAAGGACCAATCCATTAAATTTTGGTTAAATTTGGATGACAATTGGATGAAATATTGATAAAAATCTGTCTGTAAGCTTCTCACGCTTCATTGCGCTAATTATATTAATATCCTCATAGTATGCAAATCTTTACTAGTAATATTTATTCACAAACAAGCTGAATTCACAAAACAATGAGCTTATCAGTTTCATTGTTTACACAAAAGCCAAAAGGCGCACTCAACAGAACAAATGCAATCAAGCATTTTATTCATTCAAGAGAGATCAGTTTATAGACATGTAGGTCTGGTGAGTAATTGGCTTAGTGCAACCCACTGGCGGCGGAGGTATGCAGTCTCCGAGTGCCTTCCAGTTAGGTATCATATAATGCAAAACACACAATATAAATAATAAATTATGCTGGTTGTAGTATCTCAATTACCTTATAAATCTTGGTTTAGTTAAAAAACTTTTGATGCAAACTGAAACATCTGACAATGAATATATATATATAGAGAGAGAGAGAGGATATTACACGGTGGTGCGAAGATATGAATTTTATCTTGGAATGGTGAAAACAATATATTACGAATGAGCGTAGCGAATGAGTAAAATATTGTTTTTTACCACGACAAGATAAAATTCATATCTTCAAGCCACCTTGTAATTTTCTTTTTATTACATAGATTCAATGCAAAAGAGGGGGAAATGTTTAATCACATGATCGATATCTTCACTAGTGAGGATATGGAAAATATGTCATTGCATATTTCTTAGTAAAACACTCCCATCTATATAATAAATATATATATATCTTGCATGCAGGGCCATGGGCTAACATGTCATAATTGGGGGGGGGGGGGGGGGGTTGGGAACCCAAAATTTCAAAATGAAATATCCCCCCCCCCCTAATTCTTGCAATAATAATACTTTGCTAACTGGCAAAACTGAACGACACGGACAAAAACAATTTTTTATTACAGTTATGGTAGTAACGGTACTGCAGTTTTACCCATATACCAAAACTATTACACAAAATGTGACAATTACTTCCAGTAGATTAAGTATAAGACACAATTACATAGTTCGTCACATGATATCTGCATGTTAACTGACAAGTATATTTTGACATAAAAATATACATAAAATAGTCTTTGACATAAAATAGTCTTAAAGAAAACAGGTCCCAATTTTCCAAATAGAACCGTGAATTTTCCGAATGTTGCAATTTTGTAAAAGTTGGGGGGGGGGGGGTGACGCACTTGCATACTTTGTTTTTCTTGACTGTTTTGGCATTACTGTATGGCAGATTGTAACTGGTAAAACACATAGCCTTTTCAGAGCAGGCATTGCCTGAAATTCTTGATATTTCATAAAGACAAGAATATTATTTTGAACTTTACGGACTACTCGTTTATGCCACGAGTGTCCCACGCGCTGGTTACCGCGTGCGAGCCCGCGTGTTATTTTCAAGGCGTAAATATGAAAGACAAAGAAATAGTATATAAAGTCGTATAAAGTAGTCTAGAAATTCGTTTTACGAACGATGGGAACGCTTGTCGGAATCGCTAATAGTACTTTAAACAAAGGTAGAGTAATGAAAATCATTTGAAACAAGTACTTATTAGAAAATTGGGGGAAATTTTTTGACTCCAGTACAAAAAGCAAATGGTGTCTCAAGTCCCCGAATGGCCACTTCGATAAATATTGAAATACAACTTGCTCTGTCACATAAGTCGTAGTGACTCAGTTGGTTAGAGTATGTAGCTAGCAACAGGATGATTGCAGGTTATATCCCTGCTCGATGTTCAGCATTTTACTAATAATTTTACAGCTTGTACAGCAACAATTAAACGAGAAAGTCTAAATTTCATGTCATCTTAACTTCTGTCTCCTCCGCTTACAACAAATCATTTTCCAATAAACATATATAGATATTTACCTCGTATTACTGCAGATAAAACGACGAGTTTATAACTTTCATCAAAGACTCAAAAACCAACACAAATGAAATCACAAACGGGAAATCAATATGGTTGCTTTGTCTCTTTTCCGAATTCCCAGCATTCCAAACGCGATTCTCGTCCCCAGGCCCCACTCCTGATTTTCGTTTCAGCCCTCACAGAGCCTGCGATCCCCCTGTCCTGCGGAGGGGAAAAACCCAACGGTCCCAACATAAAAAAGATCCAAACCCTAACCCCCCACCTAATGCCTCCCCCTTTTACATGTGAAAATATAACCAATGAAAAACAAGATCATAAATATTTAAAAGCCAATCAGAAAGCGTTTCCTTTCCGAGAAAGCACACGAAACATTTTCCTGAGCGGTTTTTTTGCGATATCTGACCACGGTCCACGGAATCCTAAATGATAAAATTACTTTTATCGTGACTTATGGAGAGAACTTTAGATGTGAATGTTTTGATCGCCACGTTGTTGTAGTCTTGAGAAAGCCTGACTATTGTGACTGACGTTTCGACGGCCGCAGCAGGCGCGATCATATCGGCTGGTCACGACCGACACCCAGAATTTCTGGGTGTTTAGATATGATAATTTTTGTGGTCTTTGTGTTCCATTTTCTTTGTCTACTTTGTTGACCTGAATAAATGGCAATGTAAGCACATATCCAATTTAGCAAAAGCTATCACTTCTAATTTGCGGTAAAATTTGAAGACAACCGGCTGAATTCATTTAGTTTTATGACAAGCCAATCCGATTATAGAATGGACCAGCCGATCCCAGGGCCATTTTCCCCGACCTTCCGCCGTGGAGGCAAAATGCCCTCCGCTATTCGCCCCAGGCCCCCATCAGGCTACGAGGTTGCGATCATCTTCAGAGTCAAGTAAAGCGTGTTTGTCAGGTTTGCTTACTTATATATATATATATATATACGTCTGGTTTATTACGTCATCGTTTGTTTGTGTCACAGTGTTGCGTCATGCGTTAAGCGTGGGTGTGGTGTGTTGCGTATTATTATTATTATTATTATTGTATTGTTGTGCGAAGATAACTTTGTTATATACAAAAACTAAAGTATTTTGGTTTGTTTTCCAATCCTTTCCTTATCCAAATAATGCACCCAGATTGCGCACAGATGACGTAGTTTGTCAATGTTTGTCTGAGTCTATAATTAAATTCACGTCCTAAACAATACGAAATGGTTCATTTGGTAGTCAGATTGTGGTTTGTTTGTCTGGTGCGCTTCGCTATTCTTCTCCTGGCATTACCACCAAATTTATCGATTATAGGACAAGTGATTTTCGTTCAACTGACTTTAATTAAATAAATTAATAATTATAATCTAATGTTAACTAGGGGTCTTAATAAAAAGCCAGTTATGGTTTCTAGTAGGCCCCTAGCCCTAACAAATCATAACAATCAATGTAAATAAATTAAATAAATTATATGGCCGAAAATTAAAGAAATAAATAAATAAATTTGAATATCACCTAAGTCTAAATATCTCAAGAAGTAAGTTAAATATGGAAGAGCTGTAAATTGTTACTCATCATTGTTTTTTAAAGAGTTCTTTCAAATAAGACAAAACTTATTGTGTGTTAATATATACACTGCTTCTAGTGAATGTTGTGGAGAGCTTTGAGTAGACAGACGATACATGTGCGATCGTCAAGCTCGTATCCTCAGAAAAAGTCCCGCGACAGGAATCGAACCTGTAACCTTCTGATTGAATCAATCAGTAAGGTTACAGGTTCGATTCCTGTCCGGACACAGCATCATTTTTCTGAGGATACGAGCTTGACGATCGCCCATGTATCGTCTACAAACTTAATTTTCGATTCATTGGCACTTTAAAGGTACACTCCGGCCCAAACACAAATGTAGTTCATATGAAAGATCTTACTGACTTTAGATTATTTCCAAAGTTTCAGCATTCCTATCAATTTAGTTAAGAAGATGTGGCTAGTTGAAGTTGGAGAGTTTGTCCAATTTCGACGCCATTTTTGTTTAGTTCTCAAATATGACGTCACTGAGTGACGTGATCTCGTATTATGCCTAAGAAGCTCCTCTACTTTACTGCATGATGAACTAAATAGTTTATTTCGACTAATTTTCGTCCAAAGACCATTCACAATAACTATCACTATGTGATCGCCATCAAAACAACTCCACTGACGATAAAGAATCACTTAATGACGTCATATTTTCAAAACCAATATGGCGTCAAAATCCACAAATTTTCAACTTCAACTAGCAATATCTTCTCAACTAAATTGATAGGAATGCTGAAACTTTGGAAATAAACTAAAGTCAGTAAGATCTTTCATATGAACTGCATTTGTATTTGGGCCGGAGTGTCCCTTTAAAACATCATAATTGTGAGGTTTTATTCCTGTATGAATTTTTTTATGTCTTCCAAAGGAACTTGCTCAAGAAAATTATTTGCAACATACATCACGCTTGTACGGTATATGATGTCACAGACACTTGTACGGTTTTTTCTTAAGTATGAGTTCCTTTGTGTTTAAGTAAGTTACTCGACTGAGAGAATGCTTTGTCACAGACATCAGACTTGTGGGGTTTTATTCCTATATGAATTTTTTTATGTCTTGCAAAGGAATTTGCCCGAGAAAATACTTTGTCGCAGACATCACACTTGTACGGTTTTTCTCCAGTATGAGTTCTTTTATGGCATAGCAAGTCATATGAACGGACAAATGTTTTCTCACAGACATCACACTTGTGTGGTTTTTCCGCAGCATGAGTTATTTTGTGTTGAAGTAAGTAACTTGACTGAGAAAATGCTTTCTCGCAGACATCACACTTGTGTGGTCTTTCTCCAGTATGAGTTCTTTTGTGGAATAGTAAGTGACTTGACTGAGAGAATGCTTTCTCACAGACATCACACTTGTGTGGTTTTTCCCCAGTATGAGTTATTTTGTGTTGAAGTAAGTAACTTGACTGAGAAAATGCTTTCTCACAGACATCACACTTGTGTGGTCTTTCTCCAGTATGAGTTCTGTTATGAGATAGTAAGTTACTTGACTGAGAGAATGCTTTGTCACAGACATCACACTTGTAGGGTTTTTTCTCCGGTATGAGTTCTTTTATGATATAGCAAGCCACTTGAGTGGGCGAATTTCTTTTCACAGACATCACACTTGTGGGGTTTTTCTCCGGTATGAGTTCTCTTATGGGATAGTAATTGACCTCGCTGGGCAAATCCTTTGTCACAGACATCACACTTGTGGGGTTTTTCTCCAGTATGAGTTCTTTTATGATCTTGTAAGCTATTTATCTGGGAAAATGCTTTGTCACAGATGTCACACTTGTAGGGTTTTTTCTCCAGTATGAGTTCTTTTATGGTACAGTAAGTTACCTGAATGTGCAAATGCCTTGTCACAGATATCACATTTGTAGGGTTTTTCTCCAGTATGAGTTCTTTTATGACCTTGCAAGCTATTTATCTGGGTAAACGCTTTGTCACAGACATCACACTTGTGTGGTTTTTCTCCGGTATGAGTTCTTTTATGGTATAGTAATTGACGTGACTGGGCAAATGCTTTGCTACAAACATCACACTTGTGGGGTTTTTCTCCATTATGAGTTGTTTTTATGGTACATTAAGGTACCTCGCTCAAAAAATGCTTTGTCACAGATATCACACTTGTGGGGTTTTTGTCCAGTACGAATTCTTTTATGTCGTAGTAAGCTCCTTGACTTGGTAAATGTTTCATAGCAGTTTTCTTTGTACTTTGTCGAACAGCCATCCATGTTATCTCAAACAATTCCAAACAGCTATAAGAAATAATATATAGATCAGTAAAATTAATACTTGGATTAGACTACCTCTGTTGTAAGACACTTGCTATTTTATGTTAATATACACACTGAGCAGTAAATGTGGCAGAGCTTGGAATACACAGATGATCGTCAAGCATGAACGATTAATGGCGGACATAACAACTCCAGATTCAGAGTCAGAAAAATAATACTTGCCATCGTCTAATCGCAAAATGGTTTCGACCAAGTAATATTTAGCAGCTCTGCTTTATAAATGCGTAAAAATATCGATAGGTAAAAATTTGATCATAGTGGCACTTTAAGACATTAATAAGAACGAAGTGGCTATTCGTACTGGAGTTCTACGGGGAGTCAAAAGATTTTCCCCAATTTTCTAATAAGTACTTGTTTCAAATGATTTTCATTACTCTACCTTTGTTAAAGTACTATTAGCGATTCCGATAAGCGTTCCCATAGTTCGTAAAACGAATTTCTAGACTCTCTACTTACTACAGTTTATCGACACTTAGCAAATGTCTTTCATATTTACGCCTGGAAAATAACACGCGGGCTCGCACGCGGGAACCAACACTGAGTGGAAATGGTAATATTGTTATATTGTAAAGATTTACATTGATTAATGACATGCAAAAAGCAAACAAATATCCGTAAACTTACTCATTGGAACTCGAAGAGTTTTTCTCGGCTTTCTATACATTTTCCTTGGAGTGTGTGTTTAGATGACAGAATTAGAAGCTCGTCGTTTATGCCACGAGTGTGTCTCACGTGTTGGTTCCCGCGTGCGAGCCCGCGTGTTATTGTCAATGCGTAAATGTGAAAGACATATGCTAAGTGTCGATAAACTGTAGTAAGTAGAGAGTCTAGAAATTCGTTTTACAAACGATGGAAATGCTTATCGGAAATTATCGCTAATACTACTTTAACTAAGGTAGAATAATAAAAATAGGTACGCACTGCGTACATGTATCTACTGACTAATGAAAAGTATTTTATGGCTATGGTCTAAACAATGGTCAAATCACATAGAAAGCGAATAGGTGAGACACATAACAACTCAGGAAATTTGGGATTTAATTAAAAGATTTTGTTACAACAATGTGAAAGTAGTAGCGAGTAACCACTGATCATAATGCAAGATCTCATTATCAGTTATCCAGTACTGCAGGTAAAGGAAATCGGTTGTGACAACATCTACCTTTAGTACGACTGGTATAAAGTTAGCAAATGAAGAACAGGATGTGTAGCATTGCGCGCAATGTCATCAATATAATGAGAGCGACCATACATTGGTGTTCTTCAACACACATGTACTGTAGAAGAATCTATAGTTTTTAATTAATATAAATGTTTGCAGATTTTGCCAATTATGTGGGTTTCCTTTATGTCAAACTTTGTATGACGTTGAGAGGCAGCACACAGTGTACTCCTTTGATGTTGCAGCAGTAACTGAACCTGATTCAGCTGTAGTATAAGTGTGTGACATGTTGCATTAGTGCAATAGTATGGTATAGGACTTGTTGCAGCAATATAGCTCTAATTGTTTTTCATTCTGTTAAAATTGTGCTGCTATTTTATTTCCAAATTTTTGGAGCATGTCTTTTTAATTTTCTGAAATATGTCGGTCGAGTAACTTGTCTTGTTAACTTGATTGTGAGCAAGTCTTACAACTATTCAAAGACATGTAGCAGTATATTAATCATGTTTGTAATATTTTGTACCGTAGTCCTTTGCGGTCTTAGCTTGGGTCGAATCCCCAGGGATTTTGGAGGTATAATGTCTGGCCCCGGTGTAGTAGCTATAGCAGGAAAATTTCGGACTCCTGAGAACACTATACAAAGTAGCCTGCGTACAGACACTATGATGTAGGCTATATACAAAGCAAATGCCCCGTGGTATCCTGGGGGGGATGGTCAAGTTTGGAATTGACTCCTGCATTATACCACAATCTAAAATTCTGTTTGAAGCAAATCCCAACGGAAACCCAATACAATTATTAACTAAGGGTATTTGCGTTTCATAATTATTTGCCCTTGAGAGCAATAACCAGCTTGAATTTAAATTGATAATTATGGTTGACAACATAATTATGGTTAGCAGGATGATAACAGGCTGGGAAACCTGAAAAGTATAAACAGACATATATACATTGGCAATTCTTCAAAGATAAAGTCACATGTATTTCTCGTTGTTGTTGTTTATTGAATTTTATGAAAAATAACAAAGTAATACAGTTAATATTGTGAATTTGTTAGACTTCAGGCTATGAATTTGCGGATAATTTGGCATATTTGAACACTGTTCCAAATATTGAGAAAATACACATATCACACTTCACTTGAACGACTATAAAAGCATAAATATACAAAATTGCTATAATCGTGTCTCTTATAAACCGATGAGTCAGGCGGAGAGTTATACATACACATAATGCCTGGTTTCCAGCCGCAACTGCCGGCGACACTGTCAAGCGACAGTACCTGACTCTGCTGAAACTATCTAAAACAAGACCTTAATTCCCACCATCATATTCATAGATTCTTACCTGAAAGCGGTCTCGTTTTCGAAAATGGAAAAACTCAAGCATAGAAATACAACTTTCTCATATATAGAGAGATCATGGTCGGCCACCGCTCGTTAGTTGCCATTTCAGTCTTCTGTGTTTTGATTGGCTCCGAGTTTTAGCTAACACTAACAGAAACTTAGCTAACACGCGTGATGGCAATATATCTACTTAGAAAATTGGGGAAAATCTTTTGACTCCAGTACAAATAGCAAATGGAAGTCCCCATAAGAAACCTCCACAAGTCAAACCTTATAACTATTGTCACTATGCAAACATTCAAGAAAATAAGACCTTTTGATATTGATATCAAACTCAATTTTGGAAATGATTACCTTTATTTTGAAATAATCTGGTATAGAATATAAAGAATATTCAGTCATACTATAAGTTCAACCATTACCGTATTGGAAAAAACTTACTGTATATACCGTATATTATTAATAGTCAAGTGTAAAATGCGGACTAAAAATGTAAATCTCGAGAAATTATAACTTCTGTCCCCCCACTTAGAACAAATCATTTACCAATAAACGTTTTTAAATATACTTTAGATATTTACCTCGTATTAGTATAGGTAATAGTATGGTTTCGAGTGCAATTTGGAAAAAACATGCACAAGTGAGTTTTTCAAAGACTATCAAAATAGCACGAGTCCGAAGGACGAGTGCTATTTGAAGTCTTTGAAAAAACTCACGAGTGCATGTTTTTTCCAAATTGCACTCGAAACCATGGTATTACTTATTAATAATATACAAGAAAATGTGCGAGACAATTATAAGACGAACATCCGGTGATCAAGAAAACTTGATCTTCCGGTCGTGTTTTAATTGGTTTACACAAAGTCACGCGACATGCGTCTTAAAATATTTACAACAGATTTTTGCAGATTTGATTTTTGCATTTTTGCAGATTTTTGAGTTTGTTACAGATTTTTGCACTGTTGTTACAGATTTTTGCACTGCTGTTTGGGATTAAATGCACTGAAACCAACCAATCACAGTCGAGTAACATTTTCTTGTATATTATTAAGCCAGATAAAACGATTTAACTTTCATTTTAAAAGACACAATAACAAAATCTGTAAAAATCAACATGGCGATTGGCGATTCACATTACCCAGCATTCCAATCGTGATTCCAATGCAATTGGAGTATATAGCCTGGGGTTTGAAGTTAGCGCAAGATATCTTGTTCTGTGGTGTACTCGATTATAAGTACTTGATCATGATTGGTTCTAGTTGAAATTTGGTCTTTCTTGGCTTCTGATTGGTTATGCAACTAATGCTAGCTAGCGCGTTAACCAATCATGATCAAGTACTTATATCTTGCGCTAATTCGACGGACTTAACCCCGGGTTTGGTGCACCTTAATTTTGAAATCGCTCAGAATTAAGGATCATCGTTAATTCAATGTTAGAACCCAACCCCAACACAACAACGCCGAATGGTTTTCAGTTTTCTAACCCTAACCCAGTGAACTCTATAAAGACTGGAACGATAACTCGGGGTTGAATTTTGAAGCCAGTCATGGAGGCTGACATGTAGGTATGCCCTAGTCCTTTTTTAGTTGACCGTGCGATAAAGAAATTAAATTTGATGAAATATAGGTTGTAAAAAACAACATTATGGCAAAAAACTAAAATAATATCACACTATTTCAAGTTTAGATTTATTGCTAGTTCACAGTATGTAATTTCAATGGTGAAATAGCCAATAAAAGCAAGAAATATAGGAAAGATTAACCCACAAACAAATGTAAATAATGCAAGGTCACAACTTCTTTTTTGATCAAGAATAATTTGAGGAAAAAACATCGAGATTCACATTGACACATTTTCAAACTGAAAGACATTTTAGAGAAACAATAACAGAAGAGCATTGTCAAATATCTGTTGTGAAAAACGCAGAGAAAATGTGTTTTACTTTTACATAAACTGAGGTAGTTACTGGAGGTACTGAGTTATTTTTCGTGTCGTCAAAGATTGGATTTCGCAGTAACACACACAAAAAGTAACCTTAAATTGTGTTTTGATATTTATCTTAATAAATCATTGTCATAAAAGTCTTCAAAAGTTCAAAAGACAGCAAAGAAAATCAAGAGAAACCTGTATTTTTTCAAATTTCGGTGCATATTTCCCCGTTTGTTTGACGGATATTTTATTTGTTAAGCCACATCCATCGCTAGAAATTCTTGAAAAGAAAGCTCAACCAACGTATCGCATTTTTCCCTTTTAAAAAGCAACTGGGAAACAGCCTAGCTCCAAAAAAGTTGAAAATTTTCCGTTCAGCAATCCTACCGCTCCCCTTACCGCTCCTACGATTATTTCCTGGCCACTGCCGTTTCGTGCACTACACGCAAATCAACACGCGTGTTTTATACCTACAACGTCGCCGAGTGGCCGTTTCGTACACTACACGCGGTCAACACGCGTGTTTTATACCTACATGTCAGCCTCCATGGCGGGAATTTTGGCTTCATCCAATCATACGGCCGGGTTAATGGAGTTAGCGTTCCAGTCCTTATTAGAGTTCACTGCCCTAACCCTCCGAAAAAAGCATCCCGGCGCCATTTTGTCTTTTTGAAAATTACTTTAAAAAAAATTAATTGCCGAGAAAAGTCAGTTGCTGTCCCATAGCGAAAATTACTTCCCGCGTGTTTGGATCACAGTATCCAAACACGGAACCATCAAGTATTTCTTTGTTCCACGCTCCAATGACTTTCTTGCACCACGCGCGTCCACTTGAGCCTGCATACCACGCTAGAGACCGCTGACCGCCAATCACGCTATACTGAACCGCTGGTTGTTAACTAGTTAAATATGATTTAACTGCATTAAACTTGTAAGAATAGACGCTTCCAAAATGTGTGTTAAATATATCCATGTGGCATTAATTATTAAAAATTATTATTGATAAACGTTTACTGTGAGTCTGTGTGCATCTTCCAGATATTAAATTAATAACAGCGGCCGCGGAAGCTATTTTGAAGTGGGGAGGCTAAATTGCGAGCGGGAAGCGCTCGACCGATCTTGGGTAGAAGTCATTTTCAGTAAATGTTCAAAATAATCAGCGAAAAAAGTGGGAGGGCTATAGCCCACCCTAGCCCACGTGTTCCGCGGCCCCTGAATAAATTCAGCCCCCGCTAAATTCCTATTGTCAGTCTGGTATGTGATAGCCTACGTCATAGTCTGTGAAATTTTGCGCCCGCGAGCGTCTGTACGCAGGCTAGGTATGTGATGGCAAACTGGCAATACATAGAGTTAAAAATAGATATTAATTTATAGCAAGACCACGAGAGTAGGCATTCAGCCGTCTCCAACGAGGATGACACAACTACAGCCCGTGCGTTTCAGGTTTCCTAAAGCACAGTACGCATGAACAGCTGCACAAGCGCTGCGTGTGCGGATTAAGTTCACTTTAGTTAACTCGTATAACATACAGAATTGATCATTGATCATGCATAAAACTGATAAAAGTAAAATCGTCATGCATTATTTTTCTGGAAGCATAGATTTTTCTAGAAGCTCGGAAAGACAATTTGCAGCAATTTGAGCAAACTTTTTCATCTAATTCAGCGAGCATATTTCAAATGATTCAAGCTTACCTGCTGCGCGGGCCAAAAGGAACGCAGGCTCTGGGGTTGGCTAACACGTATTCAGGCTACACCCGTTTGTAAAATCTCGTTGTAGATGAAGCCCATAAGTAGATTACCTTAAGTAGCTTCTCTCTTAGCCTCCAACTGTGCTGCCCTGCAAGATCTCTGTTTGCCCTGCCAATTGGTGTTTTTAGTGTTTTTTTTTTGGGGGGGGGGGGTGTCACACCCCCTACACCCCCCTTAAGTTTCGCCCCTGATTGTATGTAGATGGTTTTCGATGTTCTGGTTCCGAGCTTTGTGTGGATTAAAGAGATCTTACAGGATGATTTAAACAGAGTGGAACAATGGATATTAGTAGAGACTGACCATGGTCATTACAAATGCTGCATTCTGATTGGCTACTCAACCGTTGTCTATTCGTGATAGACCATGATGGCGAAACGCGCTCAAAATATGGCAGAAAACTCTCGTTTTGGGGAGGTTTCAGAAAAATTTTTGGATAATTTTTTTGAGAATTTGGAATTGACGAGTTGGATTTGCAAAATTGTTTTACTAGAAACAAATTAGTGGACTATTACAAATCATGCATTCTCAAAAAAATTATCGTATTATATACATTATGTTGTCGTAAATTATCTAACTAAAAAAAAGCTCGATCACAAACATCACACTTAAGGATGGTTTCCACTCAGGAAAATGTTCCTCAGAACAGGAATGGACAGGAAAGTTTCCTTTCTCTCATGATCTCTCGGTCGGAACTAATGACTTTAATACAAAAGAAACTTTCCTCTCCGTTCCTGTCCAAAGGAAAATATTCCTGAGTGGAACCTAGCCATTATGTGGTGTCAATCCTGTATGTCTTCTAAAGGTAAATTAGCCAAGAAAATGCTTTATGATTGTCTGCAGACATCACAATTGTAGTGTCACAATTGTAGATAATAATGCTTTGTCGCAGACATCAGACTTATGGCGTAGATGTCACACTTGTACGGTTTTTCTCCAGTATGAGTTATTTTATGGTATAGTAAGCTACTTGATTGGGTAAATGCTTTGTTACAGATGTCACACCTGTAAGGTTTTAGGGTTTTTCTCCAGTATGAGTTTTTTTATGAGCTTGCAAGCCATTTATCTGGGCAAATGCTTTGTCACAGTCATCACACTGGCTTGTGGGATTTTTCTCCAGTGTGATTTCTTTTATGGCGTCGCAAGCCACTTGAGATGGCAAACGCTTTGTCACATACATCACACTTGTGGGGTTTTTCTCCAGTATGAGTTCTCTTATGGGACAGTAAGTTACTTGTCTGGGAAA
Source organism: Chrysogorgia sp. JL179-B06 (assembly GCA_035772405.1). Taxonomy (NCBI): domain Eukaryota; kingdom Metazoa; phylum Cnidaria; class Anthozoa; order Scleralcyonacea; family Chrysogorgiidae; genus Chrysogorgia; species Chrysogorgia sp. JL179-B06. The sequence goes on from JAYKKM010000044.1 coordinate 2,597,496, forward strand.
ATGGTTTGTCACAGACATCACACTTGTGGGTTTTTTCTCCAGTATGAATACTTTTATGGAATAGCAAGCCACTTGAGTTGGCAAATGCTTTGTCACAAACATCACACTTGTGGGGTTTTTCTCCAGTATGAGTTCTTTTATGGGACAGCAAGTGACCTTTCTGGGCAAATGCTTTGTCACAGACATCACACTTGTGAGGTTTTTCTCCAGTATGAGTTCTTTTATGGGACAGCAACTGACCTTTCTCGGCAAATGCTTTGTCACAGACATCACACTTGTGGGGTTTTTCTCCAGTATGAGTTCTTTTATGACATGGTAATTGACCTGGACGGGCAAATGCTCGGTCACAGACATCACACTTGTGGGGTTTTTCTCCAGTATGAGTTCTTTTATGATAGAGTAAGTGACCTGAATGAGAAAATGTTTTGTCACAGACATCACACTTGTGGGGTTTTTCTCCAGTATGACTTCTCTTATGGGACAGCAACTGACGTTTCTCGGCAAATGCTTTGTCACAGACATCACACTTGTGGGGTTTTTCTCCAGTGTGATTTCTTTTATGGCGTCGCAAGCCACTTGAGATGGCAAACGCTTTGTCACATACATCACACTTGTGGGGTTTTTCTCCAGTATGAGTTCTCTTATGGGACAGTAAGTTACTTGAATGTGCAAATGCTTTGTCACAGATGTCACACTTGTAGGGTTTTTCTCCAGTATGAATCCTGTTATGAACTTGCAAGCTACTTGTCTGGAAAAATGCTTTGTCACAGACATCACACTTGTGGGTTTTTTCTCCAGTATGAGTACTTTTATGGAATAGCAAGCCACTTGAGTGGGCAAATGCTTTGTCACAAACATCACACTTGTGGGGTTTTTCTCCAGTATGAGTTCTTTTATGGGACAGCAACTGACCTTTCTCGGCAAATGCTTTGTCACAGACATCACACTTGTGGGGTTTTTCTCCAGTATGAGTTCTTTTATGACAGAGTAATTGACCTGGACGGGCAAATGCTCTGTCACAGACATCACACTTGTGGGGTTTTTCTCCAGTATGAGTTCTTTTATGATAGAGTAAGTGACCTGAATGAGCATATGTTTTGTCACAGACATCACACTTGTACCGTTTTTCTCCAGTATGAGTTCTTTTATGACAGAGTAAGTGACCTGAATGAGCAAATGTTTTGTGACAGACATCACACTTGTGGGGTTTTTCTCCAGTATGACTTCTCTTATGGGACAGCAACTGACGTTTCTCGGCAAATGCTTTGTCACAGACATCACACTTGTGGGGTTTTTCTCCAGTATGAGTTCTTTTATGACAGAGTAAGTGACCTGAATGAGCAAATGCTTTGTCACAGACATCACACTTGTACGGTTTTTCTCCAGTATGAGTTCTTTTATGACAGAGTAAGTGACCTGAATGAGCAAATGTTTTGTCACAGACATCACACTTGTGGGGTTTTTCTCCAGTATGACTTCTCTTATGGGACAGCAACTGACGTTTCTCGGCAAATGCTTTGTCGCAGACATCACACTTGTGGGGTTTTTTCTCCAGTATGAGTTCTTTTATGATGTAGTAATTGACCTGGACGGGCAAATGCTCTGTCACAGACATCACACTTGTGGGGTTTTTCTCCAGTATGAGTTCTTTTATGATAGAATAAGTGACCTGAATTAGCAAATGCTTTGTCACAGACATCACACTTGTACGGTTTTTCTCCAGTATGAGTTCTTTTATGGGATAGTAAGATACTTGACTGAGAGAATGATTTGTCACAGACATCACATTTGTGGGGTTTTTCTCCAGTATGAGTTCTTTTATGACGTAGTAATGGACCTCGACTGGCAAATGCTCTGTCACAGATATCACACTTGTGGGGTTTTTCTCCAGTATGAGTTCTTTTATGATAGAGTAAGTTACCTGAATGAGCAAATGCTTTGTCACAGACATCACACTTGTGAGGTTTTTCTCCAGTATGAGTTCTTTTATGATAGAGTAAGTTACCTGAATGAGCAAATGCTTTGTCACAGACATCACACTTGTACGGTTTTTCTCCAGTATGAGTTCTTTTATGGGATAGTAAGCTACTTGGATGGGCAAATGCTCTGTCACAGACATCACACTTGTGCGTTTTTTGTTCAGTGTGAGTTGTTCTTTTATGGTACAATAAGTTAGCTGTATTTCCAAATGTTTTGTCACAGACGTTGCATTTGTAGGGTTTTTCTCCAGTATGTGTTCTTTTATGACATTGCAAGTTATATATCTGGGAAAATTCTTTGTCACAGTCATCACACTTGTGTCTTTTCTCTCGATTATGCGTTGCTTTATGGTACATTAAGGTACCTCGCTCAAAAAATGCTTTGTCACAGATATCACACTTGTGCGGTTTTTGTCCAGTACGAATTCTTTTATGTCGAAGTAAGCTCCTTGACTTGGTAAATGTTTCATAGCAGTTTCCTTTGTGCTTTGTCGAAGAACCATCCATATTATCTCAAACAATTCCAAACAGGAATAATTCACTTTCTACACAAAACACTTTGCTACACCACTCACTTGAAATTTTCTAAAACTAGAAATAATACTTGGATTAGACTACCTCTGTTGTAAGACACTTGCTATTCTGTGTTAATATATACACTGTTGTAGTGAATGTAGCAGAGCTTGGAGTACACAGATGATCATCAAGCTCATATCCTAATTCTCAGAAAATATTTCTGTGTCCCAAACAGGGATTGTACCTGTAATCTTCTGATTGCCGATGAGATGCTCCTATCATTAACTACTACCGAGATTCAGATGGCGAGCGAAGGTTACAATGTACTGGTTCAATTATTTCATGATATACAGTGTCAGTATGTACTGCCTACATGTATGCAGCAGCAGGGGCGGCGGAGCAGTCTGGATATTGGGGGGGGGGGGGGGGGGCGAAAAAAGTCCGGAGGAATGATCCCACTGAAATTTTTTGAATTTGTAAGTCTCGGAAACGCCATTTCCTGCATTTTGAGACAAGTTATAAATCACACAATTTCACAACTGCACAGTTATGTTTGCACCTTATGTTTCACAAAATGCAAGTTCAGTTAAAAATATCAACAAAAATGTGTAGGATTACTATGATATTATATATACAAAAAATAACCAAGATGTACTACATTCTTTTCTAATCTTAATGACAAATACCAAAAAGCTCTGTCAGGCTTCTCTGCTTTCGTTTCATAATTTACACTAATTTAATTAATAAAAATTAGTGTAACTTATGAAACGAAAGCAAGAGAAGCCTGACAGAGCTTTTTGGTATTTGTCATTAAGATTAGAAAAGAATGTAGTACATCTTGGTTATTTTTTGTATATATAATATCATAGTAATCCTACACATTTTTGTGCGAGATGGAGGTCAGCTGGGCCATGGGGCCAAGTCGCTCAAACTGGTTCCCAGTTTTCCTCAATAGTATTTCTGCAGTCCACACAGCCGAAATTCGTTAACTGACTTTTGTACCGTACATATGACAGTCTGCACGACGAGACCTCGTAGTTTTGTGGACTGTGGAGCAGCAGTTGACATTGGGGGGGACGGCCCCTCTGCCCCCCCCTGCTCCGCCGCCCCTGTGCAGCAGTGTCTATGGTATATAGATAAATCAGTAGTGAATGTGGGAGAGCTTGGAGCAGACAGACAATACATGATCCCTGGCCGTGACTCTGATGATGTGATTTCTGAGGATATGATTTTGATTATCATCCATGTATATCATCTGTCTACTCCAAGCTCTCCGATATTAACTATTACTAGAAGTTACTATCGCAAGGGAAGTGCTGCCTCGAAATACAAGGCAGTCGTGATATTGTGCAAAATTACAAAAATAAGTGGTGGGCTTATTGAAGTCAAAGTTGCAGCATTGGAGGTAGTACAGCCTCATACCCATTGCGGTTATAATGGTTTTAGGTAATACCAGAGCAGTGAGTTCTTCAGCACATATATATGGAGCTCAGGCCAGCTCACAATGAGCTTGCTGGAGCATAGGTACTCACAATCTGCCCCTGGCACATTTGCAGATATCTCACATCTGCCCCAACCTTGTTGACCCAACTTGTGTTGTAACCGTTCTCAACATCCATTCACAATATAAGTAGTTCATGAACATGTGTAATATTAAACAGATGTAAATTGGACAGTTGCATAAAAATGCTTTAACTACTAATATATAGTGACTGCTGTATATAGGCAGTACATAATCAATCAGACTATAGCGGGGCCTATTCTAAAGATATTTTAATACTGCACACTTCAGAGAGCTAGGGCATAAATAGCCTAGCTGGACCAATCACATGCAAAGTGATAAATGCGGGACCCCATTGAATGGTAATAGTATTATCGTCAGCAATTAATAAAAGAATCAAGAAATTTGAACTAATAGTTAGGATCGCATAAATCATTAACAATTACCTGGCTTTTATCACTTTTCTTATAAGGGTACCATGCCCTTAGGGCACAATGTTTGGCAGCCGTGTGTAGACTTCCAAATCAGGTAACTTTGACTGGCCTGGGGCATTCGACTTCGACAAAATATTTCATGTGGCATAATGTTAAAATTTCAAACCATATAATGAAATCACACAATACTAATATTGCTTTTTTTACTTATATTTTTCTTTAATACTACACACTTTCACATAAGGCAATGTACAACTCATCTTGGCCCGAATACCTAGCATTAGAAAAGCATGAACCATCAAGGTGTTTACGCTCCAGTGCTGCTCCTCAATTAACTATACCGTTAATTAGGAATACCTTTCAGGACTCTGCGGCGAGTTTATTTAATAACCTGCCAGCAAGCATTCGATCGTGCTCTGATGAACATTGTTTTAATCGTCAAGTAAAATTAATTTTAATGAACAAAGCAAGGGAAAGAATTTTTTAGTTTTTTTAAGAATTTAAATTTTAATAACTTCGAATAAAGTATTTGTATTATTATATATATTATTTTTAGTGTTATTATCGCAGATGTAGAGCTACTATGTAGATAAAAAAGTTGAGTGCTGCGTAGACAGTGTTTTGAATATATAGCAAAGTGAAAAGGTGGTAAACTGCCAAGAATTTAGTGACGAGATACTGACGTTTCGAGCGAGCCCTTCATCAGAGTAAGATCTTACTCTGATGAAGGGCTCCGCTCGAAACGTCAGTATCTCGTCACTAAATTCTTGGCAGTTTACCACCTTTTCACTTTCCTACTATGTAGATATGCTGTGATTAAATCATTATTATCATTATTATTATTATTATTATTACAAAGTGTCCAATACTGCACACTAAAATAGGCCCTGAACTATAGTTTCTCATTGCAACCTTCACTCTCCATCTGAGTCTCAGTAGTTTAATGGTAATAGTATCTCACCACCAATCAGAAGGTTACATGTTCGATCCCCGTTCGGGACAACTCCATGTATTGATTTGCTATTTTGTAAAACAATAAGAACATGACTTTTGTTTCTCTGTACTGTGATAGAAACATGAATGCACCATTTCAACCAGACATATACATGAAAATATAATTCCACTGAGCATTTGAGTTGAAATGAGTCATTCATTGTAGTAGTATAGCATATAAACCGGAACGATTTCAAAATTTATACAACGTCTCAAACCGGCCAGCTTCTCACACTACCATGCAGACCCGGCTGAGGGTAATTCTATAGAAAGTGCCATTTTTGCGCCAGTACCCCCAAGAATTCACAAGAAAAAAGCGTGCAAACCAATACCCTCAGCCGGGTCTGGTAGTCTGAGAAGCTTGTCGGTACCCCTAATATGCCGCTATACTACTCTGTCACTATCTCGATTCATGCGCGAAAAAAACCCACTAAACATGCGGTTTAGTGGTAGTATACAACAAATTTCACGCAACGTTTCACAACTAAATTCACGTGACGCTAAACCCAGCTGTCGCTTCATGCGTCCGTTGTGTCCTTTCTTAAGTCACACACACGTTTACACGTTTGTTAGCTACTTCGTGGTACATTCTTGTGACCTGCATGCATAAGACTCAATACCATCTTCCAAAAGAAAACGTTTGTCGTCGAAACAAGACAATGACACCTTATTTATTTCGTAACTCCCGAGCTCACGCATGTCTGACGCTTCTGATGCTTTTCATTGTGTGACGCAACTGCCCTTGTTCAAGCAACACTTTTTTGTAGTTTTCATGCTTAATGACATTCTTAATAATGTTTTTTCTAACTTTCCCTTAGCGGTCTTCCCACCCCCATCAGACTCCTTCAAATAACTATACATCTTACTGCGTAACCCAATGAACTCAACAATTGGTGTCCCCGCGCACTCATCTTTCATCTTCCCAATCACTTTCTTATTCTCTTTAAAAGCGAATGGACTGTCTGGCGGATAGTCGCTGTTGTCGAACTTTTCACGAGTGTCCCAAAAGTCACAATAAACATCATCAGTCACGATTGTGTACAGCAAACTGTCTGTGTCAGTGAAGTGTAACTTACAATCAGAGTATTTTTTGCGTATGTAATTGTAGTGAAAATCGTACATCAATATTTTGCTCAAATCGAGTATACACATACCAACATACGCGGGTCTGTTTAATGTCAACGTTTCTTTGATTTTATGGACGGCAACTAAGATCTCGTTAAATATCTTGCAAGACACAAACGTCGGCTTTGATGACAACTTGATTAGCTTCTTCTGGTTGGTCACCTGCAATCTTACGTCTACACGCTTTCTCAAGTTTTCCATAGTTTTGCCAAACACACTGTTGTTCATCAACTTAAAGAAGTCCTTTTCGAAAGCGTTTTTCTCTTACGAAAATTTCACATATGAAAATTTCATATATGGAATTGGAACATTTTCACATATGAAATTTTCATATGTGATAATATATTCACATTGACGCTAAAAGAGCGGAACTAATAAGGTTGTCTGTTGTTGGTGAGATAACTAGTCAATCCGAAGCGTATATCAAAAAAGCGTCTGCAAAGGTCATCAATATAAGATATACTGTCAGTACGAGTTGAAAAGAATGGAAATAGCAAACGCTTTTCTCACTGATTTGCTCATCAGTAAGTTCTCAAACTTGTTAGGCGGGTTGAACGCCATTGAAAACCCTGACGAACTAAATGACGAGCTACAAAAAGACCCGTTATTAAAAAAAGACGTCGAGAGCATTGTTGCGATTGTTACGCCATACGTACCTTTCTTGGGTTTGTTGTCGGGTGGAATCACAACGTCGAAACATGTGTGCAATCGTCACTTTAGAAAAGACACAACAGACGCAGCTGAAAGCTCTAGCGAACGAATGGACTAATTTGCATACTAGCAGGTGGCTATTTGTGGTTTCATAACAAACGTTGCCGCGAGTCCATTCGTGAAGTCTAATCAGTCTTGAAACAGTGAGTGAAAACATATCGTGAGACTCACGGTTGTGCTCGGCTGGTTTGTCGCGAAAAGTTGACATGTTGTCTCTCGTGTCTTCCACCTGTTTTGTCGAACAACATCACCGTTCAACAAACGAACTAATTTAAACACCAACAGACGTTACTCGTCATACCTGACATTTTATCTAACCCACTACCCACTATGGAAAGGAAATTGGTTGGTCAGCTAGTGTTTTACACAACGGTTTTTTATTTTATGACATTTGTAGTATACAATTTGTCAATTACAACGATCAGTACGTTCAAAGCTAGGGAGAACAGTCTTAGCACGGTGGTGATGGGTTCCTTCTTATCCTTCCTCAAACATTACGATTCTTCATTTCTTCTCTCGTGGTCAGCGATCTTTGCCTCTGCTGTCGCCAACCTTGCGTTGAGTTCACTAATCTTCTCCCTCAGATTTCTCCTTCTCTTCACCACGGCCCTTCTGGCTCTCCTCTCTTTCAACAACAAGACTTCTAGTCTCTCCTTTGACAACATATGCAACGTTGGCTACGCTTTCGTTATCCATCACTACACACGTGATAGAGAACCCGCACGACGACAGGTTGCTGTACGGGTGTGTTGCTAACAACAACATTCCATTGCGCCCAGCAACTAAGACTTTTTGGAAAACATTTTAAAACGAAAATATTTTTTCTTAAAAAGTTGTAGTTGCTGGGCGCAATGGAATGTTGTTGTTAGCAACATCGACAGATGACCTTGATTTGCATAACAGGTAGACACTCGAAGTCTACTCGGAATTTGCATATACAAAATTTATTGTAATTACCACTAAGCTATACGAGTCTAGTGTTTTTTTTTCGCGTGCGAATTGAAAGTATAATAGTATACCCCAACTCCTATTGTTCAAACCCATAACCTCAACCGGGTCTGGTAGTGTGGGAAGCTATGTCCGAACCTTACTCTGTCACTATCTCACTGATTTGTTCATCAGCAAGTTCTCAAACTTGTTAGGTGGGTTGAACGCTATCGAGAACCCCGACGAACTAAATGATGAGTTATTACAAAAAGACCCGTTATTAAAAAAACACGTTGAAAGCATTATTGCGATTGTGACGCCGTACGTACCTTTCTTGGGTTTGTTGTCGGGTGGAATCACGACGTCGAAACATGTGTGTGACACACAGCGGAGGATACTGAAAGTTCGAGTCAACAAAACGACTAATTTGCATACCAACAGGTGGCTATTTTACCACGCGTGGTAACTTGCGGTTTTCAACGTTTTTATTTGCATAACATGTTGCCACCTGTCAAACCACTAATGTTTTCGTGTGAAATTTACGCTTGTTGAAACAGTGTACAATACGACACCGATGGCATCAGCTGGGTCTGGCATGACACAAGTCGATTGTGAAACGTTGTCTGAAATTTGGGATTGCGCTCGGTTGTCGAAACAGTAAACGAAGCAACACCGTCAGCTGGGTCTGGCACTAGTTGTGAAATGTGACTGTGCTCGTTGAAGCGACACCGATGGCTGGCACGAAGTTGATTGTGAAACGTTGTGTGAAATTTGTTGTACACTACCATTAGACTGTGAGTTTAGTCGCTTTTTTTCGCGCATGAATCGAGATAGTGACAGAGTAGTATAGCATATGGGGGTACTGACACACCTTGGAAATGTGGTGACGTCTCGGACATAGCTTCTCACACTACCAGACCCGGTTGAGGGTATTGGATTGCACAACGATATGAAGCGACCACTTCTAGCGCTTTTCTCTTGTGAATTCTTGGGGGTGCTGGCACAAAAATGGCACTTTTTACAGAATTACCCTCAGCCGGGTCTGGTAGTGTGAGAAGATGGGTTTGAGACGTTGTATAAATTTTGAAGTTGCGCTCGTATCCCCATAAGGCCCATATGCTATACTACTCAGTGACCAGTCTCAGTTGTGGTTGCTAAGATTGTGATGCAAGCCATGAAGGAACGAGCCCTCACAATTCTTACATAAAAACATTACCTTTTTGGTTCCGCTACGTTGACGACACCATTACTGTGCTACACCAAGACGACGTCGGCGATTTCCATAAATACAGTTATCGAACAGAATTACTAAAGAAAATTAGGAGAATAGAGTTCTTCCTTTTCTAGACTGCTTAGTAACACATGACAAGAACAAACTAAAGACAAGTGTTTACAGAAAACCAACACACACCGATAGACTACTGGATGAAACATCTTACAACCCAACGGTACACAAAGCAACAACCATCAAGACTTTGACAAGACGAGCACAACTTATTTGCGATTCACTCGAAACTCTACGCAACGAAAACGAATATATTCGGCGCGCGTTTCGCAAAAACAACTACAATACTAACTTTATTGAACGGAACAACTACAATATCAACGAGACCAACAGCAGTACAACCGTAACAACAGCAACAATACCATACATTAAAGGTACATCAGAGACTATTGCACGTATTTTACGACCTTAGAGACCTGTCATTAAATATATAGAGGGGGGATGGAGGAGAAATTAATTTTTTCAGGACCCCCCTTGAATTTGAAAGTGAGATTTTATAAGATGAACCATGTATATATATTTTAAACAAGAACCATATACATTATATAGCGCAGTATATTTCAAATAACTGCGGAATTTATATATATTTATTTATATATATTTATTTATATATATATATTTATATATATTTATTTATATATATATATATAGACATTTATATGCCCTCTCATTTATAAGCCATTTACCTATGAACAAAACAATATTCCGCTTATTAACTTCTTATTAACCGAGAGCGCGGTCATTACGGGAAAATATCAGACCGAGGTCTTGACAGTACGGACCGAGCCCGTAGGGCGAGGTTCGTACATAAAAGATCCGAGGTCTGATATTTTCCCGTAATGACCAAGCGGTCGAGGTTAATAAGAGGTTTATTATATGGCATGGCTATTTTAAACAACATACGTTTTGAGTGACAGAATCGTCACTTTCAATCTTGTTCTTCTATTGCTTTCAAGACTCTCATTTAGATTGTTCATGATTGATTTAGTGCTTAATTTACTAAATTAGTTCAATTTTTGCTGCTTTTCAAAGTTTCCTATCGTTGTTCGCTACCGGTCCATTACGGGAAATAACGGACCGGCACGTGACGTGTCTCAGCCAATCAAAGCACGCAATTTCACCGGAAGTAGCCATACGCAGCAAAAAAAATTTTATATCGAAAATGCCTTGTTAGTCTCAACTTAAATAATAGCTCATTTTGAAACAATTTTCTATACCGCTTTATATATATATATTGAAAGGTCTCACGATAAAAGCGCCCTCCACTTAAAGCCCATCCAACCTCTTACCAAATAGCTTATAAAAACCATCACCACACGACAGTTTCAAAAAATAAAGAATAATACAAACTCCAAAAAAAATTATCTTATTGTCAAACCAATACATTGGAATAAAATCGAAATATCACTCTAATCTCTCTCGTCTTATTGCATAACTTGAATCTTGAGTTTGAATTTCATTTGAAAATCGCAGTTTGTTTTACAGTAAATTAACACGCTAACAAGAACCTACAGTGCATTTTACCAGATCAGCCTGGGATAGGTTCTTATATTCTTACATAAATAAATTCTTAATTTCAGCCTGAGGTTCTTAATAGTTAGCAGGTTTTTACTGCATCTTTACCTATAGAGCTTTATTTAATCCGCAATTTCTGATAGACATTGATATTTTAAAAGTTTTTGTATAACAAAGTTCGGATTAATACCGGTAAGTTTCAGTTTAAAAATCATGACATTCATCATTTGATAAAAATACTTTTAACATATTTTTCAGAAACGGATTTTCATATTTTCATATTAGCTAGGGGGTGTCAGAAATTTTAGGGGGGTGAGCTGGTGAGGTAACACAAGGCGTCACCAAACGTTGTGCTTCAGGGCTCAGCCCGGGAGGCTAGAAAGCAAAGCAACCACGAAAAATCAAGGTTTCTAGAGCATATTCTGATTTGTCAAGTCAATGAATTTGGCAGGTCCTTTGAGAGAGTTTTTGCATGCTGTTGAAAACCACGAAGATCCCTTTTTTATAAAAAAATTTTGGAACCCCCTTTATAATACCAAAAACATCTTAGGAGCCCCAATTTCTCCTCCAGCCCCCCTCTCCATATTTAATGACCAGCATAGGCGGCGGAAGCGGGGGGGGGGGCTGAAACCCCCCCAACTTTGTAAAAGTGGAAAAAAGTGGGGGCTAAGCCCCCCTAGTTTTGGCGCCGAAAGTGAGAGTTATTAGACCATATTATACATTGAATATTTGTGCATCTTCGATATCAGGCAGTTTTTAAATTCCATATCATTGCAGGATGGCAATCGTAAGGAAAAATTGTGTCGAGTGTTAGTTCGATACTTATTTCATGAAGTACTTCGTCCATTAGTTGTTCATGACTGCCGACCAGAAGTATTATGAATTTCAGAGACTTTAGATTTTAAAATTTTCCCTACCCCCGCTTGCTGTTCAGCCCCCCCCCCCCCCCCCCCCCCCCCCCCCCCCCCCCCCCCCCCCCCCCCCCAACCAAACCTATTTTCCACCGCCACTGATGACCAGTCCCTTACAATATACATGTAGACCAACAGTAAGTTACCTCATGAGTATGAAAATACTTAGTGACACTGTGACAGATGTCACAATTGTAACATTACAAGCTATTTATTTGGGGAAAATGTTTTGTCACAGTGGACATCACACTTATGGCGTAGCAAGTCATTTGACCGAGTATATGCTTTGTCACAGATATCACACTTGTATGGTTTTTCTCCAGTATGAGTTCTTTTATGGCGTAGTAAGCTACTTGGATTGGCAAACGCTTTGTCACAGACATCACACTTGTGGGTTTTTTCTCCTGTATGACTTCTCTTATGGCGTAGCAAGTCATATGACCGAGTATATGCTTTGTCACAGACGTCACACTTGTACGGTTTTTCTCCAGTATGAGTACTTCTATGGGATAGTAAGCTACATGGATGGGCAAACGCTTTGTCACAGACAACACACTTGTGGGGTTTTTCTCCAGTATGACTTCTCTTATGGTATTGTAAGTGACCTCGCCGGAAAAATGCTTTATCACAGACATCACATTTGTGGGGTTTTTCTCCAGTATGACTTCTCTTATGGCGTAACAAGCTATTTGACAGAGTATATGCTTTGCCACAGACGTCACACTTGTGGGGTTTTTCTCCTGTATGAGTTCTTTTATGGTGTAGCAAGTCAATTGGCCGAGTATATGCTTTGTCACAGACATCACACTTGTATGGTTTTTCTCCAGTGTGAGTACTTTTATGGTGTAGTAAGCTACCTAGATTGGCAAACGCTTTGTCACAGACAACACACTTGTGGGTTTTTTCTCTAATATGAGTTCTTTTATGAGATACTAAGTTACTTGACTGAGAAAATGCTTTGTCACAGAGATCACACTTGTGGGGTTTTTCCCCAGTATGACTTCTCTTATGGTATAGTAAGTTACTTGACTGAGAGAATGCTTTGTCACAGACATCACATTTGTGCGGTTTTTCTCCAGTATGAGTTCTTTTATGGCGTAGCAAGTCATTTGACCGAGTATATGCTTTGTCACAGACATCACACTTGTGGGATTTGTCTCCAGTATGAGTACCTTTATGGTATAGTAAGCTACTTGAATGGGCAAATGCTTTGTCACAGACATCACACTTGTGGGGTTTTTCTCCAGTGTGAGTTGTTCTTTTATGGTACAATAAGCTAGATGAATGTGCAAATGCTTTGTCACAGATATCACACTTGTAGGGTTTTTTCTCCAGTATGAATTCTTTTATGACCTTGCAAGGTATTTATCTGGGAAAATGCTTTGTCACAGACATCACACTTGTACGGTTTTTCTCCAGTATGAGTTCTTTTATGATATAGTAAGTTAGCTGAATGTGCAAATGCTTTGTCACAGATATCACACTTGTAGGGTTTTTCTCCAGTATGAATTCTTTTATGACCTTGCAAGGTATTTATCTGGGAAAATGCTTTGTCACAGACATCACACTTGTATGGTTTTTCTCCAGTATGAATTCTTTTATGGTATAGTAAGTTACCTGAATGTGCAAATGCTTTGTCACAGATATCACACTTGTAGGGTTTTTCTCCAGTATGAGTTCTTTTATGACCTTGCAAGGTATTTATCTGGGAAAATGCCTTGTTACAAACATCACACTTGTACGGTTTTTCTCCAGTATGACTTCTCTTATGGTATAGTAAGTGACCTGGCTGGGAAAATACTTTGCCACAGACATCACACTTGTGTCTTTTCTCTCGATTATGCGTTGTTTTATGGTACAATAAGGTACCTCGCTCAAAAAATGCTTTGTCGCAGCTATCACACTTGTGAGTTTTTTGTCCAGTACGAATTCTTTTATGTCGTAGTAAGCTCCTTGACTTGGTAAATGTTTCATTGCTGTTTTCATTGTTCTTTGTTGAACAACCATCCATGTTCTCAAACAATTCCAAACAGGTATAATTCACTTTCTACACAAAACCCTTTGCTACACCTCTCTCTTGATATTTTCTAAAACTAGAAATAATAAGTATATAGATCAGTAAAATTAATACTTGGATTAGACTACCTCTGTTGTAAGACACTTGCTATTCTGTGTTAATATACACACTGCTGTAGTAAATGTGGGAGAGCTTGGAGTACACAGATGATACATGGACGATTGTCAAGCTCATGTCCTAATTGCCATTGAGGCACTCCTACCATTAAAGTGCCCCTGACATCAAAATTTTTTGTTGTCTTATTTGGAAGAACTTTTAAAATGATAAAGTAACTTCTTTTGAAGATTTTCGTTTCTTCGCTTTCTTTTTGAGATATATCAGTTTGTTTGATATGCAAATGTCCGGAATTTACGTCACACATGCATAATGAGTTATCTGAGAATGGTGTATATCTTTGCGTTGATCAAATAAAAACACTAAAGTGTGAATAACACATGTGCGCTTTCTCCCACAACACCAAACTTCTTGATTTTAAAGGATTTCGTTTGAGAATGAAAGTGATATACACATTTCTCAAATATGTGATTATGCATGTGTGACGTAAATTCCGCACATTTGCATATCAAACAAACTGATATATCTCAAAAAGAAAGCGAAGAAACGAAAGTCTTCAAAATAAGTTACTTTATCAATTTAAAAGTTCTTCCAAATAAGACAATAAATATTTTTGATGTCAGGGCACTTTAACTACCACTGAGATGGAGAGCGAAAGTTACAATGATATACTGGACCACTGGTTTGATTTATATATTTACTGCCTATGCTGCAGTCACTATATATCAGTGGTGAATGTGGGAGAGCTTGGAGAAGATAGACAATAATCAATCCCAATACGTGACTTTTATACGTGACTTTTATACGTGAAACATTTTCTGAGGATATGATCTTGACGATCGTCCATGTATCAGCTCCCTACTCCAAGCTCTCCCACATTAACTACTAGGGACTTCAAGATCTACGACGGCAACCTAGGACGGCGACGTCGTTCAAACAAAAGAATCTTTATGCCAAACAAAAAGAATGAATAATTTTATTCCCAAGAGTAATCTCTACCTCAACACCGTCCTCGTTCTGTTTACAATGCCACTGAGAACATTTTCACGTCTTTAGGATGATGGTAACTCGTGGAGAGATGAGAGCTGTTAATTAAGACCGACTTAAACACAGACACTACAATCATTTTGGAAATATTGAAGTGTTTTGGAGATCATAAAACAAACTTTGAGTGTTAAATATGGTAGTCAATCGACCGTGACTTCACTCAAATGCTACAATTTGTATTGCTTTCACTGCCGTCGCCGTCCTAGGTTGCCGTCGTAGATCTTAATGTCCCTACTGATATGTAGTGACTGCCGCATAGGCAGTACATAATCAATCGAACCAGTACATCATTGTAACCTTCAATCTCCATCAGAGTAATTTAATGGTAGGAGTGCCTCACCACCAATCAGAAGGTTACAGGTTCGATCGCTGTGCAGAACTCTGAGGATATGAGCTTGACGATCGTGCATCTATCAACTTCCTATTTTGTAAAACAAATAGAAAATGATTTTGTGTCTCTGTACTGTGATAGAAACGGTTTAGGCTAAAAAGGATGACTCAAAAGAACGTTTCTGTTTTTGTTTGGTTTTTATTTTTGGTTAGCTTAGGGCTAGCTACGGTTAGGTTTAAGGTAGGGATGTGCCAAATTCCGCTATCCGGTAGTATCCGGTTTCCGGTAAACTTTTACCTCTGTATGTACACTGACAATAGTATTCCCATTTCTTTCTCCAACCCAGTCCCTTGTAATTAAACCTGCTACTATTACAATAGTACTATCCGGTATCCGATACTATCCAGTCAATAACTATACGGTTAAATCAGGTATCCGGTAAAGGGGTCCGGCACATCCCTAGTTTAAGATTAGGATCAAGGTTAGGGTTATTTAGACTAGTTCTTGAAATGAGGTCTTTTTGAGTCATCCATGTTAGCCTTCATCGGTAGAAAATGTATATGCCATTTCAACCAGAAATATGTATAGGAAATAACACGGTTTTCATTAATTCTTTGAGAACAAGTGTTATTTCCTTTTAATACCTTTTCAATCAATTTTATGTGTTCCTAAATACCCTAAATTTTACTACGAAGTGGGAAAACTGGTGTTTGTAAATATTAGAATCCAAACATCCCGGATGTTATTTTTTACTTGGAGTATTTTTTTTACTTAGCCAATCAGGAATGAGTAAAATTGATTGAAATGGTATTAACATGAAAATACAATAAAATATATTTTTAATATTTACAATTGTGATTATTAAGTCATTTATAAGAATAATAAACATGGTGTATCCACAAGTCAAACTTTATAACTATTGTCACAGTGCAAACATTCAAGAAATTAAGACCAAGTTGATATCAAACTCAATTTTGGAAATGATTACCTCCAAAGTACTTTGGAATAATCTAGTTTAGAAAATAAAGAATATCCAGTCATGCTAGAAGTTCAATATTACCGTATTGGACATTACTTTAAACTGTATATACGTATAATATATTTATAATAGTCAAGTGTAAAAATATGCTGTCTAAATCTCGAGAAATTATAACTTCTGTCCCCTCCACTTAGAACAAATCATTTACCAATAAACGTTTTAAAATATACTTTAGATATTTACCTCGTATTAAGCCAGATAAAACGATTTAACTTTCATCAAAGACTCAAGAAACAGCACAATATAAACAAAATCTGTAAAAATAAACATTGGCGATGCATATTACCCAGCATTCAAATGCAGCATTCTCGTCCCCAGTCCCATAAATTGCCTATGTACAGCCGGCATGTAGTAGCCTGCGAACACAGCCGCCTGTTTTCGCCCTTTCCGGCTGCGTTCGCAGAGGTGTCTTCATGTTCACCTTGAGTGAAGTGTATGACTATTTTTAATAATAGGGTCAAAAATACATGGCCAGCTACAACCTCTGTTTTATTTTTTGGGTGATTTTCGAAAGCCCCCCTTTTTACCCCTGGTAAATTATGAACGCTCTCCTAGTATCTGTGGTTTTTGCTTTCTTAAGTAGAATTTCATTTAGTGTCATGTCCTTAGAGTCCTGATTTCCAGATAGTTTAATTTTTTCTCCAAATGCTGAAAATTGCATTCCTAAGACTCCCATTTTGCAGTAGTAGTAGTATAGACCGTACCCGTGGTCCTTCATGAATTAAATCCTTTCAGCGCTCATGTAAGGTCACCTACTTCAGAACTAAGAGAAAACCCTGAATGTGACGTGAATTTTCCTTCACTGAAACTATTTGTTCCAAGTAACTGACGGCAGGGCTCGATATAATTTTTCTAAGTTCATCGGACAAAATGTCCGATAATTTCGTCGGACATTTTCGACAATTTTGGCGAACATGTTCTGGCAGTTGCGACGATTGAATGTTGTTGGCGAAATTGCCATGGTTGGGATCTTACCAATACGTGAATCAGAATGACGAACGAAATGAATCCTTCTTTTTGAATCGGTTTTTTTTAATATTTATATATAAAAGTGCAAAATCATCTTCCTCAACATCCAGCCTATAGCAGTCGACGGTCGACCACAAGTCACTCCCTGTTTCAACGGGCATCATTACACATGACCGCCAGTTAAAACTGGTCGATCCCATCGTACTTTTCGCGCTTGGCTTTGACCTTTTAACTTTGCATTGTCGGACGACAACCTTAATTGATTTAGCCTTAAACTTGATAAATTGAATAATAAAAATTCCTTCTTCGTTAGAATAATTAATTCTCGGAGCAGTTTACGCAGTATAAAAGTAAACTTAAATTACATATGAATATATTATGATTAGATTTAATTTTTTAACTCTGTTTTATACTTAATTTTTATACTCGATGTAAATTTCGTTTTATTAGTTAAACACGGAGTGCTTGCATATATTGGCGGTGAGATGCTCACCGTGCCAATCATAATTAGTTCAATTACTGTGATTGGTCAGGAAACGAGACTCTTTTTTTCGAGACTCTATTGCTTGAATTGATTTTTAAAATTTCAGACTCCATTGTTTCGAGGGGGAAGGGCTTCCCCTTCTATGCGAGCACTTCGTGTTTAAGGGGATTCTCACATAGGGCTAACCTCTCGATTCTCCTGTAAGGATCCTTTGGTACATTAAATATTTGATTGATTGATTGTCCGATTTCAGTGCTCCCGTTGGTTTCAAAGTTAATGGAACGTGCAGTTCAAATACAACTTGTCGCGTTTCTTACTGAAAATCTTCTATCAGTACATCAGTCGGGTTTCCAGAAACGCTATCCCACCGAGACAACTGTTACGTTTTTGTCAGATTACGTACTGGAACACGTAGATAAATAGAATAGGACTGGTGCTATTTTCATTGATCTAAAGAAGGCTTTTCATCTCGTTGATCATCATTGTCTTCTTCATAAACTTGAGCACTATGGTGTCCAAGGTCAGAGTTATAACTGGTTTGTGAATTACCTAACAGCTCGAACACAAAGAATCCAGCCTTTCCTGAAATATGGTGTGCCTCAAGGTTCGATTTTGGGGCAGTAGTTATTTGTTTTATACATTGATTTGCCTCGGTGTTTACGAGACTCCCAAATAAGTATGTATGCAAATGACACTGTGACATGTTTTTCTGGTTCTGAGCTTTGTAAGATTGAAGAGATCTTACAGGATGATTTTGAGTTTTGGGATAATTTTTGTGGAGAATTTGGAATTTGCAATGGACGAGTTTGTCTAATTGTTTTACTAGAAACAAATTAGTGGACTATTACAAATCATGCACTCTCAAAAAAATTATCGTATTATATACATTATGTTGTGGTAAATTATCCAACTCAAAAAACGCTCGATCACAAACATCACACTTAAGGCTGGTTTCCACTCAGGAAAATTTTCCTCAGGACAGGAAAGTTTCCTTTGTCTTGTGATCTCTCGGTCGGACGACTTAATACAAAGGAAACTTTACTCTCTGTTCCTCTCAAGAGGAAAATTTTCCTAAGTGGAAACCAGCCATTATGTGGTGTCAATCCTGTATGAATTATTCTCCTCTCCGCCTTCTTCCGTTTAGCCTTTTGCCTCTTTTCGTCCTCTCGCAAATGCTTTATGATTGTCACAGACATCACAATTGTAGTGTTTTTCTCCACTTTCAGTTCTTTTGTGGCTTAGCGACTTAACTGCAGGGTAAAATGTTTGTCACAGACACCATCACACTTGTGGGTTTTCTTGGATGCGAGTTATTTTGTGTTTTAGTATCAAGTTACATAACACGAAAATGTTCGATCACAGACATTACAATTTATTCCTGTGTGGTCCATCCATTGGATTAATTTTTCTTGGGAAAATTCTTTTTCACAAATATCATAGTTGTAGGGTTTCTTTCCAGTATGAGTTCTTTAACCAGATTTAAAATTACAGATCTGCGAAAATGCTTTGTCACACACGACACACTTGTACGGTTTTTCTCCAATAGGAGTTCATTTGTGATATGAAGCACTGTCAATAGTAAGCTAGGGAAATGAGAAAATGCTTTGTAACATGAATGTCACACTTGTGAGGTTTTTCCCCAGTAAGAAAGTTGTTCGTTTTTATGGGTACAGTAAGTTACCAGAATGTGCAAACACATTATCACAGATTTCACAGTTGTAATATTACAAGCTTTTTAACTGGAAAAATACTTTGTCGCAGACATCCGACTTATGGCGTAGATGTCACAATTGTACGGTTTCTCCAGTATCAGTTCTTTTATGGTATAGTAAGCTACTTGGATGGGCCAACGCTTTGTCACAGATGTCACACCTTTAGGGATTTAGGGTTTTTCTCCAGTATGAGTGCTTTTATGAGCTTGCAAACCATTTATCTGGGAAAATGCTTTGTCGCAGACATCACACTTGTGGGGTTTTTCTCCAGTATGAGTTGCTCTTTTATGGTATCGTAAGCTACTTGAGTGGGCGTATACTTTGTCACAGACATCACACTGATGGGGTTTTTCTCCAGTATGAGTTCTTTTATGGCACAGTAAGTTACATGAACGTGCAAAAGCTTTGTCACAGATGTCACACTTGTAGGGTTTTTCTCCAGTGTGAGTTCTTTTATGGCATAGTAAGTCCTTTGATCGAATGTATGCTTTGTCGCAGAGGTCACACTTGTACGGTTTTTCTCCAGTGTGAGTTCTTTTATGGTATAGTAAGGTACGTGGATGGGCAAATGCTTTGTCACAGACATCACACTTGTGGGGGTTTTCTCCAGTATGACTTCTCTTATGGTAGAGTAACTGACCTCGCAGGGAAAATGTTTTGTCACAGACATTGCATCTGTTGGGCTTCTCTCCAGTATGAGTTTCTTTATGGCGTAGCAAGTCATTTGATCGAATGTATGCTTTGTCACAGACATCACACTTGTGGGGTTTCTCTCCAGTATGACTTCTTTTATGGTATAGTAAGGTATCTGGATGGGCAAATGCTTTGTCACAGTCATCACACTTGTGGGGTTTTTCTCCAGTTGTGACTTCTTTTATGGTATAGTAAGGTATCTGGATGGGCAAATGCTTTGTCACAGTCATCACACTTGTGGGGTTTTTCTCCAGTGTGACTTCTTTTATGGCATAGCAAGTCCTTTGATCGAATGTATGCTTTGTCGCAGAGGTCACACTTGTACGGTTTTTCTCCAGTATGAGTACTTTTATGGTATCGCAAGGCACTTGAGCGGGCAAATGCTTTGTCACAGACATCACACTTGTGGGGTTTTTCTCCAGTATGAGTTCTCTTATGGAACAGTAAGTTACTTGAAAATGCAAAGGCTCTGTCGCAGATGTCACACTTGTAGGGTTTTTCTCCAGTATGCGTTCTTTTATGACTTTGCAAGGTATTTATGTGGGAAAATGCTTTATCACAGACATCACACTTGTAGGGTTTTTCTCCAGTATGACTTCTTTTATGGTATTGTAAGTTACCTCGCTGGAAATATGCTTTGTCACAGACATCACACTTGTGGGGTTTTTCTCCAGTGTGACTTCTTTTATGCCTTAGCATGTCATTTGACCGAATGTATGCTTTGTCGCAGAGGTCACACTTGTACGGTTTTTCTCCAGTATGAGTACTTTTATGGTATAGCAAGCCACTTGAGCTGGCAAACGCTTTGTCACATACATCACACTTGTGGGGTTTTTCTCCAGTATGACTTCTCTTATGGGACCGCAACTGACTGTTCTGGAAAAATGCTTTGTCACAGACATCACACTTGTGGGGTTTTTCTCCAGTATGACTTCTCTTATGGGACAGCAACTGACTGTTCTGGGAAAATGCTTTGTCACATACATCACACTTGTGGGGTTTTTCTCCAGTATGACTTCTCTGATGGGACAGCAACTGACTTATCTGGGCAAATGCTTTGTCACAGTCATCACACTTGTGGGGTTTTTCTCCAGTATGAGTTGTTCTTTTATGGTACAGTAAATTACCTGAATGCGCAAATGCTCTGTCACAAATGTCACACTTGTAGGGTTTTTCTCCAGTATGAATCCTGTTATGACTTTGCAAGCTATTTATCTTGGAAAATGCTTTGTCACAGACATCACACTTGTGGGGTTTTTCTCCAGTATGAGTAGTTTTATGGTATAGCAAGCCACTTGAGTGGGAAAATGCTTTGTCGCAGACATCACACTTGTGGGGTTTTTCTCCAGTATGACGTCTCTTATGGGACAGCAACTGACTTTTCTGGGCAAATGCTTTGTCACAGTCATCACACTTGTGGGGTTTTTCTCCAGTATGAGTTGTTCTTTTATGGTATATTACGTTGGCTGAATGTGCAAATGCTTTGTCACAGATATCACACTTATAGGGTTTTTCTCCAGTATGAGTTCTTTTATGACTTTTCAAGCTATTTATCTTAGAAAATGCTTTGTCACAGACATCACACTTGTGGGGTTTTTCTCCAGTATGAGTTCTTTTATGATAGAGTAAGTGACCTGAATGAGCAAATGCTCTGTCACAGACATCACACTTGTACGGTTTTTCTCCAGTATGAGTTCTTTTATGGGATAGCAAGCTACTTGGATGGGCAAAGGCTTTGTCACAGACATCGCATTTGTGGGGTTTTTCTCCAGTATGAGTTCTTGTATGATATAGTAAGCTACCTGGATGAGCAAATGCTTTGTCACAGACATCACACTTGTGGGGTTTTTCTCCAGTATGAGTTCTTTTATGACGTAGTAATTGACCTCGCTGGAAAAATGCTCTGTCACAAACATCACACTTGTGCGGCTTTTCTGCAGTATGAGTTGTTCTTTTATGGTACAATAAGTTGGCTGTATTTCCAAATGTTTTGTCACAGACGTTACATTTGTAGGGTTTTTCTCCGGTATGTGTTCTTTTATGACATTGCAAGTTATATATCTGGGAAAATACTTTGCCACAGTCATCACACTTGTGTCTTTTCTCTCGATTATGCGTTGCTTTATGGTACATTAAGGTACCTCGCTCAAAAAATGCTTTGTCACAGATATCACACTTGTGGGGTTTTTGTCCAGTACGAATTCTTTTATGTCGAAGTAAGCTCCTTGACTTGGTAAATGTTTCATAGCAGTTTCCTTTGCGCTTTGTCGAACAACCATCCATGTTCTCTCAAAGAATTCCAAACAGCAATAATTCACTTTCTACACAAAACCCTTTGCTACACCACTCTCTTGAAATTATCTAAAACTAGAAATAATAAATATACTGTATAGATCAGTAAAATTAATACTTGGATTAGACTACCTCTGTTGCAAGACACTTGTTATTCTGTGTCAATATATACACTGCTGTAGTGAATGTGGAAGAGCTTGGAGTACACAGATGATCGTCAAGCTCATATTCTAATTCTCAGAAAATGTTTCTGTGTCCCGAACAGGAATTGAACCTCCTATCATTAATGAGATGCTCCTATCATTAAACTACTGCGAGATTCAGATGGTGAGCAAAGGTTACAATGTATTGGTGGTTCGATTATTTCATGATATATGTACTGCAGTGAATGTGGGGTAGCTTGGAGTAGACAGACAATAATACACGATCCCAGTCTGTGACTCAGAAATTTTTTCTGAGGATATCAGGTTGACGATCATCCAGGTATGATCGGTCTACTCCAAACTCTCCCACATTAATTACTACCTGTAATATAAAGCGACTGCTGCATAGGCAGTACATAATCAATCAAACTAGTACATCAATGTAACCTTCACTCTCCATCTGAGTCTCAGTAGTTTAATGGTAGGAATATCTCACCACCAATCATGCTTAAAATATCACGCTTCAAGTTTGTACGTATTTAAACTTCCTTCTATTTTCCCCACCTTGGGTACCCAACGCACTAACGCAGGTGTGGGCACCGCAGACTATTGAGCTCCTCAAGCGCGTGGAACGAGTGCAAAGACGGGCTTCTAAATTTATCCTGAAGCCACCCTTCCTATGTGAAACCTCATATAAGGAGAGACTGAAGTTAACTAATTTGCTACCGATCTCATACTAGCACAAGTTTCTTGACCTAATTTTCCTTTTCAAGGCTGTTAATGGTCTAATTGATATAAACAGAGATGCTTTACCGCTTTATCAGAAATACAGACAGGACAACACGATCATCCAGTAACAACAATGTATATACTTTCAAACACTCACTTATCAGCGCTCCTTTTTTGTACGAACATGTAGAACGTGGAATGTCCTCCCAAAATACCTTAGATACAAATCTATTCAATTGAAATCCTTTAAGAAGTCCCTATTAGAATATTATCATTGTGCCTTAAATTATATATTTGACCAAGACGACCTGCGGACGTGGAAGTCCATCTGCCCGAAATGTAATGTTGCTCGCGGTCTTGTTCATATATCTTGCTGCTTTTAGATCCTTTAGAACTCTAACAACTTTTAAAACTATTAACCAAAGGGTCCACAGTAATTGGCGAAAGCTGTTGTGGTATTCCAGCCTATTTGTATGTATTTATTGTTTTTATGTACGTACTTGTTAAATGTTCTGGCGAAGCTTAATAAATAAATAAATATATATTTATGTATACACTCTATGTTCTGCAGTTATTGTATCTATTGTGATTTATGTTCATTTTAATTTATCATTTAAAGGGTGTACTTAATTTGGAGCCTAGCTCTGTTGTACTGTCCCGCACCTTCTTGTATTAATTAGAGGTGAACGTGTAATAAATAAATAAAATAAAATCAGAAGGTTACAGGTTCGATCCCCGTTCGCGACTCATTTTCTGAGTAGATGAGCTTGACAAATCGTCCATGTATTGACTTGCTATTTTGTAAAACAAATAGAAAATGACTGTGTTCTGTACTGTGGTAGAAACATGAATGCACCATTTCAACCAGAAATATACATGAAAATATAAATAATATAATTCCACCGAGCATTCTTTGTGTTGAAATGAGTCATTCATGTTGCTACTGTATGGCTAAGCTTATGTTTATTATGATTATGTCCATCTTTATGTCGAAGGCTTGACTTCATTCCTGTGTTTTGCCTTTTGTTTTGTCCTTATGCTTATGATTATGCTCTTGTGTGAGCCAAATCATAAATAGGTTTACTATTTCATGCTGAAAAAAATTAGGTAAATTAGGGTAGGTCGGTTTTTCTTTCTTTTTTACGTTTTTTTCAAACATTGCATGGACGAACAATAGCTTTTAGAATGCTTGAATTCTAGAATGCGATTAAAATGCTTGAAAATATCTCTGGTAGTGGTTCTGTATTTACATTTAACAAAATGCTACCCGTCCACTTTTGAAACCGCATTTAAAGGCAGAAATACAAACCAGGTTGCTCATCTAAAATCTCTTTAAATATAATGTCGACGGTTTATATTGTGTCTACTTGTTGATTGTTATCAAATTAAATGGGGTTTTAAAATAGAACGAAGCAACTGTATATGATGAACTTTCCGTATTTGACCATTTTACTAACTGTCAACAGACACAAATAGCGAAAGTGGACGGATATTTTACAATTTAGCGCAGAAATGTTACCGATATTAATATAGAACATCTCGATATTAACGATATATTGATAATTGAAAAAAGCCGATAATTATCGATATATCGCAAAATATAATTATACCGTATAAAACTATAAATAGTCAAGTCAAAGTGTAAAATGCTGTCTAAATCTCGAGAAATTATAACTTCTGTCCCCTCCACTTAGAACAAATCATTTACCAATAAACGTTTTAAAATATACTTCAGATATTACCTCGTATTAAGCCAGATAAAACGATTTAACTTTCATAAAAAACTCAAGAAACAGCACAATATTACAAAATCTGTAAAAATCATGGCGATTCACATTACCCAGCATTCCAATGCAGCATTCTCGTCCCCAGTCCCATAAATTATATGTACAGCCGGCTGGCCTATGGCGCTTTATCGGGTTCAAAATATAATTGTGTGGATTTGTCGATGTTTATCTAATTTCTGATCTCTAATTTCCTAAATGCTTGAATTTGTCTAAACGTTTATTTAAATTCACCGACCAACAGTATTCATGAATTCATCGAATATATGAATTCATCGAATATATGAATTCGTCGAATATATGAATTCGTCGAATATACGAATTCATCGAATATACGAATTCGTCGAATATATGAATTCGTCGAATATATGAATTCGTCGAATATACGAATTCGTCGAATATACGAATTCGTCGTCGATAGTGCCTTGCGAGCTTGGGCGTAGATGAGCCCACTGATTTCGCTCAGCGGTTACACAAAGGTTCGTCAAAATGGCGGACGCGGACATCATGACAAGACGTTATTAACAGGAATCCCTCCGGCTTCTGATTGGCCGATAAATTTAGCACTCCGAAGACGTAGCGCTAGTGGCATAAATTATCGGCGGCAAAATTATGAATATTTTCAAATCAACTATTTATAAGAATGTCGCGTCTCAAATGCAAATTCGTCAAGCCACTGTTGCCTGTTCAGTCAAACAGAACTGACTTAACCAAGTCGGAATCACGCTGTCGTATAATAGTTCTTTTTGAATCCGCGGCTCTTCTGTTCTACGTTGTCAATATATGCACGCGACATATATTTTACCAATTTATCGGAGCTCATTCGGAATTGGGAATCGTTCGAGGTTTGACACAAAGGTTTGACACAAAGGCTTGGCAATATTGACATGTTCTTTCTGATTTCGAGAAGAAAAAATATAGTCTGAAGACGATAACGATTCACGCTTTGATTCAAATTGTTCACGCGATAGGTTTGGCAATATTGACATGTTCTTTCTGATTTCGGGAAGAAATATAATCTCGTATAAACGCCATATATTTATAACACACAGAGCTAAAGACGACCACGCTTTGATTCGGATAGCGTCAAACTTGTGCAGCAAACTCTTTCAATGTACATAATACTACATTCCCTATAATTATTTTAAAAAGTATTCATACTTTTGCCGGCGGTAATTTATGCGGAAGTGCTAAATTTATCGGCCAATCAGAAGCCGGAGGGATTCCTGTTAATAACGTCTTAGTAAAAGTGCGCAATGCACACTGAGTTGTTATACTTTTACATTCTTGATGGTTTATAATTTATGCAGTGTGGTATATCCGCGTCCGCCATTTTGACGAACCTTTGTGTAACCGCTGAGCGAAATCAGTGGGCTCATCTACGCCCAAGCTCGCAAGGCACTATCGACGACGAATTCGTATATTCGACGAATTCATATATTCGACGAATTCATATATTCGACGAATTCGTATATTCGATGAATTCGTATATTCGACGAATTCATATATTCGACGAATTCATATATTCGATGAATTCATATATTCGATGAATTCATGAATACTGTTGGTCGGTGAATTTAAATAAACGTTTAGACAAATTCAAGCATTTAGGAAATTAGAGATCAGAAATTAGATAAACATCGACAAATCCACACAATTATATTTTGAACCCGATAAAGCGCCATAGCTGGCTGACTGAAAAGAACATCCTTCCCATTTTCAAGAACTAATCACAATCCAACCTTTGAACCCAAAG
This sequence comes from Chrysogorgia sp. JL179-B06, assembly GCA_035772405.1. Classification (NCBI taxonomy): domain Eukaryota; kingdom Metazoa; phylum Cnidaria; class Anthozoa; order Scleralcyonacea; family Chrysogorgiidae; genus Chrysogorgia; species Chrysogorgia sp. JL179-B06. The sequence continues at coordinate 2,624,503 of JAYKKM010000044.1, forward strand.
GCGTGTGAAGCAAGTTTAATTTGGGGAGTACAAGCTATCTTTCTGGGGCACAACATATACTATTTGTCTATATATTCTTTGTTCAAAAAGGACACTTTTCATGTTTGGGTACTTTTCATGTTGCACTAGTACCGGATTAATTTTCATACTGTTTAGGCACTCTGGTTACACGAGACCGGGCAAATCCAGTCAGGGCCGTACTCTGAAAATTTTACAGGGGGTGTAAGCTCACTTCAACTGACTGACGCACGAGCTTGTACCGACTGCATCCTATCGATCGAAGCGACCACAATAATTATTTCTCTCGAGACGAGTCTTGACCTCCAGATCTTTAGGCCCTCTTTAGAAAGCCTTACAAATCAACATATTATAATTGTGTTAATGAAACATAACACAAATGGGTTTTTTGAAAGAACGAAGGATATAAACATATTAAAATTGTATCGGTGAAACATAACACTGTTGGGGTTTTTGATTTGAAAGAAATAACAGGAACAGGTTTTTGAAAGAACAAAGTATATCAATATATATTATAACCAGACACAGTGCTAAAGTGTGGTGCCCTGTGGCATTCGTTAAAAATCTGCCTACATGAAGTAGATGCTTGCTATTGATTCTGAACGAACAAATGAACGAACTCACACACGGAATATAAAGCATTGCTAAAAGCGTTAAAGCACCGTAATTGTGTTAATTAAACATAACACGAACATGGTTTTTTGAAAGAATGAAGTATATCAACATATTATAATTGCCGTGTATAATAGACATGTATAATGTATATAGTGTATATGTATACACTATACATGTAATACACAATATACACTATAGACAGACAGTTCTGACTATAGACAATAAGACATGTATGTGTATATACACTATAATACACAATATACACCATACACAGACTGGAGAGTAAAAATAGTGAGAATATATGGTATATACAGTTTTGACTATAACATGTACTGTATAATGTGTATATAGTGTATATTTGTAGACAATAATATACACTATAGACACTGACAGAGAGTAAAAATAGTGAGAATATACAGTATATACAGTTTTGACTGTACTATAGACATGTATAATGGTCGTGGCTAGATGGTAGTGGTACACTCGCAGTTGAGGTGACCGCGAGGTACTAGGTCTGAGTCGTCTTCTGGACGATCTTTTTTAGTATCTGCGAGAGGTTGGACGAAATAACGGATTGTTACAATCGGATATGCCTGTATGATGAAATACATTATGGAACTGCTAACCCCAAAACAACTTAGATCCTAACCCACTGCCTAATGGGTTTTCTAATACTAACCTTAATACTAATAAAAGGATTGTCCAGAAGACGACTCAGACCTAGTACCTCACGGTCACCTCAACTGCGAGTGTACCATCTAGCCACTACCATGTATAATATTGTATATTAATATTATTTTTTTGTCGTCACGAAATGGCAATTATTGCATCATCCCAATAGGCTTTGCGAAACTGAAACCACTGCATATATTCATGTGCCATTGTGATTTACTGATCTTGTAACCTTTCCTTGAGTGTTCTTCGCTGAAAATATTTGATGTGGCTGGTAAATATCTTGATCTTATATATGCTCATAATCCTTACAACCGTATGCTGAAAATATGTGCTCGATCAAATTATCTGTTTGATTGTTTCCGCATGAATGCTGTATGGAAATATGTTAACTGTTCTGAGGTAACTAATATTTTTATAAGCTTTGTTGCTTGTATTGTTTATTGTTGTTATACAAAATAAGGTCGATGCTACAGTTTATTGTTTTATATATACCAAGTACTAAGTTGCAATGTTGCCATCGAACTACCCTGTTTCACTTGATATTTTACCTGTAAGCTTATTTATTTATTTATTTAGCTTTGCCTCTAAAAATACATAGAAGAAGCAGGGTCACCACAACAGTTAAATACCAATTACCGGTACAGTGGGCCCTTACAAAAATAAAATAATAACTAATAACAGCAAGTTATGGGTTCAGTGAGGCTTCGTGATGTGTTGCACTTTAGGCAGACAGTTTTCCAAGTTCGAGGATCGTCAACATTATAACAGGATAATAGAGCATAATTATAATAGTCTAACAGTGATTTCTTAAATTTTTTAAAGTTTAAATGATCTAGCCTCAAGTATTCAGGGAGAGAGTTCCAAGTCCTTGTTGTTCTAATAAAAAATGAGCGATTGAAAGTAGTTGTTTTACATTTACGTTGACGGAATGAGATTGCATTGACATTTGGCCGATTTGGGGAGGATATAGTAAGTCTTAAGGGAACAAGACGTTCGGGTAAGATATCGCTTGAAATAGGTACAATGCCATTGATAGCCTTAAAGAAGAACAGTAAGTCAAGATACTCGTGCCAGTAAGAAAGTGGTTGAAGATTTGTAGAAACGAGTCTCTCTTCGTAAGGTTCTTCGCACATATATGGTAGCTCCATATACAGTACTGCTCAGAAATAACCTAACAGTGTGGCTGAGGTTGAAGTTCAGTTAAACAATGATAGAACTGGTGCTAAACTTTAGCAAAGCACTATAGAATTATATAGTAACACAGAAAATAGTCCATATTTATATTCAGTGTGTTTTAGGGACAGTTTAACTAACACTGAACAGAGTAATGTCATTATTAAGGTGAGGTTCAACCTAGGTTTGACCTCGGTTTTTGTTAGGTTATTTCTAAGCAGTACTGTATATAGCTTAAATGGGGCTTGCAAATGTTCTGGGTTATCAGTGAGTCTATCGATTGTTCATATTATTATATGCGAATGCTTACAAATGACACACAGTATATAAATATCTTACACCCATACCAACTATCAAGTTCAAAGAGTGGAGTTTGTTATTGTTTGCTGGTTTACCAGTGATGGGTCTGTTCAGCCATGTACTTCCCATTGTCCGTCAACCCCACACCTTTCAAACAGATTTTTGGCATTCATGATTACTGTAGCTGTACATGGAGGCATGAAGCTGGCTCGCTAACCAAAACAGTAATTTGTGCTAATATTACAGGAGGCAGGCTAGCCCACTTGCCAGACTGACTCACAAGCACACCATTTGCAAACTGTTACTTGGTCTGTACAGCCAGATACATACCTTTCGAACTGAATTTTGGCCTTGACTACAAGCTGGCCCACTGGACTAGTCACTCGTATGACATTATAAAGCCTCTCAAATAATAAATGTGCTAAAATTATGAATATGTTTACTGGCTCGAAATATTATATAACTTCACAAAGAAATGAAGATTTTGAATTACATTTCTTTAAACTGTTTAGCTTATATGACACCATGGATAGTAAATAGTCTATTTACTATCCATGATGACACCTTGCTATGCCTTATACACTGAGAAAAAGATTAACTGATTTAATGCTTGCTCAAACTGAACGCGTTTGCCGGACTGGCCAGATGAATTGTTATTACATGAGCACAGGCCGGCTCGCTTGCCAGGTGGCTCGTTTGGCGTGGCAGACTTCTCAGCCAACTCACCTTCATAACACTGTTATGGGTTTGCAATGATGGCAAATTTAACCACCCCTGCACTGACAGCTGTATGATTGTATGTATAGCCCGAGTTAACGCCTACTCGGGCGTCTTGTTAAGTCTAAATCTCGAGATATTTTAACTTTATCCCTTCCATTTACAATAAATCATTTACCAATAAACGATTTCAAATATACTGGAGATATTTACCTTGTATTAGACCAGATAAAACGATGAGTTTAACTTTCATTAAATACTAAAAACCCAAGTTAAAAACCCAACACACAAACGGTTCGAACTTCTAACGAGAAAACATCCCATTCCCATTTCCCGGCATTCCAATGAGGTTGGGATTTCGGGTTAACCAATCAAATTGCTTGCCATGGAATGTCTTCCCAGAAAGTGTATCTCGTGATTTCAAGGAAATTGTGCTAGATGGGGAACGATAAACGGCTGAAAATGAGCAGCTTGCTGTTGTTACTTTAATGAAAATTGGTTAACAAAGGGTAAGTGATTGTTTTTTGCAATGAGACTTTCACTTATAAATGTGTAGATTTAGGGCCATTGATAAATAGGTTTCGTCACGCATCGCTAATCCACGATAAGAAAATTGGGACGAAATTAGTTGTTTCATGTGTATCAGACATGCACTGGCGATCCGCGATGATGGGGAGAGGAATTGCGCTGCTTTAGCACCGCTTTTAGTTATATTCCGTGTGTGAGTTCATTCGCTCGTTCGTTCGTTCGTTCAGTTCGTTCGGAATCAATAGAGTCATTAGTAATAGCTGTGCCAGTGGACCAATCGATATGGGGAAGGTTGAAGTCACCGCAAACGATTATGTGATCAAATTTTAGATAGAGATAAATCCGAGTTAGGTGGCCTGTAGAATACAACAACTAGAAGTTTTTTTCTTTGACTCTGCAAACCAACATTTCAGTATTCCTTTCAAGGTCTTTCCTACGGAGACTCACTTAGGATAGTATTTCTGACTGCTATAAGTTGCTAACATGACTCCGCCGCCGATTCTGTCAACTCTGTCACGTCGATGGATAGAAAAATCATTTCCGGGCAAGAACTGCTAAGTTCTCAAAAGAACTAGATGAAAAAGATATGTATCATAATTCATATATATGAAAAAGAGAAATAAGAGAACTTCAATGTGTCGAAAAGTAAGAGTACTTACGAGTTACGTATATTAATGGGACGACGTTTTGGAGTGACGATGTGTCCTTCGGTTTCGTCAGGTCTGACCATCGTGCGACACACGAGGCGACAAATCGCCGGGACATGTCGCAGGTCATGTTGCAGGGACAAATCCCGTCGTATGCACTGCACGCGAAATTTTGTCCCCGCAACATGTCCCATCGTATAAACAGCATGCAACAAGTCCCTGCGACAAAATTAAAATAAACCAATCAAAGAACGTTGTTTTATTTTCCTTCTCTGACATGTCCCCTCGTGTCAGTCGTGTGTCCTCAACAGGGGAAATGTCCACGCAACATGCTCCCGCGGTTTGTCGCCTATACCTGTTCGTATAAAACCAGTTGTTTACATTTTTCGCTTGAACAATGACAATATTCTTTCCAATGACCTTTTTCCCGTCAGCATATGCGCACATTTTTTAAATTTTATTTTCATTATTTTAATTTTCTAATTTCTAATATTTTTTTTAGTTTTTAATTAAACGTATCATGGTAAAACTTGTCTATGCACGAAAACTTGTCTATGCACGAAAACTTGGCCGTGGGTGACAAATAATTCATAATGATATCTAGTACAGTGCTTGCCTCTACACCTGTAGTTTTAGTTTTCTAGAAAGATTACAGACGTAGGTAAACAAGTGTCGCAATTTTTGTACCTACTGCGCACGCAGTAGAAATATTGTAGACCATCTTGTCTCAAGAAGCGACAACAAATATTCAAGAAGAAAAGGAATTACAAATTTTGTAGGTATTTTAACATATGAATTGCAGTCAATTTTCAAGTGTTTTTCGCAGCTTGTACCCAGTCGTTCGAGAAACCAAACGTGTTCAAAGCCTCTCTTTAAAGTCGCTTGTCCAGTCAAGCCATAACAACAAGCATAGTGAAATCGATGTATGTTACGCCAAATATCTTGGTGTACAAGATTTGCAGGTCTAGCACGCTAGAAACAATTTTGGTGTTTATTTTTCCTTTAAGTAATGCAACCACAGACGTAAGTTGGTTATATACATAATACAGTACTTATATCGGCAGTAACATTTCGGATGGAACAACGTCAGAATTCTAGAAGCGAGCTGATTGGGCTTCGTCTACCAACTGAGGGGCCATACGTTGGCGAACTGAAACGCGGGATGACCCTCTACAGAGTTATCTTTGGAGGAAAATAACCCTCTTCGTAGAAAACCAAAGGAACCTCTTCGGAGGCAACCAAATGAACCTCCATGGCCGCTGTAGATCTACTGTAAGAAAACGTCATTAAACGGATGTTGTTTGTGCGTCCAAGCGTACATATTTTTAAATTTGCATTCCAATTTACTCTTTCAGGAATAACTCCTCTTGGTGGCAGACAGCCGCATTACGAGCACATAAAGTTCAGAACTTCTCTCAGTCATGCGCGGGGTCCCACAAGATGTGCAATTTGCCGTGGCTGAAATTTTTTGGGCTTACATGAACCGGAATGAGCTGATGCCGGACACGCGAACCATGCTTGGCAAATTGTACAATGAAGAATTCAGGCCGAAGCTTGCTAAGTCGACAGAACGACGTGTGAACTTTGGTTTGGTGTTGTTTTCTTTGAGGAAAATCGGCGTCGTTAAATGGCCACGCAGAAAGGACAAGGAAAAAATATTTTATAACGCCAAAGGACGCAAAGTTCCTGCACAAGAAAATCTTGCTGATAAATCGAAGGAAGTTAATATGGCTAGACTGGACCTTGCACAACTGGCAGAAAAACTCGTGAAGCACAAGTGAGTCGAACTTAATGTTGCCTGAATAATTTTGTAAACTACATGTAGTAGAAAGCAAATGAACTTGTGAAATTCAAGAAATGAGACATTTTACTACTTTCGGTTTCATGTCTAATATTTGCTAGTATTGAATGTATTTCCGCCCACATCAGTCGATCCGACTTAGCAAGCTGGGAGCGTGGGCGAACTGAAGTGTAAACATATTTTATCATTAACAGAACGATCGTCTAGAAACATGTTCTGAGGATTTTAGCGGCTATCTTTAAAAGGGGAAACGTGGAAAATGAGTTCTTTTTCAAAATTTTAACGTAATCTTAACCAACTTAAAGTTAGCTCAACTGGCGAAACTATAATAGGCTAGCGAATGGTTTGCCAGCCACCTGCAGGAATAAAAACATGCATACGAACACCTGTCATATGATAATAAAGCTTATTATAAAATAAGTCGTGTCTTACGCACGCTGTGATTGGTCAGTTACCGTGTTTATATCAGGCTATGTAAAACATGGATGGATTACGCCATCGTGATACGCCACCAATTAGCCATCCTACGCCATCAATTAGCCATCATACGCCATCAATTAGCCATGATACGCCATGATACGCCATCAATTAGCCATCCTACGCCATGATACGCCATCAATTAGCCATCATACGCCATCAATTAGCCATCATACGCCACAATTAGCCATCATACGCCACAATTAGCCATCCTACGCCACCATCATACGCAGTAAGGAGAATAATTAACGTGTTGATAAAAAATATATTTGTACATTTTATTTGCTTTCTACGGGTTATTTTATAAAAGTAATAGAAAACATTTTTATCCGTGTTCCCATACGTTATATAAACACTCGTGGAAGTTTGGGAGAACTCGAAATCGTGTTCCCACTATGATTTCTCGTTTTCCCAAACTTCCACTCGTGTTTATAGTTTTTTTAGTTTAACAGCTTTATTGGACACGTCTATGTGACATATTAATAAAAATACAAAGATACAAGAAAAAATAAAAGACCAGCCCAACAGGGTTTGCGCGAACGGGACACGGTCCCATGCGAGGCGCAGCCCTACGATAGGAAAACATACATCATAAAAATACATAAAAGGGGCAATAATATACATATATACATAAAAGTTTAAGCCCGATGACATATATCTGCATGTAAATATTTAACCGATTTCAATTCTGAAAACAGATTTGGAATTACCGAGTCTAAATACATAACATACGTGTCTATTATATTACGAGAACATGCACATCCTTCGTAAAAATCTGTTATGTACTTAGAAATTAATCGGCAATGAGGAGGCCGCTTCGTCGTGTATTATTTTGAACGTCATCTCGGTCAATATTTAACCGTTTTTAATTCTGAAAACAGATTTGGAATTACCTAGTCAAAGTACATAACATACGTGTGAAGGAAAATTTCGAGTGTTGGAATATATACATTTTAAGACCAAACCGGGACCAGTTGCGAAAAATGCAACTTCAAGGCCTTCCGGCTGGAATTGAACCCGCGACCCTGCGATGCTAGTGCAGTGCTCTGACCACTGAACTACGGAAGCCGTTGCCGAGAGCGAAGTCACGAGTTCTGTATATATAGTGGTGGTAATGCCGGGATAAGATTCTGGGTATATTATAGGTAATATTTGGCATTTCACTCGATTAAACTACATGTTCATAAGGATTTGTGGTGAAGGAAAATTTCGAGTGTTGGAATATATACATTTTAAGACCAAACCGGGACCAGTTGCGAAAAATGCAACTTCAAGGCCTTCCGGCTGGAATTGAACCCACGACCCTGCGATGCTAGTGCAGTGCTCTGACCACTGAACTACGGAAGCCGTTGCCGAGAGCCAAGTCACGAGTTCTGTATTATATAGTGGTGGTAATGCCGGGATAAGATTCTGGGTATATTATAGGTAATATTTGGCATTTCACTCGATTAAACTACATGTTCATAAGGATTTGTGGTGAAGGAAAATTTCGAGTGTTGGAATATATACATTTTAAGACCAAACCGGGACCAGTTGCGAAAAATGCAACTTCAAGGCCTTCCGGCTGGAATTGAACCCGCGACCCTGCGATGCTAGTGCAGTGCTCTGACCACTGAGCCACGAGTTCTGTATATATATATATATGAAATCCCGAGTTCCAGAGACCAAATTGCTCAATAAATTAAATCTTTTTACATATCATGCCAAGCTATAGAAGTCTTTGATTTATTTATAATTTTTTTTAAATTTATCTGCAGGGTTGATTTAGCTCGAGACAAAGGAAATATTTCCATTTCTCCACCCTCAGATATAAATGGCGTTATTGATTTGGGTATTGCAAAAATTCTAGAAAGCAAACGAGTAAACCTGACTGTAACGAACAAAAGTAACAGGAGACACATGTTTGGATGTGTTACACTTGGCTCTGTCACAGATTATATTGTTGAGAATGGAGAATTTGAATTTATGGGAAAGGATCTTGCAAGTTTGGTGGAGTTAGGCGGCAAACAGAGTACTGATGTTACTATTCCAGTGACGATTGATGAAAGCTGCCCGGGAATATTTCATGTGGTCGTGGCATTTTGGTTTAAATGTGGAAAAGGCCAATCCTTTCTCATTGTCAAGTTTATAAAAGTTGACTACAGAGATGATGTGGTTGATGAACTACAGCCAACGGAACCTTACGAAGCACCTGTGCCTAGGAAGTTTGATCCGAATCTTGAATTGATCAAAGGAGAACCACTTGCAACGTAAACCGTAGTACTTTTTATTAAAATGCCCATCCGGGGTTTGGGGATTTTACATATTTGTGATCTTTGGAATCTCTTGAGAAGAATTGTATATCTTGTCGTGCGAAAATTTCATCTTCATACCTTTACCCCTGTTAAAGTGATTTACTATTCACAGGAAATGACGTCAAAGCAGGGACACGCAAAAACATTACACGTGATTCAGCAGTGAAATACAATCAAAGTTTGGGAATTGAGCGAATTTTATCTAAACAGATATGTTTAAGGTTCAGAGCCAAACTTTGTATTTCGCTGTTGAATTAGTGTGCAATGACTTCGCGTGTCCCTGCTTTGACGTCATTCCTCAACTTGGCATCGGCTGGTCACATGACACCCAGAATTTCTGGGTGTTTAGACGATATGATAATTTTTGTGGTATTTGTTCCATTTCCTTTGTCTACTTTGTTGACCTGAATAAATGAGAAATGTTGAATGCTCTTCAGAGTTGTTCATGTCAGCATTCGTAGGCATAAAAGCAGCCAACAAGCTTAATAATCCACCATACATCCATGGTTATCTCTTACAAAGGTATGAAGAAGCATATATCCAATTTAGCGAAAGCTAGCCTATCACTTCTAATTTGCTGTAAAATTTGAAGACAGCATTCAGATTTAGATGAATAAATTATACTCGGTTGAATTAATTGAGTTTTATGACAAGCCAATCGGATTATAGAATGGACCAGCCGATCTCAGGGCCATTTTCGCCGACCTTCCGCCGTGGAGGCAAAATGCCCTGGGTACGAGGTTGGTCATTCCTGTGAATAGTAAATCCACTTTAGCAGGGAAAAATGGCATGAAGATGAAGATATATCAACCTCGTACCCAGGTAAGACCCTGGTTACGAGGTTGAAGATATATTACATTTCTTTTTGGTAGAACCCAAAGATTACGAATATGTAAAATCCCCAAACTCCGGATTGGCATTTTAATGTTATTTGTAGTGTATTGTAAATATATACATTGCTGTAGTGAATGCGGAGCTTTAAGTATATCAATCGAACTAGTAAGTACATCATTGTAACCTTCGCTCTCCATCTGAGTCTCGGTAGCTCAATGGTTAGAGCGTCTCACCGGCAATCAGAAGGTTACAGGTTCGATTCCTGTCCGCGACTCAGAATCACAGACCTGGAAATAATTCCAATCTTTCTTGGATCCTACGCTAAGCACCAAATAATTTCTTCGCAAACATGGTGGTCGCACTACGTTTCGCAGGACTAAAAGTCTAAAACAGTCGTTAATAAAGCTGTGCCTAGCAATTTCCTAGTAGCACTGCAGCAAAATCCATTGAATTGAATGATCTTTTATCTTTAGAGTTTAGGCAGTTTAGGCAGCTTTAGAGTTGAATACACATTTGTGTAGATACACAGACTGTCACACTCACATACTAACCTCCACGGCTACACCTACAGGCTACAGTGGTATTGCTACAAGCCCACTGCGGCACTGCCCAGAGGCCACATGTATTCTAATCAGGGGTTCTGGAAGCTTTTCAAAGTTATGGGCGTCCTGCGTCTCACAGAATGCCATAAACAGGGCCACACCATACAGAGAATATAATAGATAACTATATATACATAACATACAAGATAAAATCACAACAACTTCAAGAACTTTTATTATTAAACAATATACTGAACAATTTGTGAAGAGTTACAATAGTTTTCAAAATGTCTCCGTCATACAATGCGTCACCTTATAATAATTATGTAAAATAGTTATGTATAAAAAACCGAAAATATGTACTTCGCGTCAACAACAACAATTATAAATGTGTTTAAAATTTGCTAAAATATTGTGGGTGTCCTTCGTATGTAGGACACCCGCAGTCCAGAAAGTGCGGGTGTCCGGACACCCGCTGCTTCCAGAGCCCCTGATTCTAATCCTGGGGCTTAAAGGGACACTCCGGCCCAAATACAAATGCAGTTCATATGAAAGATCTTACTGACTTTAGTTTATTTCCAAAGTTTCAGCATTCCTATCAATTTAGTTGAGAAGATATTGTTAGTTGAAGTTGAAAATTTGTGGATTTTGACGCCATATTGGTTTTGAAAATATGACGTCATTGAGTGATTCTTTATCGTCCGTGGAGTTGTTTTGATGGCGATCACATAGTGATAGTTATTGTGAATGGTCTTTGGACGAAAATTAGTCGAAATAAACTATTTAGTTCATCATGCAGGAAAGTAGAGGAGCTTCTTAGGCATAATACGAGATCACGTCACTCAGTGACGTCATATTTGAGAAACAAAATGGCGTCGAAATTGGACAAACTCTCCAACTTCAACTAGCCACATCTTCTTAACTAAATTGATAGGAATGCTAAAACTTTGGAAATAATCTAAAGTCAGTAAGATCTTTCATATGAACTACATTTGTATTTGGGCCGGAGTGTCCCTTTAAGTAGTTAAGTTAGGAGTGGTAGTTGTGACTTGCCAGCCCAAAACTTTCTTACAACTAAAATATTTTCGAGGATCCCAGGATCCACCACTATTTCCAGGTCTGCAGAATCATTTTTCTGAGGATACGAGCTTGACGATCGACCATGTATCGTCTGTCTATTCCGAGCTCTCTGCTCTCCCACATTCACTACAGCAGTGTGTATATTAACACATCCAAACATATTACCGATATATAGTGACGGCAGCATAGGCAGTACATATATATATCAATCGAACCAGTACAACATTGTGACTTTTGCTCTCCATCTGAGTCTAGAAGGCTACAGGTTCGATCAATGCATTCGCAAGAGATCTCCTTTGTTGTTTTTTTTCAGCCAAGATATTGATTACAAAGTGAAGTTGAAAGGATATCCTGTGCCTAAAAGGCTACGCCACGACTGGGAAATCGAAAGGTTAGAGACCAACTTGCCAACCTACGGCCATGGTGAGACACCTGAAGAGAAGCATTGTGTGGGGTTGTCGGTTTTTCTTCATGTCGAAGAATTACAAATGGAGGTGGATATACAGCGGTACAACATGGAGACGGCGAAACTTAAAGAAGTGTCGTCGAAAAAATATTTAGCACTCGCTGTACCTGGCTTGGCAGAAAATCGACCATCATTAATTCGCGGCGACCGATTGTTTGTACGAAAGTTGAAAAGTGATGGTACTCAAGAGAAGAAGGAATATGAAGGAGTTGTTCACGATGTTGAACGAGATGAAGTCCATCTGAAGTTTCATAAAACGTAAGTATAGATAAGTAGGTTATACTACATAACTCAATGGCGTAGCTAGCAGCACAGGAGAGAATCAACAAACTCTACTCATTTGAATCTGAAGCTCGGAAGTCAACACGGGTATACCCAGATGGTCACCCATCCGAGTACTAACCAGTCCAACAGGGCTTAACCTCAGTGGTGAGGGGCAACGCGCCTACTGCACGTACCACCCTTGCCACCCTAAGAACCTTTTAGCCTAACTTGGAAAAACACCACTGGTCTCGAAAGAAGACTGGATCGATCAACTAATGTTCAGAAAATGAAGCCGGAAGTCCGCCATTACTAATTGGGACCAACTGAGGATCCTATGAAGTTTTTTGATGGTTTATGTCCTCTTACCATCGACAAAATAAAATAATTTTACTATAAAGAGGACCAGAAGACATTTTCAAATTACTGGGTAAAACGATTCATGGCCTACCTACAGATTTACTGCGACTTTGGTTCCTTAGTAATTGGCTCTAATTATCCAGTGAGAGAAGCCTAATATGATTGAGACGTCAAATTAGGTTCAAGATTTTATGTATTTAATGTAAACAAAGAAACTATATTGGCCAGACACTAAACCTATTTCGCGAGCGTCCCAGTTCGATTTGCTTGCAAACTCGGAGCTTCTAATGATCTCTCGTTAATTTACATTATGCAAATATGCAAGCTTCAAAATCAGCTCATCAGATACAATAGAAAGCTCAATCCAGTCCTATTCTTGAGATCAGTGAAAAACACAGGTCCTTATACACGGGTTTTTACTGTAATCGAATAACGGTTGAACAATAGCATTGTAGACACATTTTTATGCAGTCAATGTAAGGCATTTTCTTATACGAGAGAGTAAGCCCAGGCGAGAACCCTTTTAAGCAGCTTATATTTGGAATAGGTTCTTAAAGGATGAGTGTCCAGCTAATGCTTTGCGCGCTTGTGTTACTTGTTTTGATTTGGGAAACTTGCTTCTAACTACCTCGGTTTATTACGTTTTCTTGTTGCTTTGTTATCTTCTTACGACATAATAAGCTGTTAAAAGTCGTTTAAATCAGTTTGTAGTGATGTCTGACTCAGAGTTTGTCGAATATTGTGAACCGCACTCTTCGTGCCGTCGTCTGTCAGCGTGTTCTATTCTCAACGGCTTCGATTACAACGGCCTTGTCCAATAAATGATTTGCAGCAGTGAGCGTTCGTTTCTAGCGTAATATCTGTTCCTCTACTCATAGAATATATGGAATATAAGGATCTTATACTGTTGGCTTTGCCAGGAAACTGCGGTCTTGAAGGAAACTTTGAAATTCACGCATCAAACGGCAAAAAACGAGCGACGGATACCCTCTCAAAACACAATTCCACGGCGCACCGAGTGTAATCAAATACTATAAAAAATGACAATAATAACTTACTACATTATCTCTGCTCTTACGAAAAACACAATTTGAGTAATTTACGGCAAGGATTGCTCAGATATCGAAGGATTCATTGGTTTACCTTTTCAATTTCGTGGCCCAAAAAATGGCCGCGAGCAAGCTTGTGAGCGCGCAAAGCATTAGCTGGACACTCATCCTTTAATTAAAAATTCAGTTTTTAATTCTACTCCAGATTTCACGATGGCTTCGTGGCAAACATGTCATTTTCTGTGAGGTTCACTTTTCGTCGAACGTCGCTGCAGTTGATGCATCGTGCCCTGAAGCAAGCGCCAAGTTATTTGAAGATCAGGATTCCTTTTGAAAATGTGACGCCCAGTCGTAATGTTGAATCAATTCAGCCATTGCGGTAAGTTTATTTCTGTAGACCTATCAGGCAAGGCATGAGCCTATCTAGATTAGCGTGAGCCTGCGAGTGGCCCGCAGTATCCTTTGGCATACTCAATAATACGCCTGATGCAAGTACTGTAAAATTGAACAAGTTCACTGCAAAACCAACTTTGGATCTCTTCAACTGAGTTAATAATATTTTTATAATAATATTTAATATCTACACTGCGCAAATTGGCATGTGCAATATGATCGAATGCGCATTACAAGTTAATGAAATACAAATGTTATATGAAAAAATAAAATAGATAATTGAAAAAAGAAACATGTCTACGAGCCTAAAATAATTATTATGAACATTCACAAGCTACTGCTACTACTATAGTGCTACTGCTACCACACTACTACCATTATCGCTATCACAACCGCTACTACAACCGCTACTACCACTACTCGGCTACCGCTTCTGCTACTCTGTTACTACTACTGCTACTCGGTTACCACTACTGCTACTGCTCTCGGCTACTGCTGGCTGCTGCTGCTATTCGGCTACTGCTACTCGGCTACTGCTACTCGGCTACTGCTACTCGGCTACTGCTACTGCTGCTGCTGTTGATGTTGCTGCTACTACTGCTACTGCTGCTGCTACTGCTGCTGCTGCTGCTGCTACTGCTACTGCTGCTGCTACTGCTGCTACTACTTCTACCACTCGGCTACTGCTACTACCACTCGGCTACTGCCATTGCTATACTGGGCTACTGCTGCTGCTGCTAATATTACTACTACTACTACTGCTGCTAATGCTACTACTGCTAATGCTACTACTGCTAATGCTACTACTGCTAATGCTACAACTGCTAATGCTACTACCGCTGCTGTTTCTGCTGTTGCTGCTGCTGCTGCTGCTACTACTGCTGCTGCTGCTACTACTGCTTCCACCACCACCGCCACCGCCACTGCTACTACTGCTGCTACTGCTGCTACTACTACTTCTACTGCTGCTGCTGCTACTACTTCTACTACTTCTACTACTTCTACTGCTAGTACTGCTAGTACTGCTAGTACTGCTGCTGCTGCTGCTGCTGCTGCTACTGCTACTGTTGCTGCTACTGTTGCTGCTACTGTTGCTGCTACTGCTGCTGCTGCTGCTGCTACTGCTGCTGCTGCTGCTGCTGCTGATGTTGTTTTTCTGAGTGTTTCGTCCTTTTATTACTTGAATTTGTCGGCTGGTGTTAGTTTATCATTGTGTAGAATTCTCAGTGGTTATATATGAAACATTTCCTCCCATAGTTACTACAACAGAGATATTACCGAGAACGAAGAACAGAAACAAGCTGTGGAGAACATTGTGATGAGAACTTCTCGTCATTATCCTTATCTTGTCTTTGGTCCTCCGGGAACAGGGAAAACTGTCACGTTAGTGGAAGCCATCAAACAGGTACAAAAATGACTTTTTATTCAATTTTTCCGTAATGTTTTTCCGCGCATGGCAATGTAAACGTTCTCCAAGGAAATATATGCATTTTCGAAGGTAATGTGTGCGTACATGATTTTCAGTACAAGTCATTATACAGAGTGACGTATGCAGTATGGATATCTACATATCAAATAAATCTTCGTATCTTAAGAATGAAGTGAGATATTTGCATTCTGCAGTGCTAATCGTATTTAATTGCTTAAGGTTTTGTTCAAGTTTCCGCAGAGTAAAGTTCTTGCTTGTGCTCCTTCTAACGCCGCTGCTGACTTGATACTAGAAAGAGTCGCTCAGCATAATGTGGTTCCCAAAACTCAAATGGTTCGCTTGAATGCCTTTGGGAGGTCAAAGAAAGCAGTGAATCCTAACGTTTTGGTATGGTGCATGATGTTGCTTTATATTAATTTTTTTGCTTAAATTTAAAATCAAACGAAAAGATTTAGTTTGTGTTGTTTGGTGAAGTGTGGCGTTGATAGCTCTTTGAAATCACGTTTTGTCATTGATGACTGCTTAATCTCGGATGTTGGTATATCGATACTCTACACTTCTGAATTCGACCGAATTTCGGAAGCCAGTATGACTAGATGCGCCCGTTTGTCTGAGTTAGTCTCCGATTTCTGCATTCCCAACAATGGCAAAATGGTAATTTTGAGAGTATTTTCGATTTGTTTGTCGGATAAATTTTGGTTCTACAGGGTGTATAAAAAAAACGAGACGTTTAGAAATTAACCTATTGTTGTTAAGCACAAGATTTTATGCTCCTGGGAATTTAAAATAGCTTCTAATCGTATGAAGGAGCATAACTGCATAACAAATTGTCAAAGTACTAATTAGTCATATCATCAGTTCGAATAAAAATGGTTCAACTGACCACAGACCAACGAGTTTTTACTGTTTTACATTATACCGAGACTCAAAGTACATTCATATTGAGTCTCGGTATAATGTAAAACAGTAAAAACTCGTTTCTCTGTGGTCAGGTGAACATTTTTATTCGAACTGATGATATGATAATTAGTACTTTAACAATTTGTTATGCAGTTATGCTCCTTCATACGATTAGAAGCTATTTTAAATTCCCAGGAGCATAAAATCTTGTGCTTAACAACAATAGGTTAATTTCTAAAGATCTCGTTTTTTTTATACACCCTGTATAAATAGGAACCACACAACGCTATTCTATTGATAACGAATTGCCAATTAATAATTGAAGCAGAAGGGCAGATCGAATATTGGTACTGCATGATATTCTTATTGGAAGTCAAACTTAATATCGCTATCACTTGGACAACCTTTCTTCTACTGCTGTGTTTTATTAACACAGATATATGCTTGGCATATGCAGGGTTACTAGTTTAGTTTGGTTTAGTTTAATGAATTTGCCATAAATTACAAAGTATCTTTATAAATATATGACAGGAGTTTGAACAGGACTTGCGTCCCAATTGCAACAGAACCCCTTTACATAAAACTCCGAAAAATATCGGAGAAATAACAATAAATTGTAGAATCGAATAAATAAATAAATAAATAAGCGAGTAGGTAATACTATACTAAGGAGGACAATAGTCCAAGCACTTAGATGAATAAAGGTTATAAATGGCAGTCTTGAATGTTCGAATGGAATCGCACTGTTTCACCTGAGATGGCAAGGTGTTCCAAAGTTCGGCTGTTCTTATGAAGTACGTTTTCCTGTAATAATCTTGCTTATGCTTTATAATTAGATTATAGTTATTTATGTCATAATTACGTGTTCGATACCCAGGCTCGAACACTGTCAAATGTTTATTAATGTCAGTGATTACCAAGCCATTTCTCGATTTGAAGAAAAATGTTAAGTCTGAAATTTGTCTACGGTATTCTAAAGGCAGTAAGTTTAGTTTGGTCAATCTATCAATATACTTCATATCTTCAGGATGGTTTAGAATAAACTTGGTAGCTCTTCTCTGGACATTTTCGATTAATTTCACGTATTTCTTAGTGTAAGGCGACCAAAGACTACTACCATATTCCAGCTTGGGTCGTACAAGAGCACAGTATATTATTTTTCTAGTTTGTATATCCTGCAAATCACGGAAAATCCTTTTCATTAACCCAAGAGTCCTGTTAGCTTTAACAACAATTTTCTCAATATGGTCTGCCCAGGATAAATTGTGAGATATAGTAATCCCGAGGTCGACAAATGAAGGCACACACTCAATCAGTTGATCACCAAGACTGTAATTTCTATTCATTTCCCGAGTTGACCTTTTCTTTGAAATATGCATTACTTTGCATTTCCGCGAATTGAAATCTAATCCCGATCTAAGGCTCCATGTATGTAGACAGTCCAAATCGGCTTGAAGTAAGTTATGGTCATAATTTATGTCCATCGCCCGATACAATTTCGAGTCATCAGCGAAAAGTGCAATATTCGAGTTGTTACTAATGCAACTTGGTACATCATTCACATAAACCAAGAACAACAAAGGTCCCAGGATGGAGCCCTGTGGGACGCCTGATGATACTGGTAGCCAATCAGAAGAAGCACCATCCAGGACAACCCTCTGTTTTCGTTCAGAAAGATAACTCTGCATCCATAACAATAGTGGACCTGAGATACCATGCAACTGAAGTTTCAAGAGTAACAAATTATGAGGCACTTTATCAAATGCTTTGGCTAGATCAAGATACAACACATCTACCTCCTTTCCACTTGCGACAGAGTTTACAATATCATCGTAGACCTCGACAAGTTGCGATACTGTAGATCGACCCTTCATAAAACCATGCTGTAAATGGTAAATCTGAGGCTCCAGATGCTTACTACAATGATTAAATACGCAGCGTTCGAGTACCTTGGAGATTGTATTTAGGAGCGATATGGGTCTATAATTGGAGGAGAGTGTTGGGTCATCAGCTTTTAAAATCGGCGAAAGGTTTGCAAACTTCCATTCTGAAGGAACAACCCCCTGGAATAACGACAAGTTAAATAGCTTGCATAGGGATGGTGCAATTTCGGTCGCCACAGTCTGAAGAAGTCTGTTCGGTATTCCACCCGGGCCACAAGCCTTATTAGGATCCAAGTTCTTAAGCACATTAGCGACTTCACTTTCCGTCAATTCAATGTTCGACAAGCAATCAGCGTATCCACCAACAGCCCTTTGTGTAACAACATCTGGTAGTTGAGATTGCAGTGGCTGATGTTGGTCAGGTGTAGCGAATACGGAGTGGAAGTATTTGTTTAATAATTCTGCTTTAGCTTTATTGTCTGTTACAAACAGTTGACCATCTCTAAGAAATTTCGGTATAGGTTTTGTTATTGTAGATGATTTAATGAACGCCCAAAACCTTTTTGGGTTCTCCACAAGAGAATCCCGAATTTTATAAGCGTGATCCTTACGTTTTTTGGCGATCATTTGTTTCGTTTTACGCCTTAGAGTTTTGAATTTTTCAATTTCAATAGGTAATTTAGTACGGCTGGCTATCCTTCTTTGATGTGTTTTCTTGCGAATAAGCTTTAACAACTCAGTGTCAATCCATGGCTGATTAGTCACGCACCGTTTGGTACATTTAGGTATGTGTTCATTGACAGCAGCAAAAAATAGATCGCACCAAATGCTAAGAGAATTATTTATGTCATTCTTAACAAAGGCCATGTCCCAGGGGGTATGCATCAGCAGTTCTTTAAGGGCTAACCAATTTGCATTCTTAAAGTTGAACACAGTACGCTTTGACTTTATCTTTGGTTGAATTTTTAAATTGAAATCAAATTTTAAGATTTTGTGGTCGGTTTCAAGTATATCATCAAAACCTTCGAGATTCAGTATTTTTTCTGGAGTGTTGGTAAGCACTAGGTCAAGAATGTTATCATTCCTTGTTGGGAAATCGACCAATTGCCACAAAAAATAGTCACGAACCGCCTTCGAGAAATAATTATGGATTGCTTCGCTAGTTGTTGGTAAACCCGTAGACCAGTCCATATCGGGTAGATTAAAATCACCACATATAAGTATTTGATCAAACTTGGCTTTCGAAATGAGCTGCAGCGACTTTTTAATTTCTTTCAAATAAGTGAGATCAGAATTTGGTGGTCTGTAATAAACGGCAGCTAAAATTTTTTTCCTGTTCATAGGTCTAAGCTCACAAGCAAGCATTTCAACTCCAGTTTCAAGATCTTTTCTTCGACAACTTGGTAGGGAGTCTCGCACTGCACACAGAACACCACCACCGACTCTACCAAGTCTATCCTGTCGATATATCGCAAAATCATTCACCGATAAGATTTCACAATCCAAATTTTTAGGTTTTAGCCAAGATTCCGTAATGCATATTAAATCGGAATCTATGGCAAGTGTTTTCTAACACTAGTGCGCTAACATGGCCAAAGCACACCTTCGATCGATGCACAACAGCCAACAAAATGCTTGGTTTTCTGCGCAGGTCTGCTTCGGAAATCCACAACGTAAAGATCCGCCGCACATTGTATCTGGCAGTTGTACGATCTGTTCTGGCCTATGCCACCCAAGCCTGGTCCCCGCAGTCAATCGAGCTTATCAAACGAACAGAGCGCATCCAACGCCGAGCATCAAAATTTATCTTGAAGCTACCATTTATGAGCGAAGAATCTTAAAGAATCTTAAAGAATACAAAAGAATACAAAAAGAATACAAAACTACAACCACTTTCCTACTGGCACGAGTATATCTTGACTTACTGTTCTTTTTTAAGGCCATCAATGGCATTGTACCTATATCAAGCGATATCCTACCCGAGCGTCTTGTTCCCTTAAGGCTTACTAGATCCTCCGCAAATGTCAATGCAATCTCATTCCGTCAACGTAAATGTAAAACAACTACTTTCAATCGCTCATTTCTTATTAGAACAACTAGGACTTGGAACTCTCTCCCTGAACACTTAAGGCTAGATCATTTAAACTTTAAAACATTTAAGAAATCACTATTAGACTATTATAATTATGCTCTATTATAATGTTGACGATCCTCGAACTTGGAAAACTGTCTGCCTAAAGTGCAACACATCGCGAAGCCTCACTGAACCCATAACTTGCTGTTATTAGTTATTATTTTTTGTAAGGGCCCACTGTAATTGGTGTTTAACTGTTGTGGTTACCTACATGCTTCTTCTATGTATTTTTAAGAGGCGAAGCTAAATAAATAAATAAATGCTGTGCACAATTGCAGGAATTTTGTAAAATCGATGGTGATATGTTCTACCTCCCAACACTGGATAAGATCAAGGAATATCGGTTGGTTGTTACCACTTTGATTACTGCAGGAAGGTGAGAATTTTTTTTAGTAGAAAAATGGTTCTATTATATGTATGCCAGAGGTCTCACAGTCTTGTCGCTGCATGTGTTCGCGCTATGAAGCCTGTTACTAGAAATAGCTTACACTAAAACTGCCCCCGCGGCTGATTATGCGTATATTGGTATTTTCGCCACATTTAAACTACATTTATGCCAAAGCTACATTTAAATAAAAAAATGTGATATATGATACATCCAAGCTCGCCATGCTGTGTAGTTGGTCTCACACTCCATCTGACAAGAAGCAAAACCTAATGGTTTATACAATGCGCCCAGTGGCGAAGCTGGTCCCAAATGGGAGGTCATGCTAACTAATAGTCCGAGCGCAGAAGGCGCGAGGCTTTCTCGAGGGGTCCAAGGGTATGCCCCCCGGAAATTTTTGAAATATAGATTCCCGTAAATGGTATTTCCTGCATTCTGAGCGGTGATTTTTCAGCTCAGAAGTTTATAAAATTTCATATTTTGGACCGTTTCGCTTTATATCAGAGCGCATCAGCATGCCAATAAAAATCAGGCGTCGCACGCAGGCTAGCCCCCTCAACCCTCCCAATGCAGAGACGAAATTTAATGTAAACAAACACGGCAATGCTATTTTTTCTAATATCTGTTCGATTGAAGGTCTTCGTGTGTCAAAACGTTTATAAAAATCAACGGCAAGGTATACGAAACATATCTTTTACGAAATTATATCGGTTTAATGGACAAAAAGCATTGAATCACAGGGTAAACGTCGAATAGATCTTGAAGCCATGTCCTTTGATTTTAAAGACGAATCTCGCTTTAATCGCTTACGCATTTCTCATAACATCTGATCTTCACATTTTATGTAAGGAGATCCTTGATTTATCATGGCATCAACGAGCTCTGATTCGGTCCAAGCAGTCCTTGTTTGTGAACTACTTAGAAAACCGTTTTCGGCTCGAAACATCAACGAGAAAAATCTTCTTGTTGGACAGCGACCAATGCCGGATCTTGGCCATTCGTCTTTCTTTCGTTTTATTGGTAATGAATCGCAGTTGAAAAAGTTTACCAAGAATTGTAAACCGGCAAACCATTGCAAAGATTCTCTCCAAGATGACTAGATGAGAGAAACACGGATGAGAGATCAATCATGAAGACGGAATGGACAGCCCGAAGGGCGAAGGACAGAAAAATATTATTACGCTGTGTTGACATTTATCTCGTGAAACTCCGTAATATTAATCATTATGAAACGTTGTTTTTGTCCGATTTAAATAAATTCTACATCGAAATGTTCACTTGAATCTGGCGAATCGAACGCTGTACGTTTCGTCTAGGTCAGGCGGAAAGCTAATATTTTGGGCTATCAGGCTATGGTCATGCTCATCCAGCTTGTCTAAAATAGGCAAACTGAGCATGACTGTTGACTTGGGCCGAGGCCAGGCTGAACAAAAGAGCCTGGGAACGAAGACGGCGGATTTTAAACGCCCGATCAATCAGGGCCGGATACGGAGCGTGAACTATTATTACTTGTTCTCTTCGAAATGCGCACGACTTCAAAGTTCAAAGGAGAGATTTCAAATAAAGTAAATAAAAGCAAACAAAACTATATATTTTCAGGAAATTTTTAGTCATGCTGAGCATGACTAGCATGACCGCTAGCTTCGCCACTGGCGCCTCTTCATAGTCATTAAATGTAAAGTTATTCACAGAATAATTTAATATATAGTTGTACCATATAAGTCAAATAATGTGGAATGATCGAGAACGACGGCCTCTCAACCGCCAAAGAAAACCAATGGCGCGAAGATGACACGTTCGTGACACCCAAGTTTGAACTTATATAGATGAGGCGGAACCGAAAAAAGACACTTGAAAACAGTTGGTTTGCTGAAGAACGATCCACGCTGTAATTTTTTGTTGAATTGTAAATGTATTTCAAATTAATTAGTTTCCTTCACATTATTAGTCCCACTGTATATATATAGTGTATTATAGTTATGTCTGTTGTATTTGTAAATATTGTAGTATGTTGAGGGCTTGATGTTAGATAACCTTTATGGTTAATACGTCTTTTCCCTCGTGAAATAAAGTTCTATTCTATTCTATTCTATTCTAATTCTATTCTAATTCTATTCCAATTCTATTCCAATTCTATTCCAATTCTATTCCAATTCTATTCCAATTCTATTCCAATTCTATTCTAATTCTATTCCAATTCTATTCCAATTCTATTCCAATTCTATTCTAATTATATTCTAATTCTATTCTAATTCCATTCCATTCCATTCCATTCCATTCCATTCCATTCTATTCTATTCTATCAACCAATCAGCATACGTTATTTAGCCTACGGACATGAAAAGCCCTAAGTAATTCACAGTGTATTCCCATGTCATTAGTAACCAACTTTTTCTAAATTTTTTTATTAGATTAGTTTCGTTGGGGATCGGCGACTCCCATTTTACACACATATTTATTGACGAAGCCGGGCAGGGAATGGAACCGGAGTGCTTTGTGGCTGTTGCGGGACTACTCGGGTCAGATGCGACGAAGGGAGGACAGTTAGTTTTAGCTGGTGATCCAAAGCAACTTGGACCAGTACTAAGGTCGCCTATAGCTATTCGAGTAAGTTGAAATTTCAATTAATTATTTGTAAATTGTTTTGTTTACCAATTTCCAATGGTTTTGTTTGGCATTGCCTTTCTTGTCTATTGGTATGAATGAATGAATGAAAAACTTTATTTATACAGGGTAACCCAGTCAGCATGGAAGCTGGTATCCATAGGGGCCCTGTACCTACGATATATGATAGATATTTACAATAAAATTAATATAATAATAAATTACTTATACACTAACAAATACAAAGGATTATTTAAAACAACACACTTCGCGCTAGGCGTGTGAACGTGTAGATAGTCTCTGCTTTAGTTACTTTATCAGGAAGTTCATTAAAAACCTGCACACCACTAAAAATAAAAGTATTCTTCCCAAAGTTATACTTTACTTTGGGAAGTATTAACCTATCCTTATGTCTAGTATTATATCTATGTACACTACTAAACTTATTGAAATAATTTAAAAAATAATCAGGTACTAAACAATGTAAACATTTAAAAACTAGGACAACTTTATAGTATGAGCGCCTACAGATCAATGGCGACCAGTTTAGCTTGTCCATGGCCTCCGATGATCTTTCACTGCATGTTATTATCCTGGCAGCACAATGTTGTAAACGCTGTATTCTGTCCTTATCTTTTTGCGATAGGTTACTCCATGCAATGTCACAATAGTCTAGAGTTGGTAGGATTATTGTGTTGTAAACAAGTAATGCCGCTTTCTTTGTTAAAAATCCTTTAATACGACCTAAAACATTTACCCTGGCTTCTACCTTTTTACATATATGATCTGCTTGAGCTTTCCAATTCATGTGACCATCAAATACTACGCCTAAGTACTTGAAAGTAGAATGGTACTATTTTCTGGGACTCTTTTAAGTGGTTCTTCAATGAAAAATGACCTTATAATTTTTTTAATTAATGTTAAAGATATTTTATATAATTATATTTAAAGATATTTTAAATTAATGTTAAAGATATCATGCCAAGTAGTAATCATGCAAAGTTCATATTTTGAAATTCGTTGAAATAATGGTTGTATCTCGATTTTTTCTACTAAATCGTCAGTTTAACTGACCTAGACAACGAGATTATGGAGTAAATTAGCATTTATTCCATAACGAAAGTCTTTAAATATAATTTGGATTAAACGAGCATAGTGTTGAGAAAGACTATTGTTGGTGACTGACGTTTCGACGGCCTCAGCGGCGGTCATCTTCAGAGTCAAGTAAAGCATGTTTGTCAGGGTTTGCCCATATATACATCTGGTTCATTACGTCATCGTTTGTTTGTGTGAGTGGGTGTCGTGTCGTGCGTTAAGCGTGGGTATATTGTTTGTCGGTAGGTCTATTGTTCGTTGGTTCATGCGAAGAAGTCTTTTGTATGGTGTCGGTAATTGTTGTGATCTGTTAAGTGGTTTATGTTCCAAGTTGGTATACCAACTTTCTAATGTAAGTCGCTGTTCGTAGTTTGTGTTAAAGGCGATACATTCAGCCGAGTCCCAGGCCATATCGTGTTTTGTTTGTACGTGGAGTTCAGCTATGTGATTAGTCCTACCGACAAACAATATACCCACGCTTGATACAACACATGATGCAACACCCATTCACAATAATTATGACACAAACAAACAATGACGTAATGAACCAGACGTATATATAGGCAAACCCTGACAAACATGCTTTATTTGACTCCGAAGATGACCGCCGCTGAGGCCGTCGAAACGTCAGTCACCAACAATAGTCTTTCTCAAGACTACAACAACCTGGACGATCAACTTCACACATCTAATGATACTCCTAGGTTCAAACCATTTACTTTAAATGGATATAGCATGATACATATATGTTGAATAATTAAGGAGGTTAAGAAGCAATCAAAATGCAGCATTCAAGAGCCATGTATACCTCTGTAGTGTAAACCCCAATACAAATTATCAACTGTCTGAAAGCACGCGGGAGGGATTGAATAGGTAGCAGGGAAGTCTGGGGTTGATGAACCTTGAATTAGTATTCATAACTTAGCTACTTAAGCAAAGGAAGGATAAAAGCCGAAACCCAATCCATTATTTGAGAGAATGGAGTGCACCAAGCCCGCAGGATGAGGTGCAGTCCATTCTCTCAAATAATGGATTGGGTTGAGGCTTTTAGACTGCTTAAAACCCAGCTTCCATAAATTAGTTTTGAAATGAATTGATGCGTTTGCACATCTGGTGCTTAGCAATGCATAACAAATAATGGACATATCCACTCAAAATACCATCAGTATCACTTCCCACAACTCTACTATTAAACATCTCTACTATTAAACATCTCGACTGAGTTATAAATAACACTTCAACGCCTTCACTGGTTCCGCCATTTGTTTACAAACTCGCACTCAACAACTTCACGTGAATAGTTAGTCAGTTAATTGGACGATGCATAAATTAAATATACATTGCGTTATATTGAAAAATAATGGACAGCGTCCATTATTAGAAAAATAATGGACGGTTGTGCAAAATAATGGGTAGCTTCTCGTCCATTATGAAAAATAATGGACACCTACAACAATAGAGTCACAACACAGCTAAAGTCTAAAGACATTTCCTAATTTAGTATTTATATCTTTTGTGTGCTCACAAACTAAAAAACAACAACAAACCAATAATTATTGCAATTCAACACTTTTAATACCTTTCTTTATATGCTACTCCACAGTCGTCGCATCCTTCATTTCAGCATCAAGTGCTTTACCAAAAAGCGTGAACCTTCGCAAGAAATAACGCCATAGATAAGAAATAAGAATAATGGAGACAGCATACAAAAAGAAATGTGACATAAGCCTTGATCAAACGAGAGCGAGAGTCGATGAGAGTGATGAGAGTTGACAGGCGAGAGTTTGCATGTAATAGATCAAACACGAGTTTGAGTGTTTCATCAGGGGTTCCATGCAAACACGAGAAAACAAATGAAAACCGAGGGCGTAGCCCGAGGTTTTTATTGTTTTCGAGTGTTTGGAGTCCCCTGATGAAACACGACAAACGAGTGTTTGATGTGACTTTGATCTAGCTTCTCAAACGAGTATTCCTTTAGCGATTTGCTCCCATAGCGATTTTATTTTAATATGTAGATTAAGAAATGTGATCCAGTTCACTAGGAAGTTTCCTACAGGTTTTCATTGGGTATCAAAACTCATGCATGTGATGCGGTATACGTTCATGGATTGGCTATGATAAGTCATGAATTATTAATGAGTTTGAGAAATGTTTTTCCTAAACTCTCATTGCTCGGTCAAACAAGCACGAGAGTCGCATGAGACTTGATGAGAGTTTAAAAACCGCGCGAAAAACGCTCAGAAACATCAGTCATTTTGTTGAGCCTGCCACTGCTACGTGCAAACCGCCAGCCGTTTATAACTCTTATCGACTCTCGTGCACCGGTCAAACGAACTAAAACTCTCATCGACTCTCATCAAAATTTGTAGCAGCTCAAAGTGGACGAGAGTTGATGAGAGTTGGCGGTCAAACGCATGTGTGAGTTTCAACGGCACACAATGGACACAGACTATACGTCATAGACACTGCATCAAGGTTATTTTCTCAAGATTCAGAAGCTTTACAAGAACAAAAACCCTACCCATAACCCAAATAAAAGCTCTAGTCCTAACCCTGAAATAAAGGAATACTAACCCTACTTTTAAACTAAATATTTCAATGATGTAATATATATTCTGTGTCCGGTACACGAAGTAAGAGCCGTTTCTCATCAACTCTCATCCACGTTTGACCAGGCCTTTACCTCTAATTATCAGCTTTATCCATAACACTGAACGCTTTCTCTCCTTTTACTTCACTCAAGTACCGATTAAGACCACGTACAATCAAATACAAAGTCTAATTAGGAGACTCATAATCTCTCGCCATTCCTCTTTGCCACTGACTTCACAAATAAACTTACCCAGCTAGAAGTTAACAGTGTAACCGGCCGACATTTGTGGCAGTGCGACTGTCAAATCTTCCACCTTACTCAACCCGACTGTCTCCATACTTGCTTTCTTATCTCTTCGAACAATTTTATAACCCATTTTGTGTTGTACACAGTGTTTTTTCGGGACAGCTTCGCACAGGAAAGACCTCTCTTCGTTCACAGTTTTAGGAACACGAAAGCGATCAGACATTCTCTTAGTTCAAGAGAGAACAAAATAATTTACTTAAAATTCAACCTCGACATATCAACTCCTATGGGAAAGTTATAATTATAACTTCCCAATATTCAAATAACAATTATGCACATTCCAGTTATAAGTTCATTTCACAAATATGATAAAGCATTCGCGTCCGATCTGTTGGGCAGTTACTTCGGCTCGCCTATAGTGTGACTCGCTTTGTAAATCCCCATTAAGATCAACCGTTCATGCATTATGTTATATATGAACAACGAGAGCGAATGTTTCACCGGGATATCCAAACACGAGAAAACAATGGATGAAAACACGAGGCCGAAGGCCAGTGTTTTTGTCCATTGTTTTCGAGTGTTTGGATATCCCGGTGGGACACGAGCTTGAGTTGTTTATATAACTTCTCAAATGAGGTTTTTGCATGCGTAATTAGGATATTATATAGTTAGTATATATAGTTAGTATATATAGTTAGTAGAGGGAATGGTTTGGAAGCTCCATTGTCTTTCAAGATGACGCAATGGTCATGTTATTATACTAGAGAAAGTGTTTGTTATTGATTGGAGAAAGGAAATTCTATGGACACGTGACGGCGAAGGACTCATATACGTCTTGTAACCTTCCGTGTCTTCCTCGGCTAACTCTCGAACCCGGCCATGGTTTTACCCAGTCCTTCCTATTTTCCCAGCGCTTTCTACGTTCGCGCCTTCGTCGTAGCACCAACAAAACACGCACTGAAACTGCTATTTTTCGCTTGTTTCCGTCGACACAGCCATTTTTTTTTCATAGACGAATAGCTCATCTACACAAACTGGCATTCGCCTTGTGTGTCCACAGCCGTCGCGCGAATAAATTCGGCGGCAAATAGTTCGGCCAACTATAGGCGAATATAAGGAGAACTATAGTCAAGGGTGCAATGAAAGTGGATGAGCTAATAATAAAGTTCCTCGGAAACTAAAATAACAAAAAACTTGTAGAAAATTAAATAAAAGAAAAACGTTCGTTAAGGCCATGGGGATGTGTGGTGCCAAGTTATTTTAAACTTTTGAGAATGAACCATGTTCTGTCTCCATTGTTAACGGTCTTCGTTTTTGGTACAAATAGCATGCGATTTTGGTTACACGATATGTTTTGCTTTAGGGTGGTCTTGGTGTGTCGTTTCTTGAACGTTTGATGGCGGGAGACTTCTCGTGCTACAACCGACAGCCTGGAAGTGACCTAAATATCGCTGGACCTTATGATGCAAAAATGATTACCAAGCTTTTGAGGAATTACAGATCTCACCCACATATAATAGAGGTAAGTATATAGTACAAAGGTCAGCTGGAACTCCATGGGTCTTATGGGTGATAGCGAGGCTTTGTTGTTAAAGGTGGCAAAAATTGACTTATTTGTTGCGTACATACGGTAGTGTGGTTTTCGTGAGTATTAACTCTTTCCTGACCGGCGCAGTTAAAACGGGTCTTAGAAGACCCGCAAAGTCGTCAATCGAAAAACACGGCACACGGTAACGCAAGATTAAAAATTGAAATTCGACAAGCGCCAGGAACATGAGATTCACGCACACGCCAAGTTTGATTTGATTTCATAAACAACTCTGCGATTGGTGGCATTTTGAGTTTTCAAGATGCTACGCGGGCGTGCAAGATGGCCTTTTCTAGAAAAATGTAAATTTTTCAACCTGATTTATGATAATTAATGCTAATTTATATTAACATAATGTGTTTTGTTCGGGAAATTTAAAAGCACAAGTAAAAGCCGGTTTATTGGGCTTTCAGAAAATGTATAGCTTTCGCAACAGTTATGGTTATTTCAAGAGATATCAATAGAACAAAGAAGTGGTTGAATTTTGGATGTTTTTCAGCCTATCAGGAAAGAGTTAAGTCGTGTAGTTACTTCTTGATCCAATTAGGAAAAATTTCGGGCTTAACCGCTGGGCTAGCAGAGAATGATATAAAAGAAATATTTCTAACATATAATCAAAAAATAATAAATGTTATTTTCACTTCACATAGGCATGTAATTTAAACGCTTTTGTATTTCTGATAGGTTCCTAATGACTTGTTTTATGAGGGAGAACTTCAACCATGCGCGAATGTGATTGTCCGTGAATCCTTATGTCAATGGGATGGCTTGCCAGTGAAAAACTTTCCTGTCATATTCGAAGGAGTGAAAGGCAAGGACGAACGAGAAAAAAGGAACCCTTCATTCTTTAATCCACAGGAGGTTTCTGCTGTGCTTCGCTATGTTAAGAATTTGAAGGATGCCAGAGGAAACTCTGCAGTGAAAACAGATGAGATTGGAATCATATCACCTTACAATCAACAGGTTTGCGATTTATGGATTAAGTTTAACTTTTCAACTCCTTTCTTATAAAAGAGTGAGTGTCGACCGTCGTGCATTGCGCGTTTGTGTTTATCTTTCCATACGATACGTGGTTACCCTACCAACCTTCTAGACCGCGCCTACTGCCTCCAAATTCGACCACACAATCCGTCATACTTTTTCATGCACGTCCACCAACATCATTTATTGCATTTCTTGCGATAAATGCCCTAAAATCTACATCCGTGAAACTGGGCGACGCCTTTCATCGACTGTAAAAATAGCAAATGATTTAACTTTTCGCATCTCATTAATTATTAGTTTGTTTATCTCCCGTGCGTTTGATTGGCTACTTTATTTCTACTTGTGACACCCTTTTGGCATATATATATATACGCCCTATTTATTTTGTTTCATCTCGTCTAACTCTGATGAAGGGCTCCGCTCGAAACGTCAGTATTTCGTTACTAAAAATCTTGGCAGTTTACCACTTTTTCACTTTCCTAAATATACTAATCTTTTTCAGGTTCGAAAGATTCGCGAAAAACTACGAAATAAACCTTATGACATCCGAGATATCAAAGTTGGTTCGATTGAAGAATTCCAAGGACAAGAAAGAAAAGTGATTATCATTTCCACCGTGAGAAGCAGTGAAGAGTTTCTTTATTTTGATGCGTCGCACAAACTAGGTTTTCTGAAAAATCCTAAGGTATGTTACTATTAGACATAGTTTGACGCTACTCTAGCTTTAAAAAGTTTTTTGAACGTAACTTTAAAAGTTACTGTCCATGACCCAACGTTACGACACTCCAGCCTAGTGTCTTCATCAGGGGTGATCGTTGTAAAGTTAGGATCCCTATTTATACCCTCACAGAACCAATGATGACGTTATCTATTAACAAGATGCAAATAAGCTTCTGGTAATAAACCACCGTCATCGCGATTCAATGGGGCGTGGGCGCTATTGATATGCCAAGCCTCCAGACAACGTCTCGCGGATTAGTGGTAATAATTTTGGAATTTTCCCACGCAATCTCATGATAGGATACACACGCGTGTTCCGACAAAGCAAAATTTTCCTTTTTTGAAAAGAAAACAGCCTTTTGGTTTTCTTTTAAACGCGTACGAAACTGACGTTTAGTCTGACCGATGTACTCCTGATCACAGTCATTGCACGGACTGGAATAAATAGCGTCTTTCCTCTGTTCCTTCGCAATACGATCCTTAGGTTTTGCAAAAATATGACCCAACGTCGAGCAACTTTTACGTTGAAGACACTAGACTGCAGGGAGTGTCGAAACGTTGGGTGATGGACAGTAACTTTTAAGTTACGTTCAAAAAACTTTTTAAAGCCAGAGTAGCGTCAAACTATGTCTGATTTATCACCTGGTTGCGTTTGGAAATTATTTGTATGTTACTATATGTTCTTTCAAAATGTCTCTTGTAAAAGATCACAAAAGGCTTATTATACATTCTGTGTTTTTTCCTCCCAGCGTTTCAACGTGGCTATTACTCGTGCCAAAGCTCTGCTCATTGTTATTGGCAACCCCCATGTGCTGTGCAGAGACCAGAATTGGAGAAGGTACTATGCAGGGACTACTGCGATAATTTTTTTCCATAAAATCGACGTATACCACCAAAAATGGTCCAGTGTTTGAAAAAATAAGCTCGACATTCTGTAGTCTAGTTATTATTTAGTGGCGTACTTCGTTTACATGAAAGAAGGTCACTCCATAATCCAGGTTTTTTTCTTATCAGCAACAAAAAGTAAACACACACACACACACACACACACACACACAACATATATATATATATATATATATATATATATATATATATATATATATATATATATATATATATATATATATATATATATATATATATATATATATATATATATATAGTTGTTTTATTATATATCTAAAATTCACAACTGCCGTTACACGGTGTTTCATGCATTAAGGAATCTTCAGACGACTATATATATATATATATATATTCTAAGGATTTATGGTGAAGGAAAATTTCGAGTGTTGGAATATATATATTTTAAGAGCAAACCGGGACGAGTTGCGAAAAATGTAACTTCAAGGCCTAATTCCAGCTGGAATTGAACCCGCGACCCTGCGATGCTAGTGCAGTGCTCTGACCACTGAGCTACGGAAGCCGTTACCGAGAGCCTAGTCACGAGTTCTGTATATATAGTGGTGGTAATGCTGGGATAAGATTCTGGGTATATTACAGGCAATATTTGGTCGATCTCGTAAGTAGTAACTTGTTTTATAATCGATCTTCATCGTGTTTAGATTCATCGGATTTTGTCAAGAAAATGGATCGTACAAAGGCTGTGCGTTTGAAATGCCTGATATCGACGACGAATATCTGAGAACGCAACTAGAAAAGCTGGAATTAGACAGTGACGTACTCCCCCGTTCATCATGTGTTGATGAGGAAGATTCAGAATGGAAACCTCCTGAAGCTTGACATGGCCATGCAGAAATGTAGCGACATCGTCCTGTTACGCAATCACAAGATGATAGAGCAGCTTGAAAACACAACTGGAGATTTGTAGGGACTGTGCACCTTAGGGTCGCCACGTATATACCTATACAAACAAGTTTTGTGATTGGTTGATTCAAATAACACATTATGTCATTAGATGTATGAAGATGATCGTCCAGGTTGTTGTAGTCTTGAGAAAGACTATTGTTGGTGAGTGACGTTTCGACAGCCTCAGCGGCGGTCATCTTCAGAGTCAAGTAATGCGTGTTTGTCAGGTTTACCTAAATATATACGTCTAGTTCATTACGTCATCGTTTGTTTGTGTCATAATTAGTGTGAGTGGGTGTTGCGTCATGCGTTAAGCGTGGCCATGCAATATTGTTTGTCGGTAGGTCTATTGTTCGTTGGTGCGTCCGAAGAAGTCTTTTGTATGGTGCCGGTAATTGTTGTGATCTGTTAAGTGGTTTATGTTCCAAGTTGGTATACCAACTTTCTAATGTAAGTCGCTGTTTGTAGTTTTTGTTAAAGGCGATACATTCAGCCGAGTCAATATCGTATTTTGTTTGTACGTGGTGTTCAGCTATGTGATTAGTCCTGTCCCGTTTCTAGTAGCTCGTTTGTGTTCAGCTAGTCCGATTTTTAGGTTTCTGCCGGTTTCACCAATATAAGTGTCCTGACAGCCTCGGCGCATTTGATCTTGTAAACGATGGCTGACGTTTCATGTAATAGATCAAACACGAGTTTGAGTGTTTCATCAGGGGTTCCAAACACGAGAAAACAAATGAAAACCGAGGTTTTTATTGTTTTCGAGTGTTTGGAGTCCCCTGATGAAACACGACAAACGAGTTAGTTAATATGTTGTAAAACATGGACTGATAAAACATGGACTGGACTGGACTGATAAAACATGGACTGATAAAACATGGACTGATAAAACATGGACTGGCAAAACATGGACTGATAAAACATGGACTGATAAAACATGGACTGATAAAACATGGACTGGTAAAACATGGAGGGTTAGGATCTTTGTTGTTTTGGGGTTAGCGATTATTTGTTAATGTAGACATCTCATATATGATGTCAGAGTGTTTTAATCAGTAGATTACCTTAACTCTTAAGTAGCTTCTCTCCGTACTAATACAATTGAGAAAAAACCCATTAAATTTAGCATTGCAGACATGTCAACTCTCTCCCGGTTTTGACACTTTTTTCCCGGTCTCCCGGTATGAAGCTATTTTCTCCCGGTTGCTTGAATTAATTTTTAGAAAGTATTGGAATATTTTCCACATCCAAAAATTTGGCAAGAAACAGTAATTGAAATTGAAAATGACGCGCGTCCTAACTCAAATACAAGTCTCTGGCTTTTTAAACCATTTTTAACCGTAAGCGATAATTAGGTTATCATACGGGATATGAGAGGCAATAGCGGAGCTAACATGAGATCTCATGATCTCAGAAACATGTGTTTGATATAAAACCTCCCTGTTGCTAAAAAGCAAAACACCCTGTTTTAAATTTTTACGGTTGACAGGTCTGGCAATGCTAGTCCTGATTTTTGGGGGGCTCAGCCCTCATTTAAAATTGGGGGGGAGCCCCCCCCCAGCCCCCCGGTTGCATTCGTTAATTTTCTGTAAATTTATTTTTTCCCGCCAAAACGCGGCCATTATTTGAGTACTGGAGCTGAGAGCAGCCATGTTCAGGCGTGTATTATGAACAGGAAGAGACAAAGCGGGCAGTTCAAAACTGCTTCTTTTACGAAGATATGAATACGGATTTTTCTTCGTAAATAGCTTGAATGTTACGCCGAATACTTACCAGGAGAGACGATGAGCTGTTTTGCTGGCAAACTGAAGGAATACCCATGCTTTTCCGTCGACTGTTTCGATAAATCTAACTTAGACTCCGACATATACTTTCTCTCTCATTGCCACCAAGGTAAATATTATATTGAGAATTTATGATAATCTTGATTCTGTAATTTTCCGACAGACAGCTACGACGAAGTACGAGTTAAAGTAAAATGGCTAATGAGTTTTTAGAATTAAAATCATTGTATATTTTGAAAATGCTAGTTTGTTTACACTACAAGCGTTGGCCAGCTGGTCTACATTTTGGTAGTGTGTAATACACGCGTCGGCCTCTAAAAATCTGGGCTTTAAATACTTCAACTGTTGACTCTGGCCTGACAATAGACCGGTCCTAATAGCAAAGTGAAAAGGTGGTGAACTGCCAAGATTTTTAGGAACAAAATACTGTCCAGACAATTCTTGATGTCTTGCAACCTACAAAATATCAAAAATTATTATACCGTCACATATATGTATAGTCATACATTGATGACTTGCACGTTACGTCACGGCAGCCATGTTGGTTGAACTTAAACAAAAGAATATCAAAACTTATTTTGTTTGTGGCACCAACATGGCCACCAAACCTTTGTCTTCAGAGTCTCAAGGGATTGGTTGCAAGTCAAGAATTGGACAGCAACCTGTTGACTGTTTACGTGCTTAGAAACATCTTTGTGTTCAATATTTTGTTCAATATAATAAAACACCTATTGGATTCATCTACGCACAATAGAATACAAAATATTTTAGTCTCAATTTGCAATATTAGGCTTCACCTTCAGTCTTGCTCAATATTGAATTCTTGGCTTAAATATTTTGTAATATTGGGCCCAGAGGAATCCTTATTGGATTCTTTTTATTTATTGGATATTTATTTATTGGATATTATTTATTTGGTGCAATATGAAAAACTAATATTGCACGCTATGACATTTTTCCAACGATGCAGGACAAAAGTTGATTGCCTCAGTAAAACACAAATGGCTTCCTCGAAGGAACGATTTTTAAATAAATTCTTTTAAATAAATAATAAAACAATTATTGAATTTGGTTTCCGCATGATAAGAAGAATTACCAAGGGCCAAGGCCTCAGTTTGTGTTATCCGCCTCAGCCTTCAGCTTCGGCAGATAATACAGACTTTGGCCTTGATAATTCTTCTTATCATGCTCAACCTCATTCAATAATTGATAATTGTCTGTAGGTGATGTAATTGTTAATTACCCAAATTTATAATTTTTACAAGCTTTATGGCAGTAATCAAAAGGTTTCTACATTTATCAATTATTGAATGAGGTTGAGCATGATATGAAGAATTATCAAGGCCGAAGTTTGTGTTATCTGCCGAAGGCTGAGGTGAAGGCCTTGATAATTCTTCATATCATGCGAAAACCGATTCAATAATTGTTTTATTATTTATTTAAAAGATTAACTTTATCAACTATTTAACAACTGCATCGTTGGAAAAACGTCATAGCGTGCAATAATCTTTTGTCATATTGCACCATTGATGTCACAACTCCATATTTGGTAGGGCAATGGTTGATATGACGATTTCACTGTTGGCTATTGCCAATCAGCGATCATGAATTATTTTAAATAAATAATAATTATAATACAGTATATAATAAAACAATTATTGAATTTGCTTTCCGCATGATATCTTGTGTTATATAGCCGATCGGTTTGTGTTATCCACCTTAGCCTTTAAAGTGTCTATGAAGTGAAAAATTCGCAAGCTTTTTTTTTGCTTTAATGGACAAAGTAGCACGGCAGGAGAGTACACTGCAAATTTCAAGTGAATCTGCTGTATAGTCTTCGAGCTATCAACTGTCAAAGTTTGGCATGGCTAAATGTTTTTGGTGAAATCTGAAACGCGCGGTTCTTTGTCTTGTGACGTATGCAGGTGTACTTACTATGCATAAGAACAATGGATTTGAACATTGATGATCCACCTGCATACGTCATATACCACATATATTCAATCCCAGTCTTTCCCTATTTTGTAACGTGAAACTACGCCAATGGACAAACTTTGAGATTTTGAAAATTGCAGTGAACGATCCTGCCGTGCACTTTGTTCGTTAGAGCAAAAAAATTCACTTCATAGACACTTTAATTGGCTTTAAACACAAACCTTGGTGTTAATAACACAATATATCATGCTCAACCTCATCCAATAATTGTATATTATTCTTTGAATGACCGCTATTTAGATCATATGAGTGGCCTAGATACAACGACTTTCCTCAAAAGACTGAAATCAAGGTAGATATTATGTGTAAATAATTATATACATGTATTAATATATACACTGCTGTAGTGAATGTGGGAGAACTTGGAGTAGACATACATGGACAATCGTCATGCTCATTTCCTCAGAAAAACGATTCTGAGTCCCGAGGACAGTAACCTTAATCTGATTGCCAGTGAGATGCTCTAAACATTGAGCTATATATTATAGCTATTTACACATGTATAATATATAACTGTAGTGTGTTGCTGGCTTGGTAGACACTTGTTACAGATTGTTTTATTGAGATCACATCACAGCCAAGAGGCTAAATTATGCAATTTTATAAGGATATTGTAAGATATAAAACCATTTAGAATCTATAACTAATATAAAAGGGAAATAAAATATTTTACTATATTATAATAAAATTATACCATTCGTTCTCGTCGCATATGAACTAATAAAAAACTCGGTGCCACGCACCTCATTGGCTATGAGCTCATATACAACTCGAGCTCATGGTATAATTGTTTTATATATTATGGACAATAAAATTAGACTTGTGATCAACATAGTGTAGACAAATGGAGTCAAATACATGTAAAATTAAACTACAGCCCTTTACCTAAAACTATTAAAAAATAAAAATAAATTATACAACTGACGATAATTGATTACCAAATACTTGGGTAATTTTTTGTCAAAAGTTTCTGGCACTTTATAATATAATATAAAAATAAAATTTGTTGCTCTACAAATTCCATATACATGTACTGTACATGTATGTGGACATTTAATGATATTTGAACATTGGTATTAATCATTACAGTGCCCTGAAAGCCAAATTTGTTCTCAATTATTTTACCAATGGCCTTTTGTTTTATAAAATTATTATAACTCAGAATATCTGTATTTATTTTTCCGGTCCGTATCCTACCAAACCCTGCTTTCTGATTGGCTAACGAGCTGTCCGTATGAGCCCATATGGACTGCTCGTATAGACCACTCGACATAATTTCAGTTTTAAATGCGTTTTGTAAGCTGTAAAATATTCTATAAACATTTGAAAATGAACTCAAACGAGATTGAACATATTGAGAGACTTAACTCTCAATTTCCTTTGGCGAAGATAAAAGCAGACTTCCCTTTTTGTCCACTGACTAGAAATACTGATGATTACCAAAAAAACAAACAAGCTAGCATATTAAGGGGAAAAAATAATAATTTACCGTTTTGGTCGGTCCGTATTGAGAAATATTTCCCTTGGTCTCAAAAACGTCTTTTGGCCTGCGGCCTCAGGTCGTTTTTGATACCTCGGGAAATATTTCTCCATACGGTCCTCCCAGCTGGTAAATAACATATATATATATGTTCATGTAATTTTAGTCAAAATGTGTTGGTGTACTGTTCTGAGACTACAAAGAATATATTACTGTGTGATTTGAATTACAAACATTTGGAAGGCTATGTGGTGAGTAATAATAAATTTCTTGTTTGTTTCTAGACTGTACAATAGTTCTTCTAATGTTACTGTAAAAAAATACAATTTATACGCGAGGTTCAAGCTGGCTGACCCAACAGTTTACCTTGTTGCATATGCTTTTGAAACAACACGGCTCCCGCCAGAGCTCCGTAGGGTACTGTTAGCAAATTGCTGGCTATATTTTCCCGATGTCCAAGTAAAATCGTCTCTGCAGGTTTGTTTTTATGAAAATCTGCTAAAGATCCATCATCACACATCGTTAATAATATAGTTGAATTTTCGACCAATGAATAATTTCTCCAAATGCTGAAAATTGTATTCCTAAGACTCACATTTTCAGGTGTAGTATACTGCACGCCTGGCCCTCCATGAATCAGAATGTCCTTTGTGCGACTGCGCCCATGTCTGACACTGACGGGTACTTCAGAACTA
The DNA here is from genome assembly GCA_035772405.1 of Chrysogorgia sp. JL179-B06. Classification (NCBI taxonomy): domain Eukaryota; kingdom Metazoa; phylum Cnidaria; class Anthozoa; order Scleralcyonacea; family Chrysogorgiidae; genus Chrysogorgia; species Chrysogorgia sp. JL179-B06. Next base: position 2,663,057 of record JAYKKM010000044.1, read on the forward strand.
AACGAACGCCTGAACTTCTTCACAGCAGACTATTAATCATGATTATTATATGACTATTTGCGTGAGCCGGTGCGGAACGTGAAATCCTGCAATTTGATTGGTTCCTGAACGGTCTGGAACATGCGTTCCGGACCGCTAGCTAAGAGCGGGAATTTTGTCATTCTTTTTATTGTTCAACCAATTAAAAAAGGAATCCAGTTAAATTTCTTATAGGAAGCCAAATATAGGTTTAAAAAGCCAGATAAATGAGGTTGTTGTTTATAAAAGTTGCATGTTTGATGCAAATTTCAAAATAATAAAATACATGTTTTTATACATTGCAAAGTGAAAAGGTGGTAAACTGCCAAGAATTTAGTGACGAGATACTGACGTTTCGAGCGGAAAGTAAGACCTTATACTTTGATGAAGGGCTCCGCTCGAAACGTCAGTATCTCGTCACTTCTTGGCAGTTCACCACCTTTTCACTTTGCTATATATTCAAAACACTGTCTACGCAGCACTCTACTTTTTATACATTATTTGTCACCGGTTTATTATGAACGTTCTCAAGATTTTTGGTCATATAATAAACTACTTGTTGACCTCGCTTGTTCGGTCTGTACTAGTGAAATATCGGACTTCCGTTTTCTGCTTGGACCGGCTCGCTGCGTTCGCTCGGGCCGTACTGTAAAAACGTCTGTCCGATATTTCACTAGTACAGATTTCACGCTCGGTCAATAAGTAGTAATTATTTTTCTCCATTGTTAAGGTTGGTTTGCCAATTGAACATCCAACGATGATTACAGTGAAAAATGATAAAAATGGAAGAGTGAGTTGACTACTATATGACTGCTATGAATTTTCATCGAAGGTCTCCAACCAGTGGGAATTTCGTCATCTCTCATTGAAGAAAAGCGTCTAACCAACAGGTTTAAAATGACCTGGTGACAACGACATTTTTATTTTTTTAAAATAATTTTTGTATTTAATTGTGTGAAGGGTGGGGGTGGAATACACGGATCGCGAATCTCAAAAATTGATTTGGTGCATTATGGGATATTTTAGGTGAGTAAAATTCTGAGCTAGCGCTCTTATGTACCACGATGGTCAAAAAAAGAATGACGGTAAAAACGCATAACACTTAAAAATTAAGTACTTCTAAATGTTATTGATGTACTCAATGAAGTCAGTTGGCCACAAAACCAACAGAATCGCCAATAACATTCTACTTCTGGTTGGCTAAGTAACAATATTCAAGTGTTTATCTTGTTCAAGTTTAACTACAATGTTGCTACGCATGTAAGAAGAATCAAAGCGTTTTATTAAACATAAATCATAGAAAACAACGAAAAATAACCATTTTTTAAACGTCCGTGATTAAGCAAAACCGTGACTTTTACTCACCTCTAGTATCCCACAATACAAAGCGCGGGTGCAGCTTTTGAGATTCGCGATCCGTGTATTTGTTAGAATAGACCACACAACCAATGGTCAGCGGCAATACATATTCAATTAATCTTGAGGATATATAAAAGCTGAAAAATTATTAAATGTTTGTGGAAAATTGGGAGCAAAAAAAACAAGTGACCCACATGTTTGGATATGACCCGCATGCAATGAGAAACATATATTTGTTTTGGCCTAAACTCCGTTGCGCTTTTGTTACCGCGTTGGTTATTTAAAAAAAAACTATATTTATATGTAGTAATAAGTGTAATTAACAAAGTAAAATCAGTATTCTTCATAATTCCCGTAAATAAACCGTACCATCCATTCTATTTCAAGTTCAACATACTCTCAGCAACAACAAGCTTCATGGCTAACATTTACCAACCTCGTACCCATGAGGCTTAGGAAATATCTCAAGTGAAAGAGGTACCTCTGCAGTTGGTACTGAACAGAGAATGTAAATATTGTTCTATAGTTGACTGATATTTGCAAAACCAATGACTACAGCCTTGGCATTGGGGTCCGGTATACCAACAGAATTCATGTATACATGTCGCTGTGAATAAAAGTAAAACCACGTATCATATAGCTATCGAGTATTGAAATAGCATACTTATTATGTGTAAAAGTATTCATCAACACCGAACGGATGATACAGTCATGGATGTCAATGAGTGAATCATGCGAGGATGGATACATTTAAAGGGACACTCCGACCCAAATACAAATGTAGTTCATATGAAAGATCTTACTGACTTTAGATTATTGCCAAAGTTTCAGCATTCCTATCAATTTAGTTAAGAAGATGTGGCTAGTTGAAGTTGGAGAGTTTGTCCAATTTCGACGCCATTTTGTTTCTCAAATAGACGTCACTGAGTGATGCTATCTTGTATTATGCCTAAGAAGCTCCTCTACTTTCCTGCATGATGAACTAAATACTTTATTTAGAATAATTTTCGTCCAAAGACCATTCACAATAACTATCACTATGTGATCGCCATCAAAACAACTCCACTGACGATAAAGAATCACTCAATGACGTCATATTTTCAAAACCAATATGGCGTCAAAATCCACAAATTTTCAACTTCAACTAGCAATATCTTCTCAACTAAATTGATAGGAATGCTGAAACTTTGGAAATAAACTAAAGTCAGTAAGATCTTTCATATGAACTGCATTTGTATTTGGGCCGGAGTGTCCCTTTAACGTTTTGCACAAGAGAGATACATATAAAATTGATAAACATGCAGAAAGAAACGTGGAAGAGATATATGATCGCAACGAATATTCACAGTCAAGTTAGAACCCAGGCCACTCGATGAAAATCTGCCTGGTTCTGAAATCATGTTCGTTTATGCAGAACACAACATATTTTAGAATGTGTAAAGCGAGACAGAGAGCTCAAGATTAGTGTGGAAAACAAGGCAAAGACAAACATTTAACGGCTTCATTGTACATTGAATTAGAACTGTGCAGAGCCCGCGTTCTTTCGATCAGCTTTCAAAGCGAACAGCCAAGACCGAACAAACATAGCGCATTGATTTTGAAGCAGAGAATCGAGTCGCCATCAGCTATAATAGGTCCGCAGGAGGATGGACACCAATGACCACAGCAACCCAAGATTAGTGTACTGCCGACCGTAAATCGAGTCGCGATCAGCTATAATAGGTTCGCAGGGGGGTGGACAATTAGGAAATTTCTCCCGGGGAGGGGGACGTATTTACCAGGATACCTATTCCGTTCGCAAAATTATTTTTTGGGATCAATTTTTTGCGACCTTCACTGCACATGTACAGCCCACAAGCATTCTCTCTCACGTTGGCCTAAAACTGAGAGTGTCTTCAGGGGTGTAAATGTAATGTGAGGGGGCTTAGGGATGGGGAAAAAACCTTGCTAGGTGGGGGGTTAGTGTTAGGATTAGGGTTATTTAGGGTTAGGGTTAGGATAAAAGTTATTTCAGGTCAGCCAATCAGGCTTCTCATGGAAAGTGATCCCCCAAAAAATTTCTGCGTTCCGTTCTGGTGGTACTTGTTAGATGTATTTTAGTGTAGCAATGTACATGTACGGTCATGTACATTTACAATATACAGGTACACCATAGTTAGTAGAGGGAGATGGTTTGGAAGCTCCATTGTCTTTCAAGATGACGTAATGGTCATGTTATTGTGTTGGAGAAAGTGTTTGTTATTGGTTGGAGAAAGGAAATTCTATGGACACGTGACGGTGAAGTCGTCACAACACGTGACGATGAAGGATTACACCAATTAAATCCGAACGCTGTTACTGGATGACTGCTTCATTATACAGAAAATACAATACGTTCAGTGACCGTGAAAGTGAACAACAACATGGAACAATGACTTTTGCGAACCTTACAAACCATCCCTTCTACTAACTATGGCTGCACCAATCTTGTGTTTCCAGGTTTCATGGATGCTTTTAATAAACAATTATTGGATTCAGTTTTTGTGATATCTGGAATAGCGGTCAAGGTCGAGGTAAGTGTTATCAGCTGAAGGCTGAAGGCTGATAACACTTATCGCGAGACCTGGATTATCCAGATATCACAAAAACCGAATCCGATAATTGTTTTATTATATATTGTATTCATTATACATTGTTATTATGCATATATTGTTTTAAGGAAAGTAACAATAAACACACTGTCGCACGGGACACAGTTTATTATTTTCAAAAAATAGAAATCACAACAACAAATATCGCAACATTGCGGGCGCAACCTACAGATTAGTGAATAATCTACTAGCAGATTACCATGCATAATTAACTGTATGCGCTTAGTCAATGAGAAGACAGGAAGTGACTGCAATATATAATAATTCAAGTTATACATCAGTTATTACCAAATTTGTTTAGTCGTCTCTCTTATCTAATCATTTTCTAGAGTGAATCAGTTTGTGTCACATTGCTACCAGCTGGTCATTGCATTGGTTCTGTAATGTACGTGAGTTAAACTGAAATTAAAACTCTTTTTTTTAGCTTAACTTTAACGACCCACTAGCAAACATGTACTAGTAGATACCATTTCAGTTGCCTGAAGATCGCATTACGTTCTTACTCTTAATATATATATATATATATAGTACAATATCCACAGACACGTGTTTCGCTGTTCCACAGCTCATCAGTGTAGCAAGGTACAATCTAGATATGGGCATGAGTACCAATTATACACAAACGATTGCCAGTGACAACCGCTTGTGGGATAAACAGCGGTCATGCGCACATCCAGAGAGCGTGAAGCGGTATAGGGCCAGAGTGCTCAAACTACCACAAGGGTAGTGGGCGTTGCATTATCGCTAAAGGACACCTACACCAACTTCACAGAGTGCTCAACAACACCGAAGTGAAGGAGCGTAATAGTACAATATCTACAGACACGTGTTTCGCTGTTCCACAGCTCATCAGTGTAGCTTGGTACAATCTAGATATGGGCATGAGTACTAATTATACACAAACGATTGCCAGTGACAACCGCTTGTGGGATAAACAGCGGTCATGCGCACATCCAGAGAGCGTGAAGCGGTATAGGGCCAGAGTGCTTAAACTACCATAAGGGTAGTGGGCGTTGCATTATCGCTAAAGGACACCTACTCCAACTTCACAGAGTGCTCAACAACACCGAAGTGAAGGAGCGTAATAGTACAATATCTACAGACACGTGTTTCGCTGTTCCACAGCTCATCAGTGTAGCTTGGTACAATCTAGATATGGGCATGAGTACTAATTATACACAAACGATTGCCAGTGACAACCGCTTGTGGGATAAACAGCGGTCATGCGCACATCCAGAGAGCGTGAAGCGGTATAGGGCCAGAGTGCTTAAACTACCATAAGGGTAGTGGGCGTTGCATTATCGCTAAAGGACACCTACTCCAACTTCACAGAGTGCTCAACAACACCGAAGTGAAGGAGCGTAATAGTACAATATCTACAGACACGTGTTTCGCTGTTCCACAGCTCATCAGTGTAGCTTGGTACAATCTAGATATGGGCATGAGTACCAATTATACACAAACGATTGCCAGTGACAACCGCTTGTAGGATAAACAGCGGTCATGCGCACATCCAGAGAGCGTGAAGCGGTATAGGGCCAGAGTGCTCAAACTACCACAAGGGTAGTGGGCGTATATATATATATATATATGAGCTTCTTATATATAGTTGTAGGTTTATATCATGAGCTTCTTATATTCTTGTAGGTTTCTTTTCGAAGGCAAGAATGGGAATGTCCTTTACACTGGTAAAACATTTATGTTGCTGTGAAAATTTAGATTTTGACAGACCTCTGCAACTTTTGGTATGACAGTATAACACGATGTTTTCTTTTTTTGAAATTCCAGGTGACTATCGCTTAAGCAAAGGGGCTGCCAGTCGAATGCCGTTTCTTCATTCGGCAGACAGGTACGAACAACAAAAACTTTGAGTAGTCTCAAAGTGGATGTTTCATTTAGTTTCATTTCTTGGAGAAGTACGGATCGTTGTCTGCGTAATATCGATGACTTGACTCTTATATAGTACCTTATACCCATACAGATGTCTTTAAGTGTTCTTATTTCGTTCGTGTCACCAGGCTCTGGAACACTCTCCCAATTAACATATTGTCGTCATTTAAGAGGCTACTTTTTCAGCATTATTTCAAACTTTTCCTGTTGCTTTTAATCCGTAGTTTTTCTGTTTCGTATAATTTCGTTCTGTCTTATTCTTTGATTTCATATTAATGTTATTTGTATTTGTAAAGGGTGACCAATCTTGAGGGATCTTGAATTATGTTTTTGGTTTACCCTAATACATTCAATTTTTAGTTGCAATTGATATGTAGTATATAAATTCTAACAAATAAACAAATGATATTTACGAAAAACCTTATTTTGGCTTTTTATATATTTATAATATTTGGTGAAAAAATAATGAATAATAAAATCGTGAAAAAAGCTCTCTTCGAAAATTAGGTGATACGATAAACTGATACTTAATGAAAAACCACCACCATGCAGCCGACACTAAAACTTTAAATGATATAAAACAAAGCACATTCCGAAAAATAATTTCATCCTGAAATTTTATTGTGAAATTGTAAATACGTTTGGCAGTTTTAGCCATCTCAGAAGAGGTAAATTCAAACATTTAGCCTTCGATTTAGCGCCCGCCTATCGCAAAAACGCGGTCGCTGGTTTTAGATTGTTGAATCGCTGTGCAAAGCCGGGGAGAGGTTGTCTGAAAAATTAGCTCTATTCGGGCAAAAAGGGTCCTGTTTTAAAGTATTCTAATGTTTGAATGCAACTTAATGACATACAGTAAAATCCCGTATAAGAACCTAGTGGATTAAGAACCTACAGCCTGAAATTTGCCATTTAGACACCCATTTTTATAAGAACCAATTCAGCCTGAAATTAGGTTCTTATTTGGTAGGCATGTAATAGTTATGGAATGAGAAATAAGACTGAAGGCTTGGCAGTGATTTATACAGTTCCAGATAAATGTGTTTCAGGGTATTAAATTCCTAGACTGCAAAATTTACTTTCATGAAAGTGTTTCAGACTTTATATGAAACAGCACTTATACTTTCAACTTCTACTGGTATAATAAAATTGTCAACAAAACAAATGTCAGTGCTAAGCAGTACAGTACTGCATAGAAACTGATGTAAAATAATTTAAATTGTATTTAAAATTTCATGACCTGCACCACTCTTTGAAAAAATAAGAACCTATTTAAGAACCTAAACAGGCTTATTTTGTCTTATGCATCAAATATGTAAGAACCTATTCACCCTGACCTGGAAAATAGTAGGTTCTTATACGCGGGATTTTACTGTAACGGATTCTCATGGAGGGAATTAAGCTTGGATTTCATTGTTGTTCTTCGTTGAGCAATGGTCAGTGGGTCCGGGCATTGTCTAAACGTTATCTTGTATATTCAACTTGAATATACCTAATACATTTGGTTTTGTGGCGAATTGCTTTTCCTTCCTTCTCTTCTGCCGTCGTGCAACGCATTCCTCATGCGCAACCCGTTCCCAGGGCATTTTGCCTCCACGGTGGAAGGTCGGCGAAAATGGCCCTGGGATCGGCTGGTCACATGACACCCAGAATTTCTGGGTGTTTAGATATGATAATTTTTGTGGTCTTTGTTCCATTTCCTTTGTCTACTTTGTTGACCTGAATAATTGAGAAATGTTCAATACTCTTCAGAACCCAGAATTTCTGGGTGTTTAGATATGATAATTTTTGTGGTCTTTGTTCCATTTCCTTTGTCTACTTTGTTGACCTGAATAATTGAGAAATATTCAATGCTCTTCAGAGTTGTTCATGTCAGCATTTGTAAGTACAAAAGCAGCTGACAAGCTTAACAATCCACCATACATCCATGGTTATCTCTTACAAAAGGTATGAAGAAGGCTGAAGCATATATCTAATTTAGCGAAAGCTATCACTTCTAATTTGCTGTAAAATTTGAAGACAGCATTCAGATAAGATGAATAAATTATATTCGGCTGAATTAATTGAGTTTTATGACAAGCCAATCGGATTACGGGACCAACCGATCCCAGGGCCATTTTCGCCGACCTTCCACCGTGGAGGCAAAATGCCCTGGGAACGAGGTTGCCGTACGCCTATGAGTGTATTGTACATTTGTTCATTGTATTGAAATACCGTATAATACAGCAATGATATATTATTTTGGTTATAGCGTTAAGGATATTACCAGTATTTATGTGGATACAACCTTCTGTTTACCTCAAATGAAGGAGATTCCTAGCAGAGTAAGATGATTCAAATGTTTTCATCCTTATACACTTTCGTTCATTCTCGCCGAGCTAAAGGCTGACTTTCAGTATAAATAATAAATATTATACCTCAACTATAAATTGTCCAATCAAAGAGCTAGATTTGTACCACGTGACCAGTCAATTTAAACTCGAATTCCCCGCTTTAACCTCGAATCACATCAGCGGGTGATTCGAGTTGGAATCACTGATCTCGAAAGAAGACTGGATCGAGCAACTATTGTTCAGAAAATGAAGCCGGAAGTCCGCCATTACTAAGGGCCCAACTGATGATCCTATGAGGTGTTTTTGTTGGATTATGTGCTCTTACCATCGACAAAATAAAATAATTTTACTATAAAGAGGAGCAGAAGACATTTTCAAATTACTGGGTAAAACGATTCATGGCCTACAATCAATTTTAAAAGTCGTTGGGACACCTGAGATTTTCTAACATATACTTGATCTACATCATCTATTTGACAATGGGGCTACTTTCCCTCCCTCCCCCTCCCTTTACAATGTTGTCTAGTGAAACAAGTTATCATTTCGACGAAATTCGTTGTAGATATGGCATACAACATTGAACAGGGGCCCGGGGAATCACAAAAAGGGGGAAATGAGTCATAAATCTAGCGATTGTCCCAACACTTTTGAAAATGATTGTACCTACAGATTTACTGCGACTTTGGTCCCTTAGTAATGGCCGCCAGCGGCTCTAATTATCCAGTGAGAGAAGCCTAATATGTGACGTCAAATTAGGTTCAAGATTTATGCATTTAATGTTAACAAAGAAACTATATTGGCCAGATACTAAACCTATTTCGCGAGCGTCACAGTTTGATTTTCTTGCAAATTCGGAGCTTTTAATGATCTCTCGTCAATTTACAGTATGCAAATATGCAAGCTTCAAAATCAGTTGAAAGCTCAATCCAGTCCTATTTTTGAGATCAGTGGTTGGAATACCCCGCTCGTACCCAGTACATTGCCTAATTTCATTGGGCGCCAAGATGGCGTACAAAACAGAAAGTGATCTTTTGGATGAACATGAAGTTAACAATGAAATTCTGAGGTTAATGCAGAACAAAAATGCACAAAACACTAAAAAGATAACAGATATTGCACACAAGGTGTCATTAGCATAGTTCACATCGCCAGGGGGGAGGAAACACATCATACATATACAACAGTTGACTCTCTCTGTGCGGACTCTCGTAAGCGGACAGCTCCAGATACGGACACCTTTCCAAAACCCCGTTTGAACTCTCAGTAAAACTCTGTATTTATACGTTCCCGTAGCCGGACACTCCCATAAGCGGACGCGGACACGTTTTGGTGGTTGTGATTTGGATTTTTCTTTTGTTTTTACACTCTCGTAAGCGGACACCCCGGGAAAATAATCCAATTACTAAAACCCTTATGAGCATTACGGTAGGTGTTCAGACATTATTCATTGCGAAACGCGCTCAGGGTATTTTGACTACTTCAAATGTCAGCTGGCAAAGATATTAGGATGCGGTAAATCGTAAATAGCTACGATTCTTTCGAAGAAAGACGAGATTATGTCTCAAGCCATTGCACATGACATGCCAATGACATCTTGTTGGACATGCACCTGAAGTCAATGAAGCTGCAGTCGTTCATTCATAAATATTTTGTGAATGTATGACTTAATTGTAAACATTAATTGATATCAAATCAATCGACATTGGTGTGCTGTACTTTATTGTAAAGATGTTTAATTTTGTTAAAGTTTTTTTAGATTAAATCGTTTTTGGCTATTTAAGCCTTGAGTGACTAAATAAAACAAGCAATCATTTTAAGACATTCTAAGTTTCATTTTGTGTGAGTACCATTGAAAGTCACCAGTAGAAGCTCCTGTAGGCGGACAAAACTCATATATTTTGACAAGTGTCCGTGTACGAGAACTATCCCATAGGCGGACAACTCTACTTACGGACACTTTTTCAGATTCCCGAGGGTGTCCGCTGACGGGAGAGTTAACTGTATTCAAATAAGACAACATGCTCATGGAATAAACGAATTCTTGTGCATATATGTGTTCGATATTGTTGTAAGAGAATTGAGACTATTGTATGATGCTCCTGAAACGTCCGATCTGGAAAAAGCGTGTTTTTTTTGTCTTTCTTTCAACAGGAAACGACCAAAAATGCTGTGGTTGGTCTAATAAAACGGTACAAGCTTTAAGTTTTAGTTTATTCCAATATCCATGTATTTCAGACTAGAATACAACGATTTAAGTATAGGCAATCATATATGATGAGTGCAATTAAGGATTTACACTACGAGTGATATTTGAAAATTTGCCAAAATTGCACGAGCCGTTGAGCGAGTGCAATTTGGTAAATTTTCAAATATCACGAGCAATGTAAATCTTTAAAGTGCCCCCAAACCTCAACATTTTTTATTGTCTTATTTGGAAAAACTTTTAAAATGATAAAGTAACTTCTTTTGAAGATTTCACTTCGCTTTCTTTTTGAGATATATCAGTTTGTTTGATATGCAAATATCTGGAATTTCGTCACACATGCATAATGAGTTATCAGAGAATGTTATATATCTTTGCGTTCATGAAATAAAAACATTAAAATGTGAATAACACGTGTGTTCGTTTCTCCCACAACACCAAACTTCTTGATTTTAAAGGATTTCGTTCGAGAGTGAAAGAGATGCACACATTTCTCCAATAAGTCATTATGCATGTGTGACAAAATTCCAGACATTTGCATATCAAACAAACTCAAAAAGAAAGCAAAGAAACGAAAATATTTAAAAGAAGTTACTTTATCATTTTAAAAGTTCTTCCAAACAAGACAATAAAACATTTTGAGGTTAGGGGCACTTTAATTGCACTCGCTATCATATGATTACTTGTTTATTATTTCCATGACAAAATTACGTTAATTAAACAATTGCACTCTCATTTATTACACTCGAGTGCAATTAATGATTTATTGCACTCCTCTCAGCCAATCCGAATCCAGTAATTTTGTCATGTATATAATAATAGTGGTTAATATATAATATAGACACACAGCTTTGGGCCATTCGTAAGATATTCTGGTTTCAGCATCTGCATCAGTTTTTGATGCTGAATGGTATTTTGAAATGTGATGCATGATGGTTGGATTGATATAGTTGGGTGTGTTTACACGGTTAGATGGATTGGTAGGGAATGTGGTGATTAATTGGGTGAATTACAAATAATATTTGGTATTTCACTTGATTAAACTATGTCATGTTCTAAGGATTTATGGTGAAGGAAAATTTCGAGTGTTGGAATATATACATTTTAAAACCAAACCGGGACCAGTTGCGAAAAATGCAACTTCAAGGCCTTTCGGCTGGAATTGAACCTGCGATGCTAGTGCAGTGCTCTGACCACTGAGCTATGGAGGCCGTTCTGTATATATAGTGGTGGTAATGCCGGGAGAATAATTGGGTGTACAGGGCTCAAAATAACGGCCGGTATGTCGCCGGTCAAAATGACCGGTCAACTTGATTTTAGCTCGGTCAAAATCTGTTTTTGACCGGTCATTAATACGCATACACTTACAGTGAAACAAATAATAACGAATTTGTTTCGAGACATCGCTTTTATTGTTTCATGTTTTAAACGCTCAAGACGTTAGCAATCACATTGTAAAAGTGAACAGGCAACGTTATCATCGTTGATTAGGTGGTTGTCTAAAGTAAATAAAATTTTATTATTTTCTAGATATAATCTTATTATTGAGTAATAAACTTTCCTCATTATACAGGTAGTCTTTGACGGAGTTAAAATTTTCATCCCACTTACTATATTTAGCCTAAAACGACTCGCCTACCTAAATAATTATTACCAATTAACAAATACCAAAAACAAAAACGCAAAAGAAACCAAAGCGTATAAATTGAGCACATGTTAACTTTCAAAGTTAAGTCAAGAGCAGCACAAACTCTTCATTCCAACTCAGCCAGCTCTCTTATCAAAGTGTTATCTTGCTTGACTGAGTCTGTACCTTCAACGTCACTACCCTCCTCCATTGCTCTGCTCGCCTCCTTCCTCCGAAACAAAATCGAAACCTTTCAAGTGCAACCAGCATATATTTACGTTTTGGACAAGAACAAACAATGTTTTTGTCGTACGCATAACTTACAGTGAAATTGCGTACTCGCCATGAAATATACAGTCTTTCTCTGACAAGATTTCAGCAGATATGCCGAAGAGAAAAACGATTTAAAATTCTATCGGAAGGCATACAAATGTTCGACCGGTCAAAATGACCGGTGAGGTAAAAAACTGACCGGTCCAGAGGCATTTTTGGCCGGTCATTGTCCGTTGACCGGCCGTTATTTTGAGCCCTCGGTGTATTACAGAACTCGTAACTAGGCTCTCGGCAATGGCCTCCGTAGCTTAATGGTCAGAGCACTGCACTAGCATCGCAGGGTCGCGGGTTCAATTCCAGCCGGAAGGCCTTGATGTTGCATTCTTCGCAACTGGTCCCGGGTTGGTCTTAAAATGTATATATATTCTAACACTCCGCGAAATTTCCCTTCACCATAAATCCTTAGACTGCATGTGAAATTATTGCATAAATCTATAATCAGATATATTTTTTAAGAAGCTACGTGATTACCGTGTTCTTTATCAGGAGATATTTTGTTATTTTACTTGAGTTTCAAATTATTTTCTTATGTTCCTATAGGTGGTTACAACTAGGTCCTAATTATTATGTCAGCTTACTGTGCAAGGGAATGTACGGCTACGAATATTTACTAAAAGAAGTTGCAATGGATTTGAAAACCAAGGTAGTGCAATAAATATACCTTTTTATTAGACAGTTTAGTATACTGTACGGCTCAATATTATACGAGTCATGTTTTCTTCATATTTTAGCGACGGTCTGTAGGGTGAGATGTATTGTAGGGGTGCATCGGATTTCAAATCCGGCCGGAATTCCGGCCGGATTTGAGGAATTTTCCAAATCCGGCATCCGGCCGGATTTTTTCTAAATCCGACCGGATTTACAGGTCACTAACTTTTTACTTTTACATCAGTTTGCCTACAAATGTCTTGTTTAGTTGTTTATTTATATGTCATAGAATGGCAGAATGACATACTATATAAGTTGGGATTGTAGTTGTACAGTGTGCTACTGTGCTATAAACAATAGGGTTATAGTAAAGTTATTACATGCTGCATGCTTAGTCACCTCCCACTGAGTACAATATAAAATTGGTTTTGAAAAAATATGGCCGCCATTTTGAAAAAATAAATTATCCCCAATTATCCCCATTTATCCCAAATCCGGCAAGCCGGAATTTTTGCCCGAATCCGGCAAATCCGGTTCCGGCCGGATTTGAAAATTCCATATCCGGTGCACCCCTAATGTATTGTATTGTATCCTAGATTCACGTCAGCCATGAAAGGTTGACACTGTATAGTAATCTCCCTGATATGACACAACACTTCACTACTGAGGCCAAAACCACAAAGATCCACTCATGTAACTGGGAGGTAAGACTTCTTATAGTAGTTGACATGAATGACATGTATAAACAAAATATTTTATTGGCCTAGTAGGATTCTGCATGCACGAGTGAGGAGGTTTTCCAACAAAATTTTGTCCATTTTATCCACCTTGGACAAAGATTTCCCTTAGTTTTTCCTTCATTTCTTATCTAATTAGTATTCATGGTCTTTATGCTAGAGAAAACCGACTCAATCGTGTAATAATAAGAATTACTATTACATTGAGTCGGTTTCCTTTGATGTGCCGCGGGATGTATGCGCCATACATCCCTATGAATACTAATAAGATAAGAAAAGAAGAAAAAAACTAGGAATATCTTTGTCCAAGGTGGACAAAATCGACAAAACTTTGTTGGAAACCTCCTCAATGTAATAATAAGTCAGATAAACACCTCGAACGTCGGGATTTATGCGATATACAGCTCTCGGGCTGTATATCGCATAAATCCCTCGTTCTCGGTGCTTATCTATTACATACAGACGATATATGGACGATCGTATATTCCGACTAGCTAAGTCATGTAAATCATCATTTTCTTTATTCATTACAGCGAGACCATCGTTCCAACCTTCCTTGTGGATTGACTATTCCCGCACCACAAAAAGTGAAAGTGATGAAAATTAAGGCGTCCAGTATGTGGTTTGCTCGTAGGGAGGAACCTCTCCCCTCGAATTGTGTCGTGTAAGTGGAATATTTTTAATTGTTTTTTCATTAATCGTGAGCGAGCGCAATCCTAGGCATTCCTGCAATTTGGCTGGCTGCCTGAGCGGGCGGTCTTTTGCGATATCTGACCACGGTCACGGAATCCTAAATGCTAAAAAAACATTTTTAATAATTTTTTTTAAATAATTTTTTATTATATATTAACATATTTTAATTATTAATCATAATTACAATTGCCCAAGAGCAAATATGATCACCATGGGAGCTCTTGTCGTTTCACAGTTAAACTAGGGTCGTAGCCAGCCAGCCGTCTTTTGGACGGCCAGTTTCGATTTAAGACGACGGCTTTTGGGCGGCTATTTACTATTTTGACACCTTTTGGACGACCACTAAGAAATCTAAAGGACACCTTTCGCTACTCTAGTATTTTTGGTAGCTTTATTAAGTCAAATCGGCCATCAGCGAGTTATGCTATGCACTATACAATTTTTTAGTACTAATAGATAAAATAAAAATTCGATAGACGATTTTCGGTCTTACTACCCCTTTAAACGAACCAGTATTTTAAGAGAAATTTGAGGGAAAAGTTGGCTTAAATTATGGACGTTTATTGTCACATTTACAAACAACGTCTCGGTTATGATTTTACTTTGTGTTTTCCTTATGAATTATTAATGAGTTTGAGAAATAACTTTATTACACAAAAACTAAGGTTTGTTTTTTTGTTTGTTTTTCTTTCCTTATCCAAATAATGCAGTTTTACTAAACTCAAGTAACAGTCAAGTCTTTCACCTTGTATAATAAAAATAATAATATGTTATTTACCGTTTTGGTCGGTCCGTATAGAAAAATATTTGCCCTCGGTCTCAGAAACGACCTATGGCCTCGGGCAGTTTCTGAAACCTCTGGCAAATACTCATGTTAAATCAATGTTCTTTCCAATAAAGCAAAGTCAACCGGGATTTTTATCGAGTCGTTCATTCCATGCATGCATCAATGGAAGAGGTAAATATAGTTTTTTTGTTTATTACCTAAAATACTAGCCTCATTTAAAGTGCCCATAACCTCAAAATGTTTTATTGTCTTGTTTGGAAGAACTTTTAAAATGATAAAGTAACTTCTTTTGAAGATTTTCGTTTCTTTGCTTTCTTTTTGAGATATATCAGTTTGTTTGATATGTAAATGTCTGGAATTTCGTCACACATACATAATGACTTATTGGAGAAATGTGTCTATCTCTTTCATTCTCGAACGAAATCCTTTAAAATCAAAAAGTTTGGTGTTGTGGGAGAAACGCACACACATGCTATTCACACTTTAGTGTTTTTATTTCATGAACGCAAAGATATATAACATTCTCTGACAACTCATTATGCATGTGTGACGAAATTCCAGATATTTGCATATCAAACAAACTGATATATCTCAAAAAGAAAGCGAAGAAGTGAAAATCTTCAAAAGAAGTTACTTTATCATTTTAAAAGTTCTTCCAAACAAGACAATAAAACATTTTGAGGTTAGGGGCACTTTAAAGAGGTACTCCAACCAAAATACAAATGTAGTTCATATGAAAGATCTTACTGACTTTAGTTTATTTCCATACTTTCAGCATTCTTATCTATTTAGTTAAGAAGATATGGCTAGTTGAAGTTGAAAATTTGAGGATTTTGACGCCATATTGGTTTTGAAAATATGACGTCATTGAATGCTTCTTTAATAATAATAATAATAATAATAATAATAATAATAATAATAATAATAATAATAATAATAATAATAATAATAATAAAGACGCTCTTACAACAATATATTCTTAATGTTACTTATAAAACTAATTACAATGTCCATTATAAGATAAAGCCTACTACATATATTACCACTATGAACAAAAACTATTAATTTAAAAAAAGAATTCCACAGTTTTGGCGCGGCAACTGAGAATGTCTCCATGAGTCACCGTTTTGGATTTTGGCTCAAGTAGCAGATTTCGGTTGGATGATCTTAAAGTACGAGTAGGTTTATATTTAGTTAGTAAATCAGTAATATAAATAGGTGTCTGGCCATGTAAAGCTATTGCCATGTAAAGCTATTATTGGCAGTGTTTTGATGGCGATCACATAGTGATAGCTGTTGCGAGTGATTGTTGGACGAAAATTAGCGAAATAAACCATTTAGTTCCTCATGCAGGAAAGTAGAGGAGCTTGTTAGGCATAATACGAGATAGAAGCACTCAGTGACGTCATATTTGAGAAAGAAACATGGCGTCGAAATTGGACAAACTCTCGAAATTCAACTTGCGATATCTTCTTAAAGTGTTTATGAAACGAAAATTAAGTTTTAGGTGTTTAAACGAACTCCTAAAATAACGAGGAATGCTAATTTATAGCTCTTTCATATCTCACGTCGTTCTTGAGATATTTAGACTTATGTGATATTGCAAATGAGTAACCACTGACGTCACGAGGTTTGCAAATTTTCAGAAAATCAATAAATAGTAGTTTTATAGTAAATTAATTTGGTATCGCTATTTTGGTGTAATAATAATACATGGGCGATCGTCAAGCTCGTATCCTCAGAAAAATGATTCTGAGTCCGGACAGGAATCGAACCTGTAACCTTCTGGTTGCCGGTGAGACGCTCTAACCATTGAGCCACGGAGACTCAGATAGAGAGCGAAGGTTACAATGATGTACTGGTTCGATTGATATATGTACTGCCTATGCGGCAGTCACTATATATCGATACACATCCAAACATTATCGATATATAGTGACTGCCGCATAGGCAGTGTTCAGCAAAGTACTGATATTTTGTACTTAAGTAAAAGTAAAAAGTAACTCCTCATTTTATACTTAATTAAAAGTAAAAGTATGGCCTGAAAATCTAACTTAAGTAAAAGTAAAAGTATGGCCTGAAAATCTTACTTAAGTAAAAGTAAAAGTATGGCCGGAAAATCTTACTTCAGTAAAAGTATGGCAAAAAATATTCCAGAAAAGTACTTCGGAAACAAACTATATATTCTCGAACCACTAACTTTAATCTGGGCGCTGTTTGGCGGCGCCAACTCAACAGTTGCCAATCACGTGCACATGCAAAACCAACTTCACGCAATTTCTCCACTTTAGATCTCCAGCGGATGGATATAGTGAACCGAGTATTTCGCGACTCCGCGACTCCGCGTTCCTAATTTCTTTTTTTACTTTGCGAAAAAAACAAAAAGTAACGAAGTTAAAAAGTAAATATTTAACAAAAATTTTACTTCGTTACAAGTAAAAAGTATTTGTTGAATAATATACTTCGTTACAAGTAAATACTGATTTTTTTACTTAACTCTTTCCTTACGGGCGCAGTTAAAATGGGTCGTTGATGACCCGCAAAGTCGTCAATCGAAAAACACGGCACACGGTAACGCAAGATTAAAAATTGAAATTCGACAAGCGCCAGGAACATGAAATCCACGCACACGCCAAGTTTGATTTGATTTCATAAACAACTCTGCGATTGGTGGCATTTTGAGTTTTCAAGATGCTACGCGGGCGTGCAAGATGGCCTTTTCTGGAAAAATGTAAATTTTTCAACCTGATTTATGATAATTAATGCTAATTTATATTAACATAATGTGTTTTGTTCGGGAAATTTAAAAGAACAAGTAAAAGCCGGTTTATTAGGCTTCCAGAAAATGTATAGCTTTCGCAACAGTTATGGTTATTTCAAGAGATATCAATAGAACAACGTGGTGGTTCAATTTTTGATGTTTTTCAGCCGTAGGGAAAGAGTTAAAGGGACACTCCAGCCCCAAAGCAAGTTTCATTCAAACGAAAGAACTATGTAAACTTACTTCAGAATGAGTATTAGTTTCCTTCAAATCTTTTTAGTTTTGGAGAAATTTGACTTTGTTTGTCGTAATTTTCGCACATTGGGGGCCGCCATTGTTGCTTTGCTTGCGGTCGTTTCCATTAGCGTTTTGACGTCATTGAGTGATAGAAACAAATGTCTTCGAGAGCGCGGTTTTCTGTCGAAACGTAAATATTCTTGGTTTATCGTTCAATACTTTCTACAATGCCTCATTTCATGGTGTCCGACTGCACAAATAATTCACGCAAGACTGCGGGAATAAGTTACCATCGAATTCCTGCAGAGTAAACTGCGACAAGCGTGGCTGGCCAGAATTCGCCGCAATAATCCATGTACACGCAACAACTCGTTTGTTTGTTCGGAACATTTTACGCCTGATTGCTTCGAAGAAAGCATGCGTAAATTAGTGCCTGGCCACCAAAACAGGAGAAAACTTAAAGAGCCTATATCACTTGTGGGATCTTTACATATTTATAGTAATTGGAACATTCTAAGAAGATTTGTACTATATCTTCTCAGGCGAAAATTTCATCTTCATGGACTTTTTTGCAGTTAAAGTTACCGGATATGACATCAAAGGAGGAATTGCAAATCAGTTTTCTTTTGTTTCTTGCTTCAAAAATTCCTCCTTTGATGTCATATCCGGTAACTTTAACTGCAAAAAAGTCCATGAAGATGAAATTTTCGCCTGAGAAGATATATTACAAATCTTCTTAGAATGTTCCAATTACTATAAATATGTAAAGATCCCACAAGTGATATAGGCACTTTAAGGCTAATTCAGTACCATCTATATTTCTACGAAGATATCTCGGCGAAAAATCGAGATGCACTAGCGAACGAAGAAACCTTAGACGCTGTAGACAAGAGGTATTAGTAGCTAAATATTATTTTGCTGAGCTAAATAAATATTTAGCTGCAAAAGCTGATTTATTACTTGTTAAGTTAAGGCCCAGAATTACGTTGCACATATACTCAAACACATTTGAGTAAATTAAAGACAGAATAAACACAATGATAAAAGTTTGTTTCTGTGTGATTTACTATATGTTTAATGACACATTATCCTGACATTACATTCAGACACAAACGTTTGTCATTGTATTTATTAAATCTTTCATTTATTCGAATATGTTTGAGTATATGTACAACGTAATTCTGGGCCTTAACTTAACAAGTAATAAATCAGCTAGGTTTTGCAGCTAAATATTATTTAGCTGCAAAATAATATTTAGCTATTTATACCTCTTGTCTACTCTACAGCGTCTAAGCCAGGTTTCTTAGTTCGCTATTGCGTCTTGATTTTTCGTCGGGATATCTTCGTAGAAATATAGATGGTACTGAATTAGCCTTAAGTTTTCGCCTGTTTTGGTGGCCAGGCACTAATTTACGCATGCTTTTCTCGAAGCAATCAGGTGTAAAATGTTCCGAACAAACAAACGAGTTGTTGCGTGCACATGGAATGGATATTGCGGCGAATTCTGGCCAGCCACGCTTGTCGCAGTTAACTTTCAAGAGGAGTTCGATGGTAACTTATTCCCACAGTCTTGCGTGAATTATATGTACAGTCTGGAACCATGCAATCAGGCATTGTAGAAAGTATTGAACGATAAACCAAGAATATTTACGTTTAGACAGAAAACCGCGCTGTCGAAGAACATTTGTTTCTATCACTCAATGACGTCAAAACGCTAATGGGAACGACCGCATTCGCCCGCAAGCAAAGCAACAATGGCGGCCCCCAATGTGCGAAAATTACGACAAACAAAGTCAAATTTCTCCCAAACTAAAAAGATTTGAAGGAAACTAATACTCATTCTGAAGTTAGTTTACCTAGTTCTTTCGTTTGAATGAAACTTGCTTTGGGGCTGGAGTGTCCCTTTAAGTAAATTAACGAAGTAAATTTACTTCGTTACTGGCGAACACTGCGCATAGGCAGTACATATATCAATCGAACCAGCACATCATTGTAACCTTCGCTCTCCACCTGAGTCTCGGTGGCTCAATGGTTAGAGCGTCTCGCCGGCAATCAGATGGTTACAGGTTCGATTCCTGTCCGAGACTCAGAATCATTTTTCTGAGGATATGAACTTGGCGATCGCCCATGTATCGTCTGTCTACTCCAAGCTCTCCCACATTCACTACAGCAGTGTGTATATTAACACTTGTTGTAATGATGTTAAGTTTCACGAAGTGTCGTAATGTGCAAAGTTTCAAGTGATTTTGTTGAATAATCTCAATTGTAAAAACCTCGTGACATTACAAACGTCGAAATATCTCAAGAACGACGTGAGATATGAAAGAGCTCTAAATTACAATTCTTTGTTATTTTAGAAGTTCATTTAAAAAACTTAATTTTCGTTTCATAAACACTTTAACTTATTTGATTTGAATGTTGAAACTTTAAAAGAGTGGAGTGATACTATGCAACTTATCTTGCAATGGTGGACTCTGGATGTGTCGTTCGCCCTCGCTCATAATTCGCGATTCTATAAAGAGACCCCACTAACATCAGTTTCCCTTAAATTTCTCATCGAATTTAAGATATTTGATCTGGTTGGCTATCTTCGTCCATTGCACATCTACGCAAATGTTGAACCCGCTGGACTTTATTCAATTCAACACACTGAGGAAAGGTAACGCGGCGGTTAAAAATAATATAAATATTCCTCTCATGCTAGGGTGATCTTGTCGCGGCAGGGATCCATTTATATATATATATATATATATATAATATATATATATATATATATATATATATATATATATATATATATATATATATATATATATATATATATATATATATATATATATATATTATATATATATATATATATATATATATATATATATATATATATATATATATATATATATATATATATATATATATATTCACACCCTCTGTAGTATATATATATGTATATATATATATATATATATATATATATATATATATATATATATATATATATATATATATATATATATATATATATATATATATATATATATATATATATATATATATATATATATATATATATATATATATATATATATATATATAATATATATATATATATATATATATATATATATATATATATATATATATATATATATATATATATATATATATATATATTCACACCCTCTGTAGTAAATATATAAATATTCTATGTAAATTATATGTAAATGTATAAATATTCCTCTCATGCTAGGGTGATCTTGTCGCGGCAGGGATCCATTTATATATATATATATATATATATATATATATATATATATATAATATATATATATATATATATATATATATATATATATATATATATATATATATATATATATATATATATATATATATATATATATATATATATATATATATATATATATATATATATATATATATATATATATATATATATATATTCACACCCTCTGTAGTATATATATATATGTATATATATATATATATATATATATATATATATATATATATATATATATATAATATATATATATATATATATATATATATATATATATATATATATATATATATATATATATATATATATATATATATATATATATATATATTCGTCACTAAATTCTTGGCAGTTTACCACCTTTTCACTTTGCTATATATTATATATATATATATATATATATATTTAAGCGGAGCATGGTAGGACCAACTCTTTATAAGGAAGTAAAAAGTCGTTTTGGGTGATCCGTTTGAATCGGACAATATTTGGGCAATGTTGTGAAGCGCGGCCATTGGCGAGTGGTGATCTGGCGAACTACATAAAGAGGTTTTTACGAAGGGTATACACGTTTGCGTAATATAATAAGTACGTACGTAACTAACTATTCTACCCTAACTACACTATCTAACGAACTAACTAATCACACTAACTAATTCTGGGTGTCAGGAGTGGGGTTAATACATTATAGCTAACATGTCTGATAGTGATACAAACGAGAAAGGGAAGGCGACAAGATCGACATTTGAAGCGACTAATGTCAGCGCCGATAATTCCAACAGGAATCTCTGCTCCGAAATCTCTAAAAATGGAAGGAAACATGGCGAGTAATTGGAAAAAATTTCGACGAGGATGGTAGAATTACGCTGTTATTTCTCGTTTGGACCAATGTGACGAGCGATTTAAAACTGCATTGTTTTTGTCAGTGATTGGCGAAGAAGCGATGGAAGTTTTCGAAGGAATGTATTTCGCGACTAGTGAAGATAAAAACTCGGTTGTCTCGTGACAGCCGGAAGTCACCTGGTCTATTACATGAATATATTATTAGGATATTGCAACAACTAATCACACTAACTAACTATTTTACATTAACTACACTGACTAACTTTAACTAACTAATTCACTAAACAAGAACTTATCGAACATCTAACTAACTAACCAACTAAGTAATTAGTAAAGACGATCTATTGTTTTATGTTTTTAGTTTAAAACGCTTCACACGGTTTAACGGTTGTAACAGTCCTAACAATGAAAATTCGGAAGAAACTCGTTTTCAAGAACAGGCTGTGGCATTTGAGAACAAAATCTTGGACGACGAAATTCCAACTCTATGCAAGGAGCAGAAAGCGTCGAATATTACTCTCCTATCGAATATAAGTCATCCAAGTGAAGAAGGTATGCGAGGCTATAAGGGATGACTCAAAAGAACCTTTTTTTGTCTGGTCTTTATTTTTTGTTTGGTTAGTACTTAGGGGTAGCTATGGTTAGATTTAAGGTTAGGATTAGGGTTAGCCGTTAGGGTTAGGGTTTGGATTTGGATTAGACTATCTCTTGAAAATGGGAATGTCCATTTAGCCTTAGGAATATACAAAACTGAACTTTTACTCTCGTCTATAACTGAACAGACAACAAAAAAACAACCCCAAAGGTTTATCAAGGCTGTAGCATATGTCCTTTAAAGTGCCAGTACGATGAAAATTCACCCCGTCTCTTAGATTTTCTAGCATAGAATAGTATTTCAGTGTCGAAAGTGATCATCGATGTAAAAAAAACTAAAAAATGGTATTTTGAAGTAAGTATTTTGAGCTCTGAAATCACTATTATTTAGGCCACCATTACTAAAAACGTGTTCCAAGTGAGCCCGCGATTTCAAAAGGTAATATTGTTTGTGACGTCAGATTCTGAATGCTACGCCTGAATTTCAGTCGAGGTTACTTGTTTTCTTGTTTTCTTAGAGAAGTAGATGAAATGTTCAGCCTTTCAGACGAAGAATTTGAAAAAACGACCTTGATTTACTTGAAGAATTAGCCATGCATGTGGAGTCTTCGCGTTGAGAATCTGATGTCACTTAGTTACGCTGGTCAGGAACATGAACGATTAATGGCGGACATAACAACTCCAGATTCGGAGTCAGAAAAATAATACTTGCCATCGTCGAATCGCAAAACGGTTTCGACCGAGTAATATTTAGAAGCTCTGCTTTATAAATACGTACAAATATCGATAGGTAAAAATTTGATCGTAGTTGCACTTTAATAGATCATGGGCAAGAACCAATAGTGAAAATGCGTATATAAATCACGTGATTGTATAAATCTCCTTTTAATACACTATGTCTTCGTTTAATGCACCATGACTTATTTATAACGCACCATGTCTCCTTTATAATACACCGGCACACAGGACGCTTTAAGGAGTGTCGTATTTTTTCTTATTTTACATCATTACGAAGCCCCACTCGATTCAAGAGTCCAATGGATGCCCAAATAATCAACTGGAAGGAATAGACGCAAGCTACATTCGACATGTCGATATTCATGGTTATAACACAAGACAGAAAGATAACATCATTCTCCCAAAGCCAAGAACAAATTACTTAAAATGTACATTTGAGTACACGAGTATAAAGCTGTGGAACTCAATCCTTCCGCACATTCATAAATCAGACTCAGTAATAACCTTTAAGAAACATCTATATATGACGTTGAATTGAACTATTGATTGAACTAGATTTTTAGTATATAGTTTTATTATAATCATTATTCTGATATTGTAATTAGCCTATTTATAATTTATATAATTTGTATTTTATTATGTATGTATTGATATCAGGGAGTACAGCTTTGGCTGAGGTGTGTTCCCTGTATAATATCATGGCTACCTCGAATTCGAAATCCTTTGTTTCACGAGGGACGATTAATCTCTAAATAACCTGATCAATCACCTGCATAAAACATTAGGTACGATTAGTAACTAATCATACCTATAATGTTTATGCATTAGGTACGATTATAGTAACTAATCATACCTAATGTTTATGCAAAAGACCTGTTTTATTTTACTCAAATTGCGCTGCGAAACACGCTACTCGCCCAGCTTATATATGCTAAACTACTCTAAAACATTTCAATAGAATAACTAACGAAGACATGAAGTGAACCATTAATTCCCAATAACCATTAATAGCAACTCACAAAGTTTTATTCCATTTGAACTTGTTGAATCGGCTAAAAGCGTTCCTATTGTCTTGGTAGCCATAATATTATAAAGTAATAGCATGGCATTACGGTTGATTAGTGATTAAATGTCCCTCAAGCCTCGGGAGGTTTAGTAAAAGTTTTACTAAACCTCCCTCGGCTTTCGGGTACATTTAATCACTAATCAACCTCAATGCCATGCTATTACTTACAAATTAAGTAAAGCTCTTATCTTATCTTATGTCTTTTTTTGAAGTTCTTGCTCAATGCCAGCAACTAGGCCTCGTGGACGATGCTCTGACTGCAATTCCTCGTCGAAGACGTCGCAGAAAGTCTCCGGCAGCTCCCGAAAATATCGACAAATGTGATGAAAATATGTTCAAGAAAAACGGAGACGCGGTGGTCTGTCAGAACGCGCATCCTCACAAGCGAAGGATTTTGCAGAATTCCGAAGAGTTGAATGAAAAAACAGACGAGATTGCTCGTGCAACGGAAGAGGTAGCCAAGGAAAGCAAGTTCCTGGTCACCGCGCATGCGTCCGAAGATAAATCGCACAAAGGTGACAACGTAATTAATCATGAGAAAGTTGATTTTTCGCCCAAGGAATCGTTATCAATCACCCCCTCAACGTCGCCGTTGAGGTTTCAACAAAACGTATCTTGCAATGAAAGAACGTTAGATGTAGATAACACAACTATGCCGAGTTACGAGGAATTGACATCAGGTTTGACATGCACGGACAGCCGTGCAGAGGTGGCGAGCGATAACGAGTGTTCCCTTGGGGATGTAAAGGACGCTTCTGAATATTGTATCCCTGGTTCTCCCGGATATGATCAGCCGTCCCAGGAGATGTTATGTCTAATTCATAGCAACCTAGCACAAGGTGGCTGGCATGAGGTCGCATGCGTCCAGGATTTTTAACTTTTTATGCAATTGCAGGCCATATACTATGGTTGCCAAAAATACAAAACAATGGACACTACATATATATATATATATATATATATATATATATATATATATATATATATATATATATATATATATATATATATATATATATATATATATATATATATATATAAATGTGTTGATAACTAGTATCGAGTACAAAATCATACGGGTAGAGTGCTCAATGGGGAAGCAGAGCGATATAACATGAAAACACAAGTTTGAGTTACTTCATAAGAACTTTATTCACGACAAATCTGTTTCGTATGGCAAGTGCGAAGCTTGCCACACTCGTCAGGTGAATGTTGCGTCTGGTGTTATTCTAACACCAGACGAGTGTTATTCTAACACCAGACGCAACATTCACCTGACGAGTGTGGCAAGCTTCGCACTTGCCATACGAAACAGATTTGTCGTGAATAAAGTTCTTATGAAGTAACTCAAACTTGTGTTTTCATGTTATATATATATATATATATTATATATATATATATAATATATATATATATATATATATATATATATATATATATATATATATATATATATATATATATATATATATATATATATATATATATATATATATATATATATATATATATATATTATATTAATATATATTATATATATATTATATATATATATTTATATATATTTATATATATTTATATATATTTTATATATATATATATATATATATATATATATATATATATATATATATATATATATATATATATATATATATATATATATATATATATATATATATATATATATTTAATTAATATATGAGAGGATTTAATATTGTCAAATACATATATGGAAAAAGTGACTGCCCCAACCGGGATGATTACGTTTCGGCGCTCTGACCTTTGAGCTAAAGAGACACGGTCAGAACAGTCAGTGATTTTGCCATATACATATTAAATTCGCCGCTTTCACTTAACCTGTTGGTGTTAAGTGAAAGCGGCGAATTTAATATGTATATGGAAAATCACTGACTGTTCTCACCGTGTCTCATTAGCTCAAAGGT
Source organism: Chrysogorgia sp. JL179-B06 (assembly GCA_035772405.1). NCBI lineage: Eukaryota > Metazoa > Cnidaria > Anthozoa > Scleralcyonacea > Chrysogorgiidae > Chrysogorgia > Chrysogorgia sp. JL179-B06. Next base: position 2,689,798 of record JAYKKM010000044.1, read on the forward strand.
CAGAGCGCCGAAACGTTGATTCGGAGACCAGGGTTCGATTCCCGGTTGGGGCAGTCACTTTTTCCATATATGTATTTGACAATATATATATATATATATATATATATGTGTGTGTGTGTGTGTGTGTGTGTGTGTATTTATTTAAAAAATAGATTCCATTTTGCCGTTGTCTGTTCAGTTATAAATGCACAGATGACGTCAGAACGTGCTAAGAACAAAAAAGTGGCCAACGAGACGATAATCGAGTGGGTCACTGATATTCTTACAATGTTCTGACATCATCTGTGTATCTATAACTGTATAGACAACGGCAAAATGGAATCTATTTGTTTTATAAAATAAAAATTGAAGACAAACCGTTCTGGGGCATGGAAAAAGGCAAAATAAGCAGTTATCTGACGTGTTTGACGTGATCTGAGGTGAGCTGTGCATATACTGTGAACAGGTTATTGTAGAAATATCCTTATATGCTTTAGTTCCGTGGTTAACAGATGTTTTTTTGCCAGTGGTGCAAAGGGAATCTTTGAGAAGTAATAACGACCAATGTCTGGCTTTGTCGATTATTATACAACTAATTTTTCAATCTTTTAATCTTGGTGAGTACACACTCTCTATAATCTGAAGTAGACGGAAGTGATTGTCTGCCATATTTGTTAACTCTAGAGTCCGCACAAGAAAATGGTCTACTAGAACTTTTATGATTGATATATTAAACGCTATATAGCTACTTATATATTACCTTTTTATCAATTAATTTTTATTATCATGATTTTATGTGAAATGCTTTTATAAAAATTATTTATGACAAATTAAATTATCCTTTTTGCCTATTCTATATATAGGGATGTTCGGTATTAAAGAAATACCTAATGGTTTCCGTGTTTGGATGGCCTGATCCAAACACGCGGGATGTTGCGAGACTTAAGAAAAGCGTAAAGAAACACGAGCCGCTAGGCGAGTGTTTTACAGAAAATACAGAAAATACCTCTCGGTTATAAGCCCCCCTGGATATAAGCCCACCTCCCATTAGCACCTTTTATAGTAAAAATCAGAAAGTTGCGCTGTTTCTCTGTTTTTTTCGTTGCTAGCGTTGAAACAAAACTTTTACTGATAATATGTTTCAGCATTCTCATTATGGCAAGTTAATTGGATAACTTTGCGGTGACATTACTAAAATTTCAGAGTTTAGTACTTCAGTTGGCGTTATGATGTCTCCTTACGACGCATTTTGTGCTTGTCGTATTCTTTTCACATCGACTTTGTGCTTTTTGTCCCCAAATATAAAGTAAACACATGGTAATTCAATGCCGACGATTTAGAGTTTCATTTTGATAGTGATGACGATGACTACGACGACGACGAAGATCATTACGAGGCAGCTACATAACTTGTGCAGCAGATTTTGTTATAGACATACGCGACGTTACTATTTGTTACTTTTATAGAAATTTGAAGCGGTATAACTTGAACTTTTAAGTTGCGCCGGGTTTTTTAATAACGTTTCATATGGAATGGATTGTTTTTGGAATGGATCTCTGGCCAAAATCAGAAATATTCTTTATTTGTTATTGTTTTTGCACTTGCGATATTAAGCAAAACGTCGAGCAATAAAGTGCCAACATAGTTTGTCTGTTGCGTTTTGAAACGTTTTTTCTATCCCGCTTATTAACCCTCCGGTTATAAGCCCTCCGGTTATAAACCCACTCAAAATCCTTACCAGTTGTATAAGCCCAGGGCTTATAAGCGGGATTCTACGGTATCGGGATTTCTCGATTTTCCCGCCATTTTATTTTCATTTTACACAAATTACACTGTGTTCTTTGTCAGAGTTAGGTCATTTCACGAGTACAGCTCGAGCACGAGTCAGTCAATCTCGAGTCACAAGTCAAACACGAGTCAATCTAAAAATATCGGAGTTATGTAGCAGTTAAAACATGAGTGGCCAGGCAGTTGTAACTCCGAAAAAGCTCAATTTGAGCAAGTTAACTTTGATAAAACATTGATGTTTTATTAATCAATGTTTTATCCTGAGTTGCAAATTCATTAATAATTCATGAAGGAAATTCAAAAGAAATTAATATTTAATCAGCATGTTTAACCCAGGATAAAACATTGATTAATAAAACATCAATGTTTTATCAAAGTTAACTTGCTCAAATTGAACTTTTTCGGAGTTAAAATAATTTGTTTGTACCGTTTCTACAACTTCCAAACAAAGTATGTATTATATATTCTACTCATTTTACAAGTTCATTAAAACATTCGCGGACTCGCGGTCAGCTCATGTTTTAACTACTACTTAAAGATGCTGATTAAATATTAATTTCTTTTGAATTTTCTTCATGAATTATTAATGAATTTTACAAGTACTGTTTAAAACACGAGCAGCAGTGTTTTATCAGGTTTAAACAAAATTTGTATGTCGTCGTTTTTGCTGCAGAAGAATTAAATTTTACAACAGTCAACACTTCGCGTTTAGGAGCGGGCTCAAGAATGTTCAAAGACATAGAAATGCATGGTTCGAAACTTCGAATGGAACAAGTCAGGAACCTGTTTTGTCGAGAAAGGTTTTCTGCCTTTATTTATCACACTACTATTCACCGAAGCTCGACACGAAACCAAGAGGCTTCAAGTAGCTTCGGTTTTGACTAAAAATCCCACACCGAGGAAGGTATACGCTTTCAAATTTGTCAGCAATGTTGTACAGTTATGATGTTCATGTATGTTTGTCCTGACTTATTTCATTGTACGTATATTATATATCGTATCATATCGGTAGCCTCTTGTTAGGTGGTTTTCTCTAGTAAATTTAAAAATATAGGCAGGTAGCTCGTTGAAGTTTGCTTGAATATTTTTGCTTTCTCGTTGGACTTCTCGTATTAGGATGACAATTTTATATAAAATGTCATGTTCATTAGTAGTCGTGCTTGAAAGCCTTGGTCAAATTTCAAAACCACCGCCAGGCTTTCAAGTATGACAATATTTTATCAGATATTAAACTTATTACTAGCTTATCAGATATTACTAGCTTATGAATTATTAATGAGTTTTTGAACACCTTTGATAACTTTCCCATATTTTACTTCGTTTTTGAAATATTTCAGTTTGTTTCATATGTAAATGAGATGGTCTCTGACGTCAGGTGTGGGGTAGAGAATTTTCACTCATTAAAAAAAGTCTTATATCTCAGTGATTGCTAAGTTTACAACGTTCATTATCATGAGGAGTTATTATACGCACATTTTCAAGTAAATTTGTTGAACAAACTTGAAGATGAAACTAATATTTTAATGAGTGAAAATTCTCTACCCTGATCAAACAAACTGAAACATTTCAAAAAACGAAGTAAAATACGGACTCTATCATTTTACGAGTTCGTTCATATTAGACAAACTTAATTTTTGTTGCCAATGTCGGTGATTGGAGGCAAGTGGACGTCGATTTTTGGGACTGGGACGAGTATACCGCGTTGGAATGCTGGGTAATGTGAATCGCCATGTTGATTTTTACAGATTTTGTTATAATTTGTATTTTGTGCTGGTTCTTGTGCTAAATTGTTTTATCTGGCTTAATTACGAGGTAAATATTTAAAGTATATTTCAAAACGTTTATTGGTAAATGAGTTGTTGTAAGTGGAGGGGACAGAAGTTATAATTTCTCGAGATTTAGACAGCATTTTGATTTTACACTTGAGTCCTTGACGAGTTGACGTCTATAATACTAGGAATTCTTATCAGAAGTGAAATACTGCCTCGGTGCCTACTGGCGGTCATATTTCAATTGAACAAACGAACGGGAATATCCTTCTAATATTAAAACGGGCTTAGCCGAGTCTTAAATCCGGCTGTGTTGAGAGAAATGTAATTATTGCGTGGGCGTTATGGCGAATAATAAAGAGCCGGCCGAAGGGGATTTTGGACTTTCCTTGTATTGTCAATGAATCGCAGTCGGAAAACCATTTACGAGATTTATTATTTCTTACTGAGCTTTTAACCTGTTGACTCAGGTCTTCTTCAGATCAATTGCCAACATCCTGTTGGCCACATCATACTAAAATCATGTAAGTTAATGTCATGGTAATGTTTATCGTAATCAATTAAGTTAAACAAAGGTATGAAGATTGACTGAAGAGAGCCAACCATGTGCTGTTTAGTGGTTCACCCTCCTGTGAAATTATAGTTTTTTCAAGCTGGGAGTCAAACCTGTGACCCTGAAATTTTAGACATTCTCCTCCAGGTATACATAGGGCTAGTACTAACATAGACTTGCTCCAAGTCTCTCTCTCTTTGTCGTCCCACGATATGCACGGTCTGCAAGTCTAGTACTAACATTGTTCCGTCACAGCTATTTTCAAGCAGTTTTCTACTACTGCTATACAGTTGTAAAAATTCAATCTTCAATTGAGTTTTGAAATTCAATTTTCCTCCATGATTTTTTTGTAAACGTATACGGTAGACCGTAGTTGTAAAAGCAAGGAAATATTTGATTCAAGTTAATCCCTTTCTATTCCTAAAAGATAGCAGTAGTTTAAGAGAGTAGTTTAATGGTAGAAGTGCCTCACTGGCAATCCGGACATGAGCTTGACAATTGTCCATGTATCATTTGTGTACTCCAAGCTCTCCCACATTTACTACAGCGGTGTACATGTATATATTAACACAGAATAGCAAGTGTCTTACAACAGAGGCCATCTAATCCAAGTATTAATTTTACTAATACCCAGAATCTTATCCCGGTATTACCACCACTATATATACAGACCTCATGACTAGGCTCTCGGCAACGGCTTCCATAGCTCAGTGGTCAGAGCACTGCACTATCATCGCAGGGTCGCGGGTTCAATTCCAGCCCGAAGGCCTCTAAGTTGCATTTTTCGCAACTGGTCCCGGTTTGGTCTTAAAATGTATATATTCCAACACTATATTCCTTCACCATAAATCTATAGAACCTATTAATTTTACTGATCTATATACTTATTTCTAGTTTTAGATAATTTCAAGAGAGTTGTGTAGAAAGTGAATTATAGCTGTTTGGAGTTGTTCGAGATAACATGGATGGCTGTTCGACAAAGTACAAAGAAAACTGCTATAAAACATTTATCAAGTCAAGGAGCTTACTACGACATAAAATAATTTGTGCTGGACAAAAACCACACAAGTGCGATATCTGTGACAAAACATTTTTTGAGCGAGGTACCTTAATGTACCATAAAGCAACGCATAATCGAGAGAAAAGACACAAGTGTGATGACTGTGACAAAGTATTTTCCCGAATAAATAGCTTGCAATGTCATAAAAGAACTCATACTGGAGAAAAACCATACAAATGTAACGTCTGTGACAAATCATTTAAAAATTCAGGTAACTTACTATACCATAAGAAAACTCATACAGCTGGAGAAAAACCTTACAAGTGTGATGTATGTGATAAAGCATTTTGCCAGATAAATAGCTTGCAAGGTCATAAAAGAACTCATACTAGAGAAAAACCCTACAAGTGTGACATTTGTGACAAAGCATTTACATGTTCATTTCACTTACTGTGCCATAAGAGAAGTCATACTGGAGAAAAACCCCACAAGTGTGATGTCTGTGACAAAGTATTTGCCCACTCAAGTAGCTTACTATCCCATAAAAGTACTCATACTGGAAAAAACCCGTACAAGTGTGACGTCTGTGACAAAGCATATACTCGGCCAATTGACTTGAAATACCATAAACGAAGTCATACTGGAGAAAAATCCCACAAGTGTGTTGTCTGTAACAAAGCGTTTTCCCATCCAAGTAGCTTACTATCGCATAAAAGTACTCATATTGGAGAAAAACCGTACAAGTGTGACGTCTGTGACAAAGCATATACTCGGTCGAATGACTTGTTACGCCATAAAAGAAGTCATACTGGAGAAAAACCCCACAAGTGTGTTGTCTGTAACAAAGCGTTTGCCAATTCATGTAGCTTACTATACCATAAAAGTATTCATACTGGAGAAAAACCATACAAGTGTGACGTCTGTGACAAAGCATATACTCGGCCAATTGACTTGAAATACCATAAACGAAGTCATACTGGAGAAAAACCCCACAAGTGTGTTGTCTGTAACAAAGCGTTTTCCCATCCAGGTAGCTTACTATCGCATAAAAGTACTCATATTGGAGAAAAACCGTACAAGTGTGACATCTGTGACAAAGCATATACTCGGTCGAATGCCTTGTTATGCCATAAAAGAAGTCATACTGGAGAAAAACCCCACAAGTGTGTTGTCTGTAACAAAGCGTTTTCCCATCCAGGTAGCTTACTATCGCATAAAAGTACTCATATTGGAGAAAAACCGTACAAGTGTGACATCTGTGACAAAGCATATACTCGGTCGAATGCCTTGTTATGCCATAAAAGAAGTCATACTGGAGAAAAACCCCACAAGTGTGTTGTCTGTAACAAAGCGTTTGCCAATTCAGGTAGCTTACTATACCATAAAAGTATTCATACTGGAGAAAAACCATACAAGTGTGACGTCTGTGACAAAGCATATACTCGGTCAAATGACTTGCTACGACATAAGTGTGTTGTCTGTGACAAAGCGTTTTCCCATCCAGGTAGCTTACTATCGCATAAAAGTACTCATATTGGAGAAAAACCGTACAAGTGTGACATCTGTGACAAAGCATATACTCGGTCGAATGCCTTGTTATGCCATAAAAGAAGTCATACTGGAGAAAAACCCCACAAGTGTGTTGTCTGTAACAAAGCGTTTGCCAATTCAGGTAGCTTACTATACCATAAAAGTATTCATACTGGAGAAAAACCATACAAGTGTGACGTCTGTGACAAAGCATATACTCGGTCAAATGACTTGCTACGACATAAGTGTGTTGTCTGTGACAAAGCGTTTTCCCATCCAGGTAGCTTACTATCGCATAAAAGTACTCATATTGGAGAAAAACCGTACAAGTGTGACATCTGTGACAAAGCATATACTCGGTCGAATGCCTTGTTATGCCATAAAAGAAGTCATACTGGAGAAAAACCCCACAAGTGTGTTGTCTGTAACAAAGCGTTTGCCAATTCAGGTAGCTTACTATACCATAAAAGTATTCATACTGGAGAAAAACCATACAAGTGTGACGTCTGTGACAAAGCATATACTCGGTCAAATGACTTGCTACGACATAAGTGTGATGTCGGTGACAAAGCGTTTTCCCAAATAATTAGCTTGTAAATTGTAATGTTACAAGTGTGACATCTGTGACTAAGCATTTGTATATTCAGGTAACTTACTGTACCATAAAAGAACAACTCATACTGGAGAAAACACCAGAAGTGTGATGACTGTGACAAAGGATATTTGGCCAGCGAGGTCACTTAATCTACCATAAAAGTACAACTCGTTGTGACAAAGCATTTCCGCATTCGCATATCTTACTACTTTATGTCATAAAAGAACTCGTATTGGAGAAAAACCGTACAAGTGTGTCGTCTGTGACAAAGCATTTTCTCAGATATGTAATTTTAAATGTCGTTAAAGAACTCATACTGGAAAGAAACCCTAGAAGTGTAATATTTGTGAAAAAGAATTTGCCCGAGACAAAATAATTCACACTGGTCTGTGATCGAACATTTTTCGAGTTATGTAACTTGCAAAATAAACGCACATCCAAGAAAAACCCACAAATGTGATGATGTCTGTGACAAACATTTTACCCTGCAGTTAAGTCGTTAAGCCACAAAAGAACCTGGAGAAAAACACTACAATTGTGATGTCTGTGACAATCATAAAGCACTTTCTTGGCTAATTGCCTTTAGAAGACATGAAATAATTCATACAGGGGATTAACACCAGCTGTTGTGGTCTAGTGGTTACCACACATGCCAATGAGCTGGGAGACACGGGTTCCAATCCTGGGTCGGACCTCCACTCAGGGTCTTAAAAATAATTGAGGAGAAAGTAATATCAGCAAATGGTAAGACTTTCGGGTCTTCTCGGATAACGACCTTAAATCGTAGGCCCTCGGAACCCCTATAATTGGGCTTCTAGTCTGTTGGGGTATTCCGTTCACCTAAGAGTGATAAATCTAATAAACTAAACTAAACCACATAAGTGTTATGTTTTTGATCGAGCATTTTTTGAGTTAGATAATTTACGCAGCCCCGAGGATAAGACATTTCTTATACTTCTCATATCATTAAATATTATTCTTCTTCTCATACTCATTAAATATTCATGACGTCGAGGGAGTAGGACCTTTTGTTCTTTTTATAAAGGAAAAGTTAAGTACATAGAATTATCAAAATATGTGCATTTAGATATGTGTTCGATAGCGAAACGTTTTGCCGGAGCATTGAGCGAAGAGGAATCTTCAAAACGAATAAGAAATGCAGTGCCAAAGTCTACGCAGTACAAAACTCAATGGGGTGTTCGTATCTTTGAAGCTTGGAGGAACGAAAGAGCCAACGACGACGGTTCTGCCGAGTCTTGCGACTTTGACCTCGATGTGTCAGTTGTTGGAAGCCTAAAGACAGACTTGTTAATGATGACTCCTGAAACGTTGAACTTCTGGTTGTCCAAGTTTGTACAGGAGGTGCGAGATCGAGAAGGTAAATCATACCCAGAGAAGACTGTATTTCAACTGATATGCTGTATAAAGCGTTACTACGAAGAAAATGGAAAGGCAGAAATGAACCCGCTTAACAAAGAAAACTACAAGTAAGTTTTATTTCACGCAGATATTGTTTTTATTTTAGGATAATTATGTATTTATGATGTTCTAATTTGTATCTCTATATATATTTGTGCTGAATACTAGGTTCCAAGTGTTTCGTAAGGTGTTAGACGCGGAAATGAAAAGTCTTCATGCTCGTGTAAGCCAAGACCATGCGAGAAAAGACGCCAAGGCAGATAGAGAAGCTATAACGGTAGAAGAAGAGAAATAGATGTGGAGTAAAGGCGTTTTGGGTGAGAGCAGTCCAGAGAGTTTATTGAAAACAATGTATTTCTATATTGGGAAATTAAAAAAACGTTCTAAATACTGATTTGGAAATCTTGTTCTAGATACTGTATTGAGAACAGAATTTCTAGGTACAGTGATTATGCTAATAACTATATTGTTTGCCTTTGTTGTCGTAAAGAATTTAATTAATGATACCATGGATAGTAAATAGACTGGATAGGAAACTAAGATCACGTGCGACGTTTCCAGCATGCTGATTGGTTTAGGCACCAGTTGGTCGCGTGAAACCCTTAGTTGCAAATCGTGATGTCACAAAATCACCATAAATCGCAACGTTTAGCAATAATACAGCTAAAAATGATAGTCAAACTACCAAAAAATATCACAATGCCACTTTACGATGGAATATCCGACTACCATTACTCATTTTAGGCGAAAAGATCCATCTTTAGACGGTGAAAAACGCGTCCCAAATTTCAACTAAAACAACGGTAGTTTTGCGACGCCAGTTTCTTCACCACAAAACGAAAACAGCTGAAACAAAGACGAACAACATTTACCTCGATCATTTGGTCGTGGCTTAGGCAGGTTTGTAAGACGATGAAACATTTTGGAATCTCAATATAGCTACTTGAATACGAAAATATGGAGAAGTCGAAGAGAAACTCAGCAAAATCTGTGTACTCGTGACATCTTCGTGACATCACGAATTTTCCTATCCAGTCTATTTACTATCCATGATGATACTGACCTTCCTCTTATATCCAGATACGTCAGATGATTGATTTGTAGGTGCGTGATTGGACCGAGATTTAATGAGTTTGAGAAAGTCATTTACCGTACTTGTTACTTTCCCAAATTAAATTGATTACTAGAGTATACATTAAATATTATAATCACGTTTCTTTTACTGGTCTATCAGTTCTTGTTTAATATGTTTTGCCAACGTTTCGCCCTAAATTCAAGTGCTAAGGGACCGGTCATAAAGTATCTACAACCCCGGGGCGGAGGGTAAACCTATTTTTTTTTAAATAATTTAACACCCCTCTCAAACTTTAAGAAAAAATTTCGTACCCCATTGAAATATTACTAAAATATTTCGTACCCCTCTTGTCACAGTTATCCCTCCTGTTACACTTAGCAGTTCAAATTTCGGTAGGTCTCATTACAGGAGTCCTAATATTAAGACCTGGCAACATTTGAACTGCAAAAAATGTGTACTTGAAAGGTTGCTCTTTATTGTGGACCTAATTCATGTCTCACAAGAAATGTGAAGCTCGCCAGTTGGTGGTGATTCTACTACTCCTCGTTGTAGTAAATATCTCTTCAACATCCATATTATCACTGTCTGATGACTCACTGTCCGATGAATCACTATCACTTAGTTCATTAGATATTTGGGTATCATTAATAACCAGATCATCACCACTTTCTTCATGACTGGGGTGTGACAAAGCTTGAGCAAGGTGACTTGTAACAAGTCTAAGTCATGCCAGCCAACCTGCGAACAGGCATACATTAGCTACAAAATTGTTATGTTCAAATGGTGGCATCCTTGGCCCTGGACAAAAAAAAACACATTTCAGACCTTGAAGAAATTTAGGTATTTGTACAATATGATATGTACTAGTTTTTCATAAATATATTTCATGCCCCCTCAATCTGTTGTCAAAATATTTCATGCCCCATCAAATGAGCAGGTAAAATTTTCATACCCCATCGAAATACCCTCCGCCCCGGGGTTGTAGATACTTTATGACCGGTCCCTAAAAATTCTTGACGACCAATATCGGTAACTACCGATATATCGGCCGATAAGCCCGCAAATCATATCGGAATGTATCGTATCGGTAAATTGGATTTTTCGTTATCGGTAATGTTTATGCAAAAGACCTGTTTTATTTTACTCAAATTGCGCTGCGAAACACGCTACTCGTCCCGAGCTTACATATTATATGCTAAACTACTCTAAAACATTTCAATAGAATAACGAAGACATGAAGTGAACATTATCGAATTCCCAATAACCATTAATAGCAACTCACAAAGTTTTATTCCATTTGAACTTGTTGAATCGGCTAAAAGCGTTCCTATAAGCGTTCCTAGGCAGCATCTTAGGTCCCTTACTATTTATTATTTACGTCAATGATATGCCTAGCATAATCAAACACTGCAAATAATACTATACGCAGATGATACTCTACTTTATTATTCCTCTAACTCCGCCAAGGACATTGAGAATTACGTTAATGAGGATCTTAACTTAATTTCCCAGTGGCTAGATAATAATCTTCTAACATTAAACTGTATGAAATCCAAGTTCCTTCTTTTCGGTAGTAACTACCGCCTGAAAGCATTTACTGACATCTCAATTCATATCAACGAACATCAACTTAACCGTGAGCGAACTTTTAAATATTTAGGAATAACTTTCTCAGAAAATCTCTCCTGGTCTGACCATTTGGACAAAATATCGACAAAAATTAATCAACGTATTGGGCTGTTAAGAAGAGTTAAAGCGCTGATTCCAACTAAAGCTCGCCTTACTGTATACAATGCTCTCATTCTCCCACTGTTCGATTACGCAGATATTATATGGGGTGACAAAAATAACTCTTCTCTTATGGATCAATTACAAATTCTCCAGAATAAAGCTGCCAAAACTATTCTAGATTTCTCCCAACTATCTTCCTCAACTGAAGCCCTCAACAAACTACACTGGCATCCACTTATGTACCGGCGCTATTTACATCGTATAATAACCATTTTCAAGTGTAAAAATAATTTAACAGATTTCGACTTCGAAATAACAAAAACTAATCATACATATCAGTAACACACGACGCAAGGATGACATCTACCTCAGTAAACCGAAGACAAATTGGGGGAAACAGAAACTTTTTTATCATGCTTGTAAAGGATATAATGCTTTGGACCCCAATATTAAATCACTCGAACTATTAGCTACCTTTAGAAACGAACTCTTTAAGTTACCATGTCCATATTAAGATTACAGTTTATCCTTATACATGATGTACTTAACCTTATTTGTAATATAATCATATTAATCATTTACACATATATTCGTAATCCGTAATTTTGTAATACATGTACATATATCCTATATCTTATCTCTTATATTCATATACTCAGGAACCTTCTGAAAAACACTTTTTGTGACGTTGGTTTTCCTGAATAAATATTATTATCAATTGTCTTGGATTACGGTTGATTAGTGATTAAATGTCCCTCAAGCCTCGGGAGGTTTAGTAAAAGTTTTACTAAACCTCCCCCGGCTTTCGGGTACATTTAATCACTAATCAACCTCAATGCCATGCTATTACTTATAAATTAAGTAAAGCTCTTGTCTTATCCTATCTTATGTCTTTTTTTGAAGTTCTTGCTCAATGCCAGCAACTAGGCCTCGTGGACGATGCTCTGACTGCAATTCCTCGTCGAAGACGTCGCAGAAAATCTCCGCGGGCAGCTCCCGAAAATATCGACAAATCAGGTGATGAAAATATGTTCAAGAAAAACGGAGACGCGGTGGTCTGTCAGAACGCGCATCCTCACAAGCAATGGATTTTGCAGAATTCCGAAGAGTTGAATGAAAAAACAGACGAGATTGCTCGTGCAACTGAAGAGGTAGCCAAGGAAAGCAAGTTCCTGGTCACCGCGCATGCGTCCGAAGATAAATCGCGTAAAGGTGACAACGTAATTAATCCTGAGAAAGTTGATTTTTCGCCCAAGGAATCGTTATCAATCACCCCCTCAACGTCTCCGTTGAGGTTTCAGCAAAACGTTTCTTGCAATGAAAGAACGTTAGATGTAGACAACACAACTATGCCGAGTTGCGAGGAATTGAGATCAGGTTTGACATGCACGGACAGCCGTAGAGGTGGCGAGCGATAACGAGTGTTCCCTAGTTGGGGGTGTAAAGGACGCTTCTGAATATTGTATCCCGGGTTCTCCCGGATATGATCAGCCGTCCCAGGAGATGTTATGTCTAATTCATAGCAACCTAGCATGAGGTCGCATGCGTCCAGGATTTTTAACTTTTTATGCAATTGCAGGCCATATTATGGTTGCCAAAAATACAAAACAATGGACACTCCATATATATATATATATATAAATTTATATATATATATATATTTATATATATATATATATATATATATATTTATATATATTTATATATATTTATATATTTATATATATATTTATATATTTATATATATATATATTTATATTTATATATATATATTTATATATATATATATATTTATATATATATATTTATATATATATATTTATATATATATATATTTAATTAATATATGAGAGGATTTAATATTGTCAAATACATATATGGAAAAAGTGACTGCCCCAACCGGGAATCGAACCCTGGTCTCCGAATCAACGTTTCGGCGCTCTGACCTTTGAGCTTAATGAGACACGGTCAGAACAGTCAGTGATTTTTCCATATACATATTAAATTCGCCGCTTTCACTTAACCTGTTGGTGTTAAGTGAAAGCGGCGAATTTAATATGTATATGGAAAATCACTGACTGTTCTGACCGTGTCTCATTAGCTCAAAGGTCCAAGCGCCGAAACGTTGATTCGGAGACCAGGGTTCGATTCCCGGTTGGGGCAGTCACTTTTTCCATATATGTATTTGACAATATATATATATGTGTGTGTGTGTGCGTGTGTGTGTGTGTGTGCGTGTGTGTGGGTGTGTGTGTATTTAAAAAATAGATTCCATTTTGCCGTTGTCTGTTCAGTTATAAATGCGCAGATGACGTCAGAACGTGCTAAGAACAAAAAAGTGGCTAACGAGACGATAATCGAGTGGGTCACTGATGTTCTTACAATGTTCTGACATCTTCTGTGTATCTATAACTGTATAGACAACGGCAAAATGGAATCTATTTGTTTTATAAATTAACAATTGAAGACAAACCGTTCTGGGGCATGGAAAAAGGCAAAATAAGCAGTCATCTGACGTGTTTGGCGTGATCTGAGGTGAGCTGTGCATACCTATGATAAGCGCATAGTGAACAGGTTATTATAGAAATATCCTTAGATGCTTTAATTCCGTGGTTAACAGATGTTTTTTGCCAGTGGTGCAAAGAGAATCTTTGAGAAGTAATAACGACCAATGTCTGGCTTTGTCGATTATTATATAACTAATTTTTCAATCTTTTAATCTTGGTGAGTACACACTCTCTATAATCTGAAGTAGACGGAAGTGATTGTCTGCCATATTTGTTAACTCTAGAGTCCGCGAACGATGGCTAGCCTTGTTTTTACTCCAACCCTCATGAGAGCCTGCTCGCAGGCTACAAGAAAATGGTCTACTAGAACTTTTATGATTGATATATTAAACACTATATAGCTACTTATATATTACCTTTTTATCAATTAATTTTTATTATCATGATTTTATGTGAAATGCTTTTATAAAAATTATTTATGACAAATTAAATTATCCTTTTTGCCTATTCTATATATAGGGATGTTCGGTATTAAAGAAATACCTAATGGTTTCCGTGTTTGGATGGCCTGATCCAAACACGCGGGATGTTGCGAGACTTAAGAAAAGCGTAAAGAAACACGAGCCGCTAGGCGAGTGTTTTACAGAAAATACAGAAAATACCTCCCGGTTATAAGCCCCCCTCCGGATATAAGCCCACCTTCCATTAGCACCTTTTATAGTAAAAATCAGAAAGTTGCGCTGTTTCTCTGTTTTTTTCGTTGCTAGCGTTGAAACAAAACTTTTACTGATAATATGTTTCAGCATTCTCATTATGGAAAGTTAATTGGATAACTTTGCTGTAGGTGACATTACTAAAATTTCAGAGTTTAGTACTTCAGTTGGCGTTATGATGTCTCCTTATGACGCATTTTGTGCTTGTCGTATTCTTTTCACATCGACTTTGTGCTTTTTGTCCCCAAATATAAAGTAAACACATGGTAATTCAATGCCGACGATTTAGAGTTTCATTTTGATAGTGATGACGATGACGACGACGACGACGAAGATCATTTCGAGGCAGTTACATAACTTGTGCAGCAGATTTTGTTATAGACATGCGCGACGTTACTATTTGTTACTTTTATAGAAATTTGAAGCGGTATAACTTGAACTTTTAAGTTGCGCCGGGTTTTTTAATAACGTTTCATATGGAATGGATTGTTTTTGGAATGGATCTCTGGCCAAAATCAGAAATATTCTTTATTTGTTATTGTTTTTGCACTTGCGATATTAAGCAAAACGTCGAGCAATAAAGTGCCAACATAGTTTGTCTGTTGCGTTTTGAAACGTTTTTTCTATCCCGCTTATTAGCCCTCCTGGTTATAAGCCCGCTCAAAACCCCTTACGAGTTGTATAAGCCTCGGGATTTCCCGATTTTCCCGCCATTTTATTTTCATTTTACATTTCACGAGTACAGCTCGAGCACGAGTCACTCGATATATCTCGAGTCACAAGTCAAACACGAGTCAATCTAAAAATATCGGAGTTATGTAGTAGTTAAAACATGAGCGGCTAGGCAGTTGTTAAATTCATTAATAATTCATGACGAAAATTCAAAAGAAATTAATATTTAATCAGCATCTTTAACTCAGGATAAAACATCAATGTTTTATCAAAGTTAACTTGCTCAATTGAGTTTTTTCGGAGTTAAAATAATTTGTTTGTACCGTTTTAACTACTACTTACAAGCCGTTGCAACTGCCCATAAACATCGACCGCGAATGTTTTAACGAACTTGTAAAATTAATAGAATATTTATATCTTATTGAATGGTTTGGCATATAATACGGCCGTGTATTTTACGAGTTTCTCAAGTATTTTTCCGAGCCGGCCGCCGGTTAAGTTTGTAGACATAATAAGTTTGTATTTATTTCATTTCCTCGTTTGTTTGTGATACGTTGTCAGACGTTGTTTCTGTTAAACTGTCCATTGCTTTGAGATATTCATCGTCAAAGTCGTCAGAGTTTAACGAAAATAATAAGGCGTCGTTCATGTCTGTACTTACATTTTCAAAATTAAAAAGACAGTTCGCATCCGCCATTTTAGGCTTTGGTTTAAAGCCGCAAAAAAATCCGTATTTTTGTTTTGTTCAAAAGAGGAGAAATACGGATTTTACCATGCAATACGGCCTGGTATTTGTTCTGTTCTCGTGCCCTTATATGGAAGAATTACGTCATTGTCATATAATAAATATACATACTTGTAACAGTACAAACAAATTATTTTAACTCCGAAAAAGCTCAATTTGAGCAAGTTAACTTTGATAAAACATTGATGTTTTATTAATCAATGTTTTATCCGGTGTTAAAGATGCTGATTAAATATTAATTTCTTTTGAATTTTCTTCATGAATTATTAAAACCACCGCCAGGCTTTCAAGTATGACAATATTTTATCAGATATTAAACGCCATGCACGTGATTGATTTGCCCACACGTCATTGGATTACTAGCTTATGAATTATTAATGTTTTTTTGAACATTGGTTAGTTTATAAGTTCGGATTAGCAAGGTGTAAAGGACATTGGCAACACAAATTAAGTTTATCTAATATGAAAGAACTCGTAAAATTAACACCTTTTACAACTTTTCCGTCAGATTTTACTTCGTTTTTGAAATATTTCAGTTTGTTTGATATGTAAATGAGATGGTCTCTGACCAGTGGCGGCGGAACGTGCTTGAAAGTAGGGGGGCTAAGGGGTATTAGAGGGCGTGCTCCCCCTGAAAATGTTGAAATCTAGAACCTCTGAAACGCGATTTCCCGCATTCTGAGGGAAGACTTTTATAGCTGATTTTACAGCAAGCGCGGCTCAAATTTTAAGCAAAAACAAAGAACTAAATATCATAATTTACAGTAAATTTCACGCTGCAAAAATTATCAGGTGTTTGAGAACCCGGGGTAGGGGCCCATCCAAAGTAAATTAGCAAATCCCAGAATAATTTTTAGACCTCAGGTAATCAACCACTGCAACGCAATACAACCACAAAGTGCATACAGATTACAGACTGATATAGTTGTTATAATTTCGTGGTATCTCTTGATTTCTTGGGATTTCATGGGATGCAAGTAGGATACTGGGTAGGGGGGCTTAGCCCCCCTAGATGCGTCTTCTAGGGGGCTATAGCCCCCCTGGTTCCGCCGCCCTTGTCTCTGACGTCAATTGCTGGGTAGAGAATTTTCACTCATTAAAAAAAGTCTTATATCTCGGTGATTGCTAAGTTTACAACGTTCATTATATGAGGAGTTATTATACGCACATTTTCAAGTAAATTTGTTGAACAAACTTGAAGATGAAACTAATATTTTAATGAGTGAAAATTCTCTACCCTGCACCAACATCGTTTTTGAAATATTTCAGTTTGTTTGATAAGTAAAATACGGACATTTTACGAGTTCGTTCATATTAGACAAACTTAATTTTTGTTGCCAATGTCGGTGATTGGAGGCAGGTACCCCCCTACTTATATGAAAAGTGTCCTTTTTGAACAAAGAATATACAGACAAATAGTATATGTTGTGCCCCTGAAACTGAAAGATAGCTGGTGCTTTCCAACTTAAACTTGCTTCACACGCCCTTGGGGTCAAGGGTTCGGATTGCGATTGGGACTTTTGAAACTGCATTTAAAGGCAGAAATACAAACCAGGTTGCTCTAAAATTTATTTTAATACAATGTCGAAGGTTTATATTGTGTGTACTTGTTGATAGTTATCAAATTAAATGGGGTTTTTAAATAGAACGAAGCAATTATATATGACTAGCGAAAGTGGACGGCGATTTTTGGGACTGGGACGAGTATACCGCCTTGGAATGCTGGGTAATGTGAATCGCCATGTTGATTTTTACAGATTTTGTTATAATTTGTATTTTGTGCTGGTTCTTGTGCTAAATTGTTCTATCTGGCTTAATACGAGGTAAATATTTAAAGTATAATTTAAAACGTTTATTGGTAAATGAGTTGTTGTAAGTGGAATGGACAGAAGTTATAATTTCTTGAGATTTAGACAGCATTTTGATTTTACACTTGTCCTTTTATCAGAAGTGAAATACTGCCTTGGTGCCTACTGGCGGTCATATTTCAAATTGAACAAACGAACGGGAATATCTTTCTAATATTAAAACGGGCTTAGCCGAGTCTTAAATCCGGCTTCATTTCTGTGGACTGTCGAGATCGTAATCATTGCGTGGGCGTTATGACGTCTTATGGCGAATTAAAGCGATTTCGGACTTTCCTTTTATTGTCAATGAATCACAGTCGGAAAACCATTTACGAAGACCTTCAATCGAACAGATAAGAGAAAAAATAGCATTGCCGTGTTTAGTGTTCAGTGTTCAGAGATTTGCTCTCCCTAATTTCGTTTGGAATAGAGTTCCATAGCTTTGCACCATCATACATAAAACTCTTTTTCATATTATTGGTGCGAGGTTGTGGTAGACAAAGACCATTTGAAATATTCCGAAGTTTATAATTTGTTATATTTTTCTTATACGTGAAGAGGTTTGTGAGAGACCCTGGGCCTATTTTATTTAAAGTTTTGTTTGATATCAACTTGGTCTTAATTACTTGAATGTTCGCATTGTGACAATTCTTGACTTGCACGTCACGGCAGCCATGTTGGTGGAACTTAAACAAACGAATATCATTAACTTATTTTGTTTGTGGCACCAACATGGCCACGTGAGTGTGAAGGGATTGGTTGCAAGTCAAGTATAGTTATATTAAAGTTTGACTTGAGTTGATACACCATGTTTATTATTTCTTGCTGAGCTTTCAACCTGTTGACTCAGGTCTAATTCAGATCAATTGCCAACATCCTGTTGGCCACATCATACTAAAATCATGTAAGATAATGTCATGGTAATGTTTATCCTAATTAATTAAGTTAAACAAAGGTATCAAGATTGACTGAAGAGAGCCAATCATGTGCTGTTTAGCAGTTGACCCTCCTGTGAAATTATAGTTTTTTCAAGCTGGGAGTCAAACCTGTGACCCTGAAATTTTAGACAAATTCTCCTCCAGGTACACATTGTTCCGTCACGGATATTTTCAAGCAGTTTTCTACAACTGCTATACAGTAGTAAAAATTCAATCTTCAATTGAGTTTTGAAATTCAATTTTCCTCCATGATTTTTTTGTAAACGTATACGGTAGACCGTAGTTGTAAAAGCAAGAAATTATTTGATTCAAGTTAATCCCTTTCTATTCCTAAAAGATAGCAGTAGTTTAATGGTATAGAAGTGCCTCACTGGCAATTAGGACATGAGCTTGACAATTGTCCATGTATCATCTGTGTATTCCAAGCTCAGCCACATTCACTACAGCAGTGTGTATATTAACAGAACTCGTGACTAGGCTCTCAGCAATGGCTTCCGTAGCTCAGTGGTCAGAGCACTGCACTAGCATCGCAGGGTCACGGGTTCAATTCCAGCCGGAAGGCCTCTAAGTTGCATTTTTCGCAACTGGTCCCGGTTCGGTCTTAAAATGTATATATTCCAACACTCGAAATTCTCCTTCACCATAAATCCTTACAACCTATTAATTTTACTGATCTATATGCTTATTATTTCTAGTTTTAGAAAATTTCAAGAGAGAGGTGTAGCAAAGGTTTTGTGTAGAAAGTGAATTATAGCTGTTTGGAATTGTTCGAGATAACATGGATGGCTGTTCGACAAAGTGCAAAGAAAACTGCTATAAAACATTTACCAAGTCAAGGAGCTTACTACGACATAAAAGAATTCGTGCTGGACAAAAACCCCACAAGTGTGATATCTGTGACAAAACATTTTTTGAGCGAGGTACCTTAATGTATCATAAAACAATGCATAATCGAGAGAAAAGACACAAGTGTGATGTCTGTGGCAAAGCATTTTCCCGAATAAATAGCTTGCAATGTCATAAAAGAACTCATACTGGAGAAAAACCCTACAAATGTAACGTCTGTGACAAAACATTTAAAAATTCAGGTAACTTACTCTACCATAAGAAAACTCATACAGCTGGAGAAAAACCGTACAAGTGTGATGTCTGTGACAAAGCATTTTGCCAGATAAATAGCTTGCAAGGTCATAAAAGAACTCATACTCGAGAAAAACCCTACAACTACAAGTGTGACATTTGTGACAAAGTATTTACACGTTCATTTCACTTACTGTGCCATAAGAGAACTCATACTGGAGAAAAACCCCACAAGTGTGATGTCTGTGACAAAGTATTTGCCCACTCAAGTAGCTTACTATCCCATCAAAGTACTCATACTGGAGAAAAACCGTACAAGTGTGACGTCTGTGACAAAGCATATACTCGGCCAATTGACTTGAAATACCATAAACGAAGTCATACTGGAGAAAAACCCCACAAGTGTGTTGTCTGTAACAAAGCGTTTTCCCATCCAGGTAGCTTACTATCGCATAAAAGTACTCATATTGGAGAAAAACCGTACAAGTGTGATGTCTGTGACAAAGCATATACTCGGTCGAATGACTTGTTACGCCATAAAAGAAGTCATACTGGAGAAAAACCCCACAAGTGTGTTGTCTGTAACAAAGCGTTTGCCAATTCAGGTAGCTTTCTACACCATAAAAGAACTCACACTGGAGAAAAACCATACAAATGTGACGTCTGTGACGACATAAGTGTGATGTCGGTGACAAAGCGTTTTCCCAAATAAATAGCTTGTAAATTGTAATGTTACAAGTGTGACATCTGTGACTAAGCATTTGTATATTCAGGTACCATAAAAGAACAACTCATACTGGAGAAAACACCACAAGTGTGACGTCTGTGACAAAGCATTTCCGCATTCGCATATCTTACTACTTTATGTCATAAAAGAACTCGTACTGGAGAAAAACCGTACAAGTGTGTCGTGTGTGACAAAGCATTTTCTCAGATATGTAATTTTAAATGTTGTTAAAGAACTCATACTGGAAAGAAATCCTAGAAGTGTAATATTTGTGAAAAATAATTTGCCCGAGACAAAATAATTCATACAGGTTTGTGATCGAACCTTTTTCGAGTTATGTAACTTAGACGATACATGGGCGATCGTCAAGCTCGGATCCTCACAGGAATCGAACCTGTAACCTTCCACCGAGACTCAGATGGAGAGCGAAGTTTACAATGATGTACTGGTTCGATTGATATATATATACTACCAAGCTCTCCCACGTTCACTACAGCAGTGTATATATTATTAACTTATGTAACTTACAAAATAACTCACATCCAAGAAAAACCCACAAGTGTGATGATGTCTGTGACAAACATTTTACCCTGCAGTTAAGTCGCTAAGCCACAAAAGAACCTGGAGAAAAACACTACAATTGTGATGTCTGTGACAATCATAAAGCATTTTCTTGGCTAATTGCCTTTAGAAGACATGAAATAATTCATACAGGATTAACACCACACGTGTGTGATGTTTTTGATCGAGCATTTTTTGAGTTAGATAATTTACGACAACATAAAATAATTCACACTGGACTGACTGGAGAGATACCAGTTCACAAGAAACAGGGTGAAAGAAAGAAAAATACGTGTGAGACATGTTGCACATGAGGAGGGCGAATGCAGTGAATGTCCAAGGTCTTCGCTAAGACCCGGCTGTCGTCGGCGCTCCTGCGGGTACTGCATAAGAAATCGTCGGCTATATATTTTCGTCTCTATACGTTTGTTTTTATGAAAAGCTACTAAAATTCCATCATCTGCAGTATAATTCATACAGTGAAGCTAGGGACAGGTCGTTCATAAATTGAATGCCGATAATCGGATATTTATCGGTAGAAGCCGATAATCGGCAACTTTCAGACTTATCGGTTATCGACCGATAACATCAATATATATATATATCGGCATATATCAGCGTTTCCGTAACATGCTGCCCTGATGCTGGCTTTTTTCTAGTGATATTTCCTTCGTTTATCAAGAAAAACGCCAACTTGTTTATAATATACACTTTTTAACTTGTTTATAAGACGCATTCTGTTGAATCTGTTCCACAATTGAAACTGTCAAATTTAATTAATTTGATGCGCATCAGGTTCAACATGACGTTTTTCTCGCTATGTGAGACATGTTTGTTTGTAACTAACTTCCCGCAATGAGATTTCATTACTTTAATTCCGTTTTGCAAATGCCTACCGATCACATCATTTTAGGCAAATAATACCTTACCTTTTAGTTCTACTTATGACGGCACATGCATATCGAAAATAATTCCAAGATGGCGGACAGCACGCTGTCTTTCGTCAAATTATTTCGAAAACCAAACAAGATAAGGGAAAATTGTAAAAGGTCTTGTTATATACCATTTCACGAGTTCTTTCAAATGAGACAAAGTTAATTTATATTGCCATATCCCTTTAAAATCGTGCGATTGCAGTATAACATATTTTAAAAGCCAGTTATATAGTCATTTACCGTACTTTCGCCCGAAATTCAAGTGCTAAAAATTCTTGACGACCAATATCGGTAACTACCGATATATCGGCCGATAATCCCGCAAATCATATCGGAATTTATCGTATCAGTAAATTGGATTTTTCGTTATGGCGGCTCATCCCTAAATTTTTCTCCAAATAATTTTATTCCTAAGACTCACATTTTGCTATGGTAGTATAGACCGTCCCCCCTGGCCCTTCATGAATTAAATCCTTTCGGCGCTCATGTCTGACACTGACGGGTACTGGTCAGTCAGCCAATCAGAACTCGTTTAAGCTCAGAAATTATACTAATTACCGGGGAAATACAAGGTTTTAACAAACATCGATCTTTTGCTGGCCGGGGATTTTAACACTGACAACTGACATGAAAAAGCGCGGATGGTGACCTAATTGATTTAGCATGATCACGCTTCAGACGAAAAAGCCGACGAAAAGGAAATCCTACTATTAAATTCAAACTTTTGTTATGCTTTTTACATTATTAATTGACTATTATTGTTGGCTTCAAAAACCAGAACCTGAAGCTGACAATTTCAAATAATATAAAATAAAACATATTCCGAAAAATAAAGACATCCTGAGAATTATAAGAAAAGAGGTTCATTAGCTATTAAACGTCCCGCTCGATGAGGGTCATTTTTCGGCCCTCGGGAATTTTACTAAATGACCCGAATCGAGCGGGACGTTTAATGGTTAATGCACCTCTTTTTATGCTATTCCTTTGTAATATAATGTTTGCGGGTATTTCTTTTGTTCTCACAGGGCCATTAACAACTAATCTACCGTATCAAAATTAATTTTGGCGAAATTTCTGACGAGGTTCCTCGACCTCGTGTTGAGTCTTTGAATGATGATTTGAATAAAATTCATTTTTCGTAATCGTACCTCCGTTGGCGTCAAACGGGTATTATTAGTTCTAATCAGACCTGGTTTGTCGTCAACGGAGGTAAGATTAGCAAAAATGGTATAATGAGGTATATTAGTTGTTAATGGCCCTGTGAGAACAAAAGAAATACCCGCAAACATTATATTACTCATCAGCACTATAGGCACTGTGCGTAGGGCCTACGAAAGTGATTACATTTTTTCTTTATATTTACATATTTTATGAACGGTCAGCAATATTTTATAAATGGTCAGCAATAGGTAAAGTCGTAAAGATTCAGTTTTGTGTACAGTTACGTAAAAAAAAATTTCTTGAAAACTAATAATAAAAATTAAATATTTCTTGAAAATGACACTGTTAAAAAAATGTGATTTAAGACCTTTATCATTTTCCTAAAAAGTGCCCTCAGAATGCAGGAAATGCCATTTCAGAGGCCCAAAATTTAAGTGTCGTCACTGGGGGCCTACGATATGCTGCTATTGTGCGGATTGAACCTGTTATACAACAACCAGTACGTGTCAAATTCACTTTTCATATCACCTACTGGATTTGCCCGGTATCGCGTAACAAGAGTCTATAATATACTATATGAAAAGTGCCCTTTTTGAACACAGAATATATGGACAAATAGTATATATTTGTGCCCCTGAAAGATACCTGGTGCTCCCCAAAAACTTGCTCACACGCGCGCCCTTCCCATTCCGAACCCTGGGGACGAGAATGCTGCATTGGAATGCTGGGTAATATGTATCGCCATGTTTAATACGTTGATTTTTACAGATTTTGTTATTGTGCAGGTTCTTGAGCCTTTGATCGAGGTAAATATCTAAAGTATATTTTAAAACGTTTATTGGTAAATGATTTGTTCTAAGTGGAGGGGACAGAAGTATAAATATATACGGTATTACTATTAGGTATTAAAGAAATACCTAATGTTCCGTGTTGTTGCGAGAATTGAGAAAAGCGTAAAGAAACACGAGCCACTAGGCGAGTGTTTTTAGCTTTTCGAAAGTCAAGCAACATCCCAAGTGTTTGATCAGGCTATCCAAACACGGAAAAATCATTAGGTATTTATTTTATAACATGGACGGCGGAGACGGGGGGGCTGGGGGGCTTTAGCCCCCCCACTTTTCTCTGGAATATCTAAATCGAGGTTTTTCCGTACGGTGTATTCTTTGGAAATTAATTTCCCCGCTTCTAGCCCCCCCACTTCAAAACACGTTCCGCCGCCCTTGTATAAAACAATACGAACGAACGAGTAACCCAAACTTGAGTAAAATTTTGGCGGGAAATTTCCGTGTTTGGATGGCCTGATCCAAACACGGGTATTGACCAATCAGAGCTTGCGTAGCATACATGTTATTTTATAAATATATATACATGTAGTAAGTAATTTCCAATATGGTAATGTTGAACTTCTTGTATGACTGGATATTATTTATTTTCTAAACTATATTATTCCAAAATACTTTGGAGGTAATCATTTCCAAAATTGAGTTTGATATCAACTTGGTCAACAGTTATAAAGTTTGACTTGTGGATACACCATGTTTATTATTTCTTATTATAAATTTCTTAATTCTAAGAATCCGCAATAATCCCGTAGCAACAAAACCACGTAGATTTTGAACGTTATCTTGGCCAATATTTGCTCGATTTCAACTCTGAAAACAGTTTTGGAATTACCGAGTCTAAATACATAACATACATGTACGTGTCTATTATATTACGAGAACGCACATTCCCTTCGTAAAAACGGTTTATGTACTTAGAAATTAGTCGGCAATCAGGCACGATTCGTTGTATATTATTCCGAATGTTATCTCGATCAATATTTAACTGTTTTCAATTCTGAAAACAGATTTGGAATTAGCTAGTCTAAATACATTACATACGGTCTATTATATTATGAGAACGTGCCGTTTCGCGTTGTCTTGCCCAAATATTGTCCGATTCACACGGATTACCCAAGACGACTTTTTACTTCCTTATAAGGAGATGACCTACCATTTTACATTATATATATATATATTATATATATATATAAATCAGTATATATATAAATCAGTATATATATAAAAATATATATATAAACTTTCAGTGAGAAATGGATCCCTGCCGCGGCGAGATTATCAGTAATCACCCTCGCTTGCAAGGGGATAATCACAATTGTAAATATACATTTGTAAATATTTTGTTATATTTTCTTTTTTTCTCTGGTTGAAATGGCATATATGACTCAAAAGTCATATGTGACTTCATCAAATATATGACCTTATCATTTTCAAGAACTAGTCTAACCCTAATCCCAATAATCCTAACCCTAACCCCCACCTAATGAGTTTTCTAACCCTAACCCCCCGCCTTAAGTGTCTTCCTAACCCTCCCACCTCGATTCCCTTGATGTTATCCAGTTGATGTGACTGCTGACCAACACGATTTCATGCTCATCCTCGATCATCGCCCGGGTTATAGCAAACCCCAACTTTTGTCAGCAAATCTTTGTTCGGCAAGACAGCAAATTACTGTTCGAAAATCGAAATCGCGAGATATACAGGAGAGGAACTGAAGTGTGATGTACGCCAGGCCTTTCTACACTATTCTTTTAGTTAAACCCCACTTTCATTGACCCCCTAGAAACCAATATACAGATTAAGTTCCATCTTTCCTGTGAGTCGGAGTTTTTGGTAGTTTGGTCGACGGTCGTTCATGTCTGGGTTTATTATTTTTGAACGACCATACCCAATGACCACGCCCATTTGTCGGCAAAATTAATTCTCACACACCCCCTGCTCAATCCCCTTCGCGACGGCCCTGCTTGCTCTCCATCTGAGTCTCAGTAGTGGTTTAAGGAGTGCCTCAATGGCAATTAGGATATATGAGCTTGACAATCGTCCATGTACAGTACTGCTCAGAAATAACCTAACAGTGTGGCTGAGGTTGAGTTAAATAATGATAGAACTGGTGCTAAACTTTAGCAAAGCACAATAGAATTATATAGTAACACAGAAAATAGTCCATATTTATATTCAGTGTGTTTTAGAGACAGTTTAACTAACACTGAACAGAGTAATATCATTATTAAGGTGAGGTTCAACCTAGGTTTGACCTCGGTTTTTGTTAGGTTATTTCTAAGCAGTACAGTATTGTCTGTGTACTCCAAGCTCTCCCTCATTCAACTACCTGATATATACTGTAGGCACTGCTGTATGGGCAGCTACATATATCATGAAATAATCGAACCCATACATTGTAACCTTCGCTCACCATCTGAGTCTCGGTATTTCAATGATGTAGGAGCGTCTCACTCTCACTGGCAATCAGAAAGGTTACAGGTTCAATCCCTGTTCGGGACACAGAAATATTTTCTGAGAATTAGGATATGAGCTTGACGATCATCTGTGTAATCAAAGCTCTGCCACATTTACTACAACAGTGTGTATATTAACACAGAATAGCAAGTGTCTTACAACAGAGGTAGTCTAATCCAAGTATTTCGCATCTCATTAATTATTAGTTTGTTTATCTCCCGTGCATTTGATTGGCTACTTTCTACTTGTGACACCCTTTTGGTATATATTATATAAGCCCTATTTATTTTATTTCATCTCGTCTTACTCTGATGAAGGGCTCCGCTCGAAACATCAGTATCTTGTCACTAAATTCTTGGCAGTTTACCACCTTTTCACTTTGCTATTAATTTTACTGATCTATATATACTTATTATTTCTAGTTTTAGAAAATATCAAGAGAGTGGTGTAGCAAATGGTTTTGTGTAGGAAGTGAATTATACCTGTTTGGAGTTGTTTGAGATAACATGGATGGTTGTTCAATAAAGTACAAAGAAAACAGCTATGAAACATTTACCAAGTCAAGGACCTTACTACGACATAAAAGAATTCGTACTGGACAAAAAACCCACAAGTGTGATATCTGTGACAAAGCGTTTGCCCGCTCAAGTAGCTTACTATACCATAAAAATACTCATACTGGAGAAAAACCATACAAGTGTGACATCTGTGACAAAGCATTTGCAAATTCAGGTAACTTACTATACCATAAAAGTACTCATACTGGAGAAAAACCGTACAAGTGTGATGTCTGTTACACAGCATTTTCCCAGATAAATAGCTTGCAAGCTCATAAAAGAACTCATACTGGAGAAAAACAAAAACCACACAAATGTGATATCTGTGACAAAGCATTTGCCAACTCGAGTGGCTTACTATACCATAAAAGAACTCATACTGGAGAAAAACCACACAAGTGTGATGACTGTGACAAAGCATTTGCCTGCCCAAGTAGCTTACTACGCCATAAAACAACTCATACTGGAGAAAAACCCCACAAGTGCGATGTCTGTGACAAAGCGTTTGCCCGCTCAAGTAGCTTACTATACCATAAAAATACTCATACTGGAGAAAAACCATACAAGTGTGACATCTGTGACAAAGCATTTGCAAATTCAGGTAACTTACTATACCATAAAAGTACTCATATTGGAGAAAAACCACACAAGTGTGATGACTGTGACAGAGCATTTGCCCGCTCAAGTAGCTTACTACGCCATAAAACAACTCATACTGGAGAAAAACCCCACAAGTGCGATGACTGTGACAGAGCATTTGCCTGCTCAAGTAGCTTACTATGCCATAAAACAACTCATACTGGAGAAAAACCCCACAAGTGCGATGTCTGTGACAAAGCGTTTGCCCGCTCAAGTAGCTTACTATACCATAAAAATACTCATACTGGAGAAAAACCATACAAGTGTGATGTCTGTGACAAAGCATATTGCCAGATAAATAGCTTGCAAGGTCATAAAAGAACTCATACTGGAGAAAAACCACGCAAGTGTGATATCTGTGACAAAGCATTTGCCAACTCGAGTGGCTTACTATACCATAAAAGAACTCATACTGGAGAAAAACCCCACAAGTGCGATGTCTGTGACAAAGCGTTTGCCCGCTCAAGTAGCTTACTATACCATAAAAATACTCATACTGGAGAAAAACCATACAAGTGTGACATCTGTGACAAAGTATTTTCCCAGCCAGGTCACTTACTATACCATAAAAGATCTCACACTGGAGAAAAACCACACAAGTGTGATATCTGTGACAAAGCATTTGCCAACTCGAGTAGCTTACTATACCATAAAAGTACTCATACTGGAGAAAAACCGTACAAGTGTGATGTCTGTGACAAAGCATACATTCGGTCAAATGACTTACTACGCCATAAAAGAAGTCATACTGGAGAGAAACCCACAAGTGTGATGTCTGTGACAAAGCATTTTCCAGATAAATGACTTGCAAGCTTATAAAAGAACTTATACTGGAGAAAAACCCTACAGGTTTCAATTATTTCCCCTTAATTTGTTGTAGTCATTGTGTGCATTAAAAACAAGAGTGTTCTTTCCTTGATTTACTCATTTTCAATTTTGCTAGTGTAAAAATGCCAAGGTCTGACCCATGGTCTTGCTGACCTTGGGTGGTCAAATCATGAAAGTCGGGGGTCCGTGATCCCCGTTATTTCCAACGCTGCCCTGCAGTTAAGTCGCTTAGCCACAAAAGAACTCGTACTGAAGAATAGTACTACAATTATGATGTCTGTGACAATCGTAAACAAGCCTCGAAATACCTGTAACACTTGAAAATCTGCCGGTCATCATGACCGGTAAAAAAGCAAATTTACCGGTCACGGAGGATTTTTCACCGGTCATATTCAGTTATTTTTTCATTTGTTGCCTATTAACGCTTATTCCTGAACAACATGACCATTGTCAAGAAAATATTGGTATTTCGTTTGGCGATCGAAAAAGACGAACATGGAACAAGACTAAAATATTAATTGATTTATGATATAATAAATAAAATATTAATAACACAATCTAAACTTTGCCTGCAGCGTTATATAATAGATAACAAGTAAAGTATATTTAGCATAAAACATTCATTAAAAGTTCGGACGGAGAATCGGGATAGAATTAGAATATATAGATATATATTTTCTCAGAGCACAAGGTCAATCATGTTCATTTTTACAAAATTTGTTGTCCCTTCGATCTTTTGCCTTGGAAGCAATAGTGACGGTAGTCGCTCGTTTTTCAGCACTTTCACTGCTTTTCGGTGGTTTCATGAAAAAAGTGAACTC
Organism: Chrysogorgia sp. JL179-B06; assembly: GCA_035772405.1. NCBI lineage: Eukaryota > Metazoa > Cnidaria > Anthozoa > Scleralcyonacea > Chrysogorgiidae > Chrysogorgia > Chrysogorgia sp. JL179-B06. Next base: position 2,719,267 of record JAYKKM010000044.1, read on the forward strand.
AAACTTGTTTCGTTTTCATTATTCACCTGCAGTGAAAGCCGACTCGTGTTTCTTGTTTCGTCACAACACTTTTGGCGCTTTTCGACCAGATAATTTTCCGTTTTGCTATAGCCAAGATAGCCTTCATTGGCAGGCACAGAACACAAATTACAAATTATCACCGCTCAAGCTACGCAAAAATATTTAGTATTTGGACGATGACAGACACAACAATGTGCCATGAGGTATCGTGTGAGCGTAACCTGATACAGGCCTGAGATGCAGGCAACACGTAATTCTTCCGGGTGCGAGATATCCGCCTCGTGTGCAACGATTCTAAAAGCAACATTTTCCGAAACCTAAAAATCTCGATATTACTCTCATTTTTGAGGAGAAAAATAATTTATTGGACGATATTTGCCGGACAAACTGGCACTAATTTTGAGGCTTGGTCGTAAAGCATTTTCTTGGCTAATTGCCTTTAGAAGACATACCATAATTCATACAGGATTAACACTACACAAGTGTGATGTTTTTGATGGAACATTTTTCGATTTAGATAATTTACGACAACATAAAATAATTCACACTGGAGAAATACCAGTTCACAAGAAAAAGCGTGAAAGAAAAAAACCTGTAAGACATGTTGCTCAGGAAGGCGAATGTAGTGAATGTCCAAGGCCTTCGTTAGAGGGATACTCCAGCCAAAATACAAATGTAGTTCATATGAAAGATCTTACTGACTTTAGTTTATTTCCAAAGTTTCAGCATTCCTATCAATTTAGTTAAGAAGATATGGCTAGTTGAAGTTGCAAATTTGAGAATTTTGACGCCATATTGGTTTTGAAAATATGACGCCATTGCGTGTATGCCTAAGAAGCTCCTCTACTTTCCTGCATGAGGAACTAAATAGTCTATTTCGACTAATTTTCGTCCAAAGAGCACTCCCAACAGCTATCACTATGTGATCGCCATCAAAACAACCCCACTGCCGATAAAGAATCACGCAATGGCGTCATATTTTCAAAACCAATATGGCGTCAAAATTTTCAACTTCAACTAGCCATATCTTCTTAACTAAATCGAAAGGAATGCTGAAACTTTGGAAATAAACTAAGTAAGTCAGTAAGATCTTTCATATGAACTACATTTGTATTTTGGCTGGAGTATCCCTTTAAGACCCAGCTCCCGCCAGAGCTCCAGCGGGTACTGCATAGCAAATCGTCGGCTATATATTTCCGATGTCCAGGAATATCATCTCTGCACGTTTGTTTTTATGAAAAGCTGCTAAAATTCCATCATCAGTATAATTCACGCAGTGAAGCCAGCGGACAGGTCGTTGATAATATAGTTGAATTTGCTTAGTGAATTATTTTTCAAATGCTGAAAATTGTATTCCTAATACCCCCTGAACCTTCATAAATTAAATCCTTTCGGCGCTCATGTCTGACGTCACTGACGGGTACTTCATTGGGAAGGTCACTTACACGTAAAAATCTCACAGGTTGTAACATTAAGGTTGTTGGTTCAACATGCCTGTAACAGCATTGTTAACATGAGATCAGGACTGTTAAAATAACAGCACTCTCCAAGCATGTTTCAACATGTTGTGACATGCTTATTGAATCGACAGCAGTTGTTCATGCATGTGAGAACATGCAAAAACCAGTCTGATAGAACAACCATGTTCATGGCTGTTGTAACAACGCTGTTCAATCAACCTTATTTCATCATGCTCTGACAGCATGTTGTATCATGTATGAACAATGTTGTTCATCACATGAACAGTCTGTTTCAACATCCATGAACAGGCCTGTTGTGTTGACAACCCTGTTCAAGCTGGCCAGGTTGCTCAACCCTGTTCAAGCCTGTCGACATCAACCATGTTCAAGCCTGTTAACAGGCAAAAAAAAGCTGTGCGTTTTTACGTGTGTACTTCAGAACCAAGTGAAAGTCCTGAATATGACGCGAATTTTCTTTCACTGAAACTATTTGATTCACGTCAGTTGAACCAATGTGAAATTCCCTTCAAAGCAACTGACTACAATGTTATGCAAACTTTGACCTTGTAAGACGTCTGGATTACTATTTATAAAATAACATGTACACAACAAGCGCTCTGGAAATATATCTTTTTCATTTTTCTAAGCGTGTTTTTACCACTTCAAACATATTTTTGGTTGTTGCTGTTGTCGCATCATATAATCATAATAGAAAACCATCCATGATTGGCCGATTAGCTTAGAAGAACATGAAAGATCTCCCCTGATTGGTTGATTTAATTATATTAATAACTTTTAGTGATATTTCTCTGTGGTTATTTTATAAAAGAAATACTTAATGGTTTTCCGTGTTTGGATACTCTGATCCAAACGCTATCTTTGCGGATTGCGATTATTAGTTCTTGAAAATGGAAGGATGACATATTATGGGACTGGAGACGAGAATGCTGCATTGTATGCCGGGTAATGTGAATCGCCATGTTGATTTTTACAGATTTTGTTTATATTGCCACTGGTTCTTGAGTCTTTGATGAAAGTTAAATCGTTTTATCTGGTCATTCCGTCGGCGCGAAATTTTCTTGCCGGCTTTAATAATACGAGGTAAATATCTAAAGAATATTTTAAAACGTTTATTGGTAAATTATTTGTTCTAAGTGGAGCTGTGGAGGGGACAGAAGTTGTACTGTATAAATTTTACTGACAAAAATATATACGGTATTACGTATATATTACCTCCTATATCTATGGTATATTTAGTAAGTAATTTCCAATACGGTAATATGTTGCACTTCTAGTATGACTGGATATTCTTTATTTTCTAAACTAGATTATTCCAAAATACTTTGGAGGTAATTATTTTTTGATTTAGCTGTATATTAACACAAAAGTGTCTTACAATTACAGAGGCAATCTGATCCAAGTATTAATTTTACTGATCTATACTGTATATACTTATTATTTCTAGTTTTAGAAAATTTCAAGAGAGAGGTGTAGCAAAGGGTTTTGTGTAGAAAGTGAATTATAGCTGTTTGGAATTGTTTGAGATAATATGGATGGCTGTTCAACAAAGAACAATGAAAACAGCAATGAAACATTTACCAAGTCAAGGAGCTTACTACGACATAAAAGAATTCGCACTGGACAAAAAACCCACAAGTGTGATATCTGTGACAAAGTTTTTTTTGAGCGAGGTACCTTACTGTACCATAAAACAACGCATAATCGAGAGAAAAGACACATGTGTGATGTCTGTGACAAAGTATTTTCCCAGCTAAATAGTTTGCAATGTCATAAAAGAACTCATACTGGAGAAAAACCCTACAAGTGTGACATCTGTGACAAAGCATTTGCACATTCAGGTAACTTAGTATACCATAAAAGAACTCATACTGGAGAAAAACCATACAAGTGTGATGTCTGTGACAAATCATTTTCCCAGATAAATAACTTGCAAGGTCATAAAAGAACTCATACTGGAGAAAAACCCTACAAGTGTGACATTTGTGACAAAGCATTTGCACATTCAAGTAACTTACTCTACCATAAAAGAATAACTCATGCTGGAGAAAAACTCCACAAGTGTGATGTCTGTGACAAAGCATTTGCCCTCTCAAGTGGCTTGCTATGGCATAAAAGTACTCATACTGGAGAAAAACCCCACAAGTGTGATGTCTGTGACAAAGCATTTGCCTGCTCAAATAGCTTACTATACCATAAAAGTACTCATGGAGAAAAATCCCACAAGTGTGATGTCTGTGACAAAGTGTTTGCGCGCTCAAGTAGCTTACTATACCATAAAAGTACTCATACTGGAGAAAAACCATACAAGTGTGATCTCTGTGACAAAGCATATTTTCGGTCAAATGACTTACTACACCATAAAAGAAGTCATACTGGAGAAAAACCCCACAAATGCGATGTCTGTGACAAAGCATTTTTCCAGCGAGGTCATTTACTATACCATAAGAGAAGTCATACTGAAAAAAATCCGTACAAGTGTGATGTCTGTGACAAAGCATTTGCCGTCTCAAGTGGCTTGCTATGGCATAAAAGAACTCATGCTGGAGAAAATATCTACAAGTGTGACATCCCGTAGAAAAACCGTACAAGTGTGACGTCTGTGACAAAGCATTATACAGTACTCGGTCAAATCACTTGCTACGCCAAAAGTACCCTTTCTCGATATATGAGCAACCGAAATTTAAAATTATTATAATTTGGGTTAGAATTAGGGTTAAGATTAGGGTTAGCGATTAGGGTTAGCGATTATTTGAATTTCGGTTTGTTCATATATCGAGAAAGCGCCCAAAAGTGTGATGTCTGTGACAAAGCTTTTCCCAAATAAATAACTTGTAATGTTACAAGTGTGACATCTGTGACTAAGCATTTGTATATTCAGGCAACTTAATTTACCATAAAAGTACAACTGTTACTGGGGAAAACCCCACAAGTGTGACGTGTGTGATAAAGGATTCCTCATTCGCGTCGCTTGCTAATTTATATCATAAAAGAACTCGTGTTGGAGGAAAACCGCACAAGTGTGTCGTGTGTGACAAAGCATTTTCTCAGATATGTAATTTTAAATGTCATTAAAGAACTCATACTGGAAAGAACCCCTACAAGTGAAATATTTGTGAAAAATAATTTGCCCGAGTGACCAGGCACTAGTACATATATCAATCGAACTAGTAAGTACATCATTGTAACCTTCGCTCTCTATCTGAGTCTCGGTGGCGAAATGGTTAGAGCGTCTCACCGGCAATCAGAAGGTTACAGGTTCGATTCCTGTCGGGGACTGAGGATACGAGCTTGACGATCATCCATGTATCGTCTGTCTACTTCAAGCTCTCCCACATTCACTACAGCAGTGTATATATTTAACACAAACAAACATTCTATCACAAAAAAATTAGCCTCCAAAGGTGCCCAAATTTTCTCCGCCATTGCTCAAAACTTGTTTCGGACGAGCCGACAATTCTACAGCAGAGTATGTGATTGTGAAGTCAGAGACTCAACACCTGACAAAGCTTTATGGAAATTATACAACAAGTTACAATAGAAAGTTTCCCCCAGGTAGCTTTAGGTTAGCTTAGCTTTATATTCATACACAACTAGCCACGTGTTGAGTCTTTGACGTCACTTCCTCTAATCACAACCTAAGTGTCCGGAACATCTGTTCGAGTAATGACGGCCGATAATCTCATATAAAAACATTCTGAAAAGGCGACTTCCCATTCTCGCAATTGCTTGAAATTTAGCCTGCGTGGCAGGCGTTTTGGCAAGTTAAGTAAAAATTACAATTTTTACAAATGTGATTAAAATCGGGATACCAAAAATTTTATCACAAGGGCATTTTAATAACTCACTCTCCATATGGAATTAAAACACAATGATATTTTAATAAATGATGTCTTCGGTGTTCTCTCGTTGATTACATTTACATATAAACAAAACATTTAACATCAACATTAGATTTGTTAGTCTTAAATTTGGTAGTTTGAAATTAATTTAAACTGATAAGTGCTAAAAGTTAAGGATTCTTCGTGTTAAATCGAACACGTCAAAAATATAACTTCTGCCGACTGAAACTCACAAAGCGATTTTTGGGGGGTGTCGCGCCTGTTACACAACAACCAGTACGTGTCAAATTACTTTTCATATCACCTCCAAAGCGGAGTGATTTTCCCACGATAGCACCTACTGGATTTGCCCAGTCTTTTGTAACCAGAACACCTAAATGAAAAGTGAACACAGAATATATAGACAAATCATGGCCGTAGCAGGGAAGCCCCCCAATAATTTGCTCTGGCGATGTCATGCCAGTTTAGATCCATTTAAACTTGCTGGAAATTACTCTCAGAAGTCTGGAAAGCCTATTTAAGAGATCATAATTTCAAAAAAATTTCCGTGGGACATGAATCTACACCCCCCCCCCCCCCAATTGACTTTCTCTTGCTATTAAAGATAGCTGGTGCTCCCCAACTTTAACTTCCTAAACATGCCCTTGGGTTCAAAGGGTTTGGATTGTGATTAGGATTAGTTCTTGAAATTTGGAAGGATGTTCTTTTCATCCTTTTAACCCCTCTTGTCCGGCTGTACATAGGTAATTTATGGGACTGGGACGAGAATGCTGCATTGGAATGCTGGGTAATGTGAATCGCCATGTTGATTTTTACAGATTTTGTTTATTTTGTGCTGGTTCTTGAGTCTTTTATGAAAGTTAAATCGTTTTATCTGGCTTAATACGAGGTAAATATCCAAAGTATATTTTAAAACGTGTATTGGTAAATGATTTGTTCTAAGTGGAGGGGACAGAAGTTATAATTTCTCGAGATTTAGACAGCAAATACTGTATTTACACTTGACTATGAATAATATACATATTATATATATATTAAGTTTAATTTTCCAATACGGTAATGTTGAACTTCTAGTATGACTGAATATTCTTTATTTTCTAAACTAGATTATTCCAAAATACTTTGTAGGTAATCATTTCCAAAATTGAGTTTGATATCAACTTGGTCAGTCTTAATTCCTTGAATGTTTGCACTTTGCATGGTGACAAATGACAATAGTTATAAAGTTTGAGTTGTGGATACACCATGTTTATTATTTCTTAGAAATGTCTTAATAATCTTAATAATCACAATTGTAAATATTAAAAATATTTATATTTTATTATATTTTCATGTATATTTCTGGTTGAATGGCATACATGTATATGATTCTTAATAATATTACTACTCATAATCTGGATTTCTTAACTATTTATATAGAGGTGTACGCCGAATACTTCCGAACGCCACGCCAAGATTATGCAATATAAAAAATGAGGGTGTGGGGAGAGTGATAGTCACACTGCGATTTTAGTCATTTGAAAACTGAGGAAATAACATGCCTTCTTGTGACTTAATTTCAAAACACACAAGACCCTAAGGACGAGGTAGAGAAATCACTTTTCAGCGCACGCGCAGTTACGTTAAGCACTTATAGTTTGACGATCTTGCGCCCCGACACGCCAACCATTTTTGCAAGTCAACGCCAGAGATCTCCGCCATGGAGTACATGCAATGCACACTGGGATAACACAATTGCAATAAAAGAAATAGTGATAATTTAAGATTACCGGCACCTAGAGTGTCAAGAAACTGGGGGAAACAAAGACTAAAATATCAGGCTATATTTTACTGGAATCAACTGAGCAGCAAGATAAGAAATTCAAACAGTATTCTAGCTTTTGAGTGAAATTTCTTAAATTGTTTTTAATCTTGTAAATTTTAGCTTCTCACTGTAATTTATGGCTTTTGTTCCAGTTTCTATATCATTGTATTTTAACTTGTTTTATATGTTTGTCCAGGACCTTTCTGAAAATCAATTTCAGTTGTGAGAAAGCCACCTGGCTATTAAGTTATTATTATTATTATTATTATTATTATTATTATGGCCAATGGCATATTTTTTCCACTTGATAGTATGCAGCGACAAGTACTCGACGCCAGGGTGCCTCTCAAAACCACTTGTGCTACTGCAGCAGTACAGAGACATGTAATTTTCTATTTGTTAAATGGAAATACAGAACCAGGGATATTTTCATGCATTTTAATCTACTACCATTTTTAAAAGATTGAGATTAGTGACTGCTATACAGTAGCAACACGAATGACTCGTTTCAACGCAAATGCACAGTGGAATTATATTTTCATGTATATTTCTGGTTGAAATGGTGCATTCATGTTTCTACCACAGCACAGAGACACAAAATTCATTTTCTATTTGTTTTACAAAATAGCAAGTTGATACGTGGATGATTGTTAAGGTCATGTCCTCAGAAAATGAGTCCCAAACGGGGATCGAACCTGTAAGCTTTTGATTGGTGGTGAGACACTATTACGGTATTACCATTAAACTATGGGGAGTGAAGGTTATAATGATGTACAAGATTAATTGATTATGTACTGCCAATATGCAGCAGTCACTATATATCACATGGGAGAGCTTGGAGTAGACAGATGATACATGGATGATCATCAAGATCATGACCTCAGAAAATGTTTCTGAGTCACAGACAGGCATCATACTATTGTTTGTCTACTCCAAGCTCTCCCACATTCACTACTAATATATATCGTAGGCGGGCACTGCTGCATACATGTAGGCAGACTTACATCGTCCATGTATCATCTGTGTACTCTAAGCTATCCCACATTCACTACAGCAGTGTATATATACACAAAATAGCAAGTGTCTTACAACAGAGGCAATCTAATCCAAGTATTAATTTTACTAATCTATATACTTATTATTTCTAGTTTTAGAAAATTTCAAGAGAGAGGTGTAGCAAAGGGTTTTGTGTAGAAAGTGAATTATACCTGTTTGGAATTGTTCGAGATAATATGGATGGCTGTTCGACAAAGAACAATGAAAACTGCTATGAAACATTTACCAAGTCAAGGAGCTTACGACGACATAAAACAATTCCTACTGGACAAAAACCCCACAAGTGTGATATCTGTGACAAAGCATTTTTTGAGTTAAGTACCTTACTGTATCATAAAACAATTCATACTGGAGAGAAAAGACACAAGTGTAATGTCTGTGACAAAGCATTTTCCCAGATAAATAGCTTGCAATGTCATAAAAGAACTCATACTGGGAAAAAACCCTACAAGTGTGACGTCTGTGACAAAACATTTGCACGTTCAGGTTACTTAGTCTACCATAAAAGAACTCATACTGGAGAAAAACCGTACAAGTGTGATGTCTGTGACAAAGCATTTTCCCAGATAAATACCTTGCAATGTCATAAAAGAACTCATACTGGAGAAAAACCACACAAGTGTGGTGACTGTGACAAAGCATTTGTCCACGCAAGTGGCTTACTATATCATAAAAGAACTCATACTGGAGAAAAACCCCACAAGTGTGATGTCTGTGACAAAGCATTTGCCCGCTCAAATAGCTTACTACGCCATAAAAGAAGTCATACTGGAGAAAAACCGTACAAGTGTGATGTCTGTGACAAAGCATTTTCCCAGATAAATGGCTTGCAAGGTCATAAAAGAACTCATACTGGAGAAAAACCCCACAAGTGTGATGTCTGTGACAAAGCGTTTGCCAATCCAGCCAGCTTATCCCATAAAAGTACTCATACTGGAGAAAAACCGTACAAGTGTGACCTCTGTGACAAAGCATTTGCACATTCAGGTACCTTAGTCTACCATAAAAGAACTCATACTGGAGAAAAACCGTACAAGTGTGATAACTGTGACAAAGCATTTTCCCAGATAAGTAGCTTGCAATGTCATAAAAGAACTCATACTGGAGAGAAACCCCACAAGTGTGATGTCTGTGACAAAACATTTACCCGCTCATATAGCTTAATATACCATAAAAGTATTCATACAGGAGAAAAACCATACAAGTGTGACGTCTGTGACAAAGCATATACTCGGTCAATTGACTTGAAATACCATAAAAGAAGTCATACTGGAGAAAAACCCCACAAGTGTGTTATCTGTGACAAAGCATTTTTCCAGCGAGCTAACTTACAATACCATAAGAGAAGTCATACTGGAGAAAAACCCCATAAGTGTGATGACTGTGACAAAGCATTTGCTCATCCAGGTACCTTACAATACCATAAAAGAAACTCATACTGGAGAAAAACCATACAAGTGTGATGTCTGTGACAAAGCATTTTCCCAGTTAAATACCTTGCAAGGTCATAAAAGAACTCATACTGGAGAAAACCCCCACAAGTGTGATGTCTGTGACAAAGCATTTGCCCGCTCAAATAGCTTACTACACCATAAAAGTACTCATACTGGAGAAAAACCGTACAAGTGTGATGTCTGTGACAAAGCATTTTCCCAGATAAATAACTTGCAAGGTCATAAAATAACTCATACTGGAGAAAAACTCCACAAGTGTGATGTCTGTGACACAGCGTTTGCCCGCTCAAGTAGTTTACTATACCATAAAAGTACTCATACTGGAGAAAAACCATACAAGTGTGATGTCTGTGACAAAGCATACATTCGGTCAAATGACTTACTACGCCATAAAAGAAGTCACCGGAGAAAAACCCCACAAGTATGATGTCTGTGACAAAGCATTTTGCCAGCGAGGTCACTTACAATACCATAAGAGAAGTCATACGTGGAGAAAAACCACACAGGTGTGTTGTGTCTGTGACAAAGCATTGTCCCAGATAAACAGCTTGCAAGGTCATAAAAGAACTCATACTCGAGAAAAAACCCACAAGTGTGACATCCCGTAGAAAAACCGTACAAGTGTGACGTCTGTGACAAAGCATATACTCACTTGCTACGCTATTAATGTTACAAGTGTGACATCTGTGACTAAGCATTTGCATATTCAGGTAACTTACTGTACCATAAAAGAACAACTCATACTGGAGAAAACCCGCACAAGTGTGATGAATGTGAAAAAGGTTTTTCCCAGCGAGGGCACTTAATTTTAATAATAATAATAATAATAATGAATTTATTCAGCATATCCACGGAGTGGCTCTTCATCTGAAAACACTAACTACATACAACTAATAGAGAATAAGATTAGAATATTACAGAATTTTACTAGACTATATAATATTAGATATATTACATGAGCGAGATGAAAATTTATTAAAATGACTGTTTTAGCTTGTTAACGAGGAATGCTTTACTTTGGCTTCTAAAAATGTTAAAATTACTTTCATCTCTGATGTCAGGAGGTAATATGTTAAAAATTTTAGCAGCCGAGTCTTGAAAAGTTCCAGTTATTAGTGGAACAGTCAGCTTTGTTGCTGATCCCGATCTCAAAACTCGCGTGTTAGTTTTCATTTCCAATTTTAGGTAAGATGGCCAGTAATCACTATGTAATGCCTTGTGTACTTGTTGAAGTAAATGTCAATCTCTACGCTCGCGGATTGGGAAGATATCGAGTTGACATAGTGGCCAAGGACAAAACTCGCCGAAGCATATTGAACTTTCTGTAGTCGATGTAAAAGATATTCTGGAATCGGATTGAATACAGTGTCACAGTAGTCCATTTTGGAAAAAATTAGGGGTTTTACTAACTGGAGTTTAAGTCGAAAATCTGTAAAAAAAAATATTTTCCGAAGGATTCCTAAGACGCCATAGCAAGAAGTTGTTGTCTGTTTTACGTGCTCCTCCCATTTTAAGTGCTCATGTATATGTACACCCAGCAATTTTGCTTCTGAAACTCGTTCCAGAGAGATGTTGGTAATTTCAAGGTTGGATTGATGACTCTGAAGGTGATGTACACGTGCCATTTGACTAGTGGAGGCTAACATATATACTTTGGTTTATCTGGGTTTAAGGCCAAGTTTGAGCTTATTGACCATGTTCCAATATCATTGAGAGCGTGGTTTAGGGTGGATGTATACTGTGACAATGCATTTGGTGGACATGATGTATAATGCAGCGTTGTATCATCAGCGTATTGGAAACTTTTGATGTGTTCTGGTAAATGGTCTTGTAGATCGTTAACATAGATATTGAATAACATCGGACCCAAGATTTATCCTTGAGGTATTCCGAATTGGGTTACAATAGTTGAAGATTTTCGGTCGTCAATTTGTACATAATGGCATCGATTGCTCAAGTAATTTATAATCCATGTTAAAAATGGCTTTGAGAATTCAAGTTTGTGGAGTTTAGTTAAAATAGTCTTAAAGCAGATGGTATCAAATGCTTTTGAGAAGTCAGCCAATACCATTAGCGTAACCTCACCGCGTTTCATTGCATGGAGTAAGTCGTCTCGTAATCCCAATAAAAGAGTAGTTGTTGAGTGACCTTTGCGAAATCCACCTATAGTATCATGCATGAGGGTTTTAGCCTCTATGTACTGTGTCATTTGTTTGGCTACAAGTTTTTCAAAAATCTTTGATAATACTGGTAGAATTGATATAGGACGCAGGTGACCTTCTGATGTCGGGTGGTCTATCTTAGGTATAGGGCTGATTCTTGCTTTTTTCCATGTTTCCGGGAATTGGGAATTGGCGATACAAGTATTTATTATGTTGGAAAGTGGGTGGCCAAATATTCTGCTGAAAGTTTGACGAATATAGCTGGAATTAGGTCTGGACCGGTCGAACAATCCGATTTTAGAGATTTGATGATTTTAAGGACCTCTTCTGATGTAACCGATTCCAATTCAAATTGATCATCAATAGATCCGTTCTCTGGCAGATCGCGGACTATTTGCTGTAATTCTTCCTTTGTTGTTGGTTGGGCGTCCGTAATACGAATAGGAGTATCAGCAAAGTATTTATTTAGGCGATCGACATCAAACCGTAGTGGTTGTGGGCCAGGTTTGAGTATACGATGAATTATTTTCCATACTTCGCGCGGTTTTTTTGATGAAAGTGCCTTTTGGTAAAAGCAATGTTTTGCCCGTCTAATAACTGTTTTCAGTTTATTTCGTACATAACGAAAGGATTCCCAAGCGGTTTCCGAGCCAATCAAGTGAGCTTCTTTACGCAGTTTATTCCTTTGATCTTGGAGAGAATATCCGAAATATGAAGTCACTTGACAAACAAAGTTTTATCCACGATTTCTCAAATCTACCATTTAACATAATCGAATGTTTTGATGATCCTGATGACCAATTAGATTGTTTGAACAATCTGGTAAAGGAGTACATTGATCGACATGCACCATTACGGAAAATCAAGGTGACTCGACCTCCAGCACCTTGGCTCGGAAATGAAGAGATTCATATTTGAACCTTGGCTGATAACGTGTTGAACGGATATTTATGCAAGCGTAAGGACCATCATGATCACTGATGATACTGCATGGAATTAATAATATAAAAGAACAACTCATACTCGGGAAAAACCCCACAAGTGTGACATCTGTGACAAAGCATTTCCTCATTCGCGTCGCTTACTACTTTATATCATATTGACGAAAAACCGTACAAGTGTGTCATATGTGACGCATTTTCTCAGATATATAATTTTAAGGCCCTGTCCACACTAGTCCGTTTTCGAACGAAAACGGACACTTTTTGATACGGTTAGGCTTTTCGTCCACACTAATCCGGCGTTTTCGTCACCGAAAACGGAACGTTTCGAAAACGCTCTCCAGAGTGGAAACATTTGAAAACGGAGCCCTATCGTACTGGTGTGGACGGCGAAAACGAAGCTTTTCGAAAACGGTGACGTAACGATGATGATGTGAATTTGGTCCCAGTCGCCTGCGGCCTTTCATCCAAAATGGCGTCCGAATTCGCACTGATGTTATTGTCTTTATTATCGAGTTTGATTGCCTGTTTGGAGTTGAATGTAGCGTTGTATCATCTCGAAACCATATTCCTGCGCAAGCGGCAGAATACTCTATGCTTACTGCTTCTATCTAATGGGCTGAACGACGGTACAAACCTTACAAGGAACGAAGATTTTCAGGGATAAAACCTGGAAGATCATGTGCGTGGTGGGACAACTTTGTCAACGTAGTAGTCATTCCCGAAGAATGGCGGCAGAATGTCCAGGACTTCACTTCTGAGTGGACTTCTTCGTCCTGACATTGAAGGTGAAGCTTCAATGTGAGGACGAAGAAGAACCACATAAAGCAGTCAGGCTTGCTTCCTGTTTTTGACATTTTTATATATATTTATTTATAATTTTCTTCGTAGAACAACAACACTTCAAAAATGGCGGGTAGCTCAAATGCTCGATATAGCCACAGAATAAATACTCAACCAGAAGTCCGACTTCGCCATTTTTCTGTCCCACTTTTTTCACGGCCGCCATTTTGCTAGCAAGCGGTTTTTGTTTTACGAGTTTTTGTTTGTGGAGATTGGAGCTGTCACAAAGCATTCTGATTCATCGTCCACGTTCCAAAGTTAACAACGAACTGTTTTTCATCGTAAAAACGACATCAACATCTTCAGTATAACGTAAACATTCTCCATGCACGCTTGCTAGGAAGATGGCGGCGGCCGAAAATACGAGGACACCAACATCAAAGGCGCCGACACGGAGTCGGACTTCTGGTTGAGTATTTATCTGAGCATGCGCAATCTGGATATCCCGCGTTTTCGGATCGTTTCTGCGTTTTGGTGTGGACGGCAAAAACGATTCGAAAACGCTAGTGTGGATGGAAAACTTTCGATGTGTTTTCAATACGAGGTCTCCGTTTTCAAACGAAAACGGGTTAGTGTGGACGTGGCCTAAATGTCACTAAAGAACTCATACTGGAAAGAAACCCTACAAGTGTAATATTTGTGAAAAAGAATGTGCCGGAGACAAAATAGTTCATACAGGAATAAAGTGTAATGTCTGTGATCGAACATTTTTCGAGTTATGTAACTTAGATCACGATACCAATCTCGTTCCCAGAGCCTGCGTTCCTTTTGGCCTGCGCCAAGAAAACAGAGGCTCTGGGGAACTCCGATGAAAAAGTCCCCAAATTTGGGTTTTTGTTCCCAGTCCTCTGGTTCCCAGTTCTCTATAATTTGCTACTGTCATCGACGATGTTTAGCTTGTTCGAAGACCAGGAAAAATATTTGTTTACCGATAAAGAAGGGCCCAGTATGTTTTAAAAAGCTCTTGGCAAAGCGTTGCGATACAAATGGTCTTTTTTAGCTTTTCGCTAAATCGTCAACCGGAGGATTGACGAGAGTGTTTTATATGTCCGCTGATCGGCTCAGCCGCTAGGTAGGCTCAGGTTACACAGAACACATTAAAATGTAAGGAATTGTACTTTCTGTCAAGAACTTTGGCTAAACTACATCGACCTTGTAGTCTCTAATATAATTTTAAGTTCTGAGGCGAAACTGCGAAGAATTACGAGACGAGTCAGACGATGGATGTTTGTTTGGCGACGAAGCGAGAATAATATTAATAATAGTTTTAAGTTTTAACTTATTTCATGTGTTCAATTGTATTTTGAGTCTGTCGTGTATAATTATGTGTTGCAGGTGTATCGAATAAATCTTTACCAGCCATAGTTCTGAAAAATATAACTGTTTATTTTTAAACCGCGATTCGAAAATGCAAAACTTCGCTCGAGCAATTAGCTCCTAAAGAAACTGGTGCGAGAGCTCAGCATCAACCAATCAAATGACGAGTTTCATCGGAGTTCCTCTGGGAGTTCCCCAGAGCCTCCGTTTCCCTTCCGCAGGACAGGGGGATCGCAGGCTCTGGGTACGAGATTGAGACGATACATGGGCGATCGTCAAGCTCGGATCCTCACAGGAATCGAACCTGTAACCTTCTGATTGCCGGTGAGACGCTCTAACCATTTAGCCACCGAGAACTGGTTCGATTGATAACTTATAAAATAACTCACATTCAAGAAAAACCCACAAATGTGATGATGTCTGTGACAAACAGTTTACCCTGCAGTTAAATCGCTAAGCCGCAAAAGAACTCGTACTTGAGAAAAAACACTACAATTGTGATGTCTGTGACAATCATAAAGCATTTTCTTGCCTATAATTTACCTTTAGAAGACATAAATATACAGGATTAACCCCACACAAGTGTGATGTTTGTGATCGAGCATTTTTCGAGTTAGATAATTTAGGAAAACATAAAAGAAAGCACATTGAAGAAATACCAGTTCACAAGAAACATGGTGAAAGAAAGACAAAAACATGTAAGACATGTTGCTCAGGAGGGCGGGGCCTTCGCTAAGACATGTTGCTCAGGAGTGCAGGGCCTTCGCTACTCGGCTATATATTTCCGATGTTCAGCAAAATCATCTCTGCACGTTTGTTTTTATGAAAAGTTGCTAAAATGCCATCATCAGTATAATTCATACAGTGAAGCCAGGGGACAGGTCCGCCGTTGATAATAATAATATACCATCTACTTCAGAACTAAGCGAAAGTCCTGAATGGGCATGAATTTTCCTTCTCTGAAACTATATTTGTTTTCAAGTGAATTACTATGCAAGCAACATAACTAACAGGGACAGTCGGACAGAGTATATTTATGTGTCAAATGTTATTCAAACTTTCACCTTGTTGGCAACAAAAATTAAGTTTGTCTAATATTAAAGAACTCGTAAAATGATAGAGTAACACCTTTTACAACTTTTCCGTATTTTACTTCGTTTTTGAAATATTTCAGTTTCTTTGATATGTAAATGAGATGGTTTCTGACGTCAGGTGTGGGGTAGAGAATTTTCACTCATTAAAAAATGTCTTATATCTCAGTGATTGCTAAGTTTACAACGTTCATTACCATGAGGAGTTATTATACGCATATTTTCAAGTCAATCAATTAATTGTGGAACAAACTTGAAGATGGAACTACTATTTTAATGAGTGAAAATTATCTACCCCACACCTGACGTCACAGACCATCTCATTTACTCAAACAAACTGAAATATTTCAAAAACGAAGTAAAATACGGAAAAGTTGTAAACGATGTTACTCTATCATTTTACGAGTTCTTTCATATTAGACAAACTTAATTTTTGTTGCCAATGTTCTTTAAATATACATGAAGGTCAATAGAAGATCACAGTGTCAAAAAGCTAGCGGTCATGCATGCTAGTCAGATAATAATAATAATAATAATAATAACACATTTTATATAGCGCCTCTATCCATGACAATGATCAGGGCGCTTTACAATAACAATTTAACTATGATAATCTAACTGAAATAAAAATAAAAATATCTGTCAATCAAGAAAAACTGTTACTAAAAAGATATTTTTTGAGTTTCTTCTTAAAAATGTCAATAGAAAAAGATTGTCTAATGTCTAATATATATATATATATAGTTTTGTTTGCTTTTATTTGCTTTATTTGAAATCTCTCCTTAGAACTTTGAAGTCGTGTGCATTTCGAAGAGAACAAGTAATAATAGTTCACGCATATTACGCGGGCCATGTTTAAGACATCGTTTCTTTCTTTTTCGTAACCAAAATGCGGTTAATATGTCAAAATACAGCCGGGGTTAGAAAATTGATTGGGCGGGGGGTTAGGATCTAAGTTGTTTTGGGATTAGCAGAATCCCAAAATAACTTAGATCCCAACCCTAATCCCCCGCCTAATGAGTTTTCTATTCTAACCCTAACTCCCGCCTTAAATGTGGATGACTGATTGTTGGAGCACCTGGTACCCAGAGCTCCCTCTTCATAATCTAACGCATGCTCAGTTTAAGCGATGACCAAATTTTGGTTTCCGGTCGATGAGATCAGTCATCAACTCTGGCAATTTATGGGACTGGTGACGAGAATGCTGCATGGGAATGCTGGGTAATGTGAATCGCCATGTTTATATATTTTGATATTCAGTTATTGTGCTGTTTCTTGAGTCTTTGACGAAAGTTAAATCGTTTTATCTGGCTTAATACGAGGTAAATATCTAACGTATATTTTAAAACGTTTATTGGTAAATGAGTGGAGGGGACAGAAGTTATAATTTCTCGAGATTTACACTTGACTTATATATTAAATATACGTTATATACAGTATTCTAGTAAGTAATTTCCAATACGGTAATGTTGAACCCTTCTAGTATGACTGGAATCACTGGATATACTTTGTTTTCTAAACTAGATTATTCCAAAATACTTTGGAGGTAATTATTTCCAAAATTGAGTTTGATATCAACTTGGTGTTAATTATGCGCTTGATTAAGGTCAAAATCCAATCTTGTGAATTCTTTAAAAAACGTGCCTTTATAAAACACAAATTCTTTAAAAAACACCAAAATTGCAATTTAGCCCATCAAAACTCTTGATTCATCAAACCTGACGATTATCAACGTTGAATTATTTAAACAAAATATGAATTTGGCAAAATGAATTCGACAAAAGATGAATTCAAGGTAAAAATATGAACTCAATAAAAAACGAATTCAGTAAAAACTGAATTCAACAAAAGTGTCAAAATGTGCATTTGTCAAAGTAGCGAGCGAAGAAAAGAACCTGGGTACGAGGTTGCTCTGCCTACACCTTTTGAACGATGTTATCTAGAATTAGAAACTATCTGGCCTAAGAAGTGTAGGAAAATGGCGGACAAAGACCGGCATTGTTTTCTGCAAAACCTCAGGCAATGTTTACTTGATTTGTCGAGAAGAATGGATTACAATGCCACTGAAGATGTTCTTGAATACGCAATTTTTAGACTACGCCAGCTATCTCAGCAGCTACTTCGTCTGGAAAGAATTGATCATAACCTATTGAGTAATATCGGTTGAGGTACACAACTCTCTTTTTTAATACCGTATTAAACATCGTAGTTACGTTATCACGGCGTATAAGTCGACCTGGCACATAAGTCGACCCCCTAATTTTTGGGCAAAAAAATTTTGATTTTTAGGATAACCCTGTGTATAAGTCGAGTCCCAATTTAACTAAATAGTTACTGGTAGCAGACACAGAGTAATATTCACGGAAATTTTAATAGCGTGATACAATGAATATCTTTAAAAAAGAAAACGGAAGTATTTTACGGAAACAAATAAATACTCTTTTCATCAACCTACGGTATTTACAACTTACTCTATATTAGTATGCTAGTCAGAGTCATAAAGAAATGGTTATTACAAACAAAGATTAAATTATATATACATGGCATCCACAGATCCACTTGGCTAGCTGTTCTTTGAGTTTCGGCCAGTGGCAATTCGATCAACGATCAGTGTATTTTGTCCTTTTCATGTTGTTTCCGCCATTCTCGAACAAGCTTTTCGTTAACTCCATACTTAAGTCCAGTAGCAGAGTTGTTTGAGTTTTTGGCAAAGTCTATAACCTTTAACTTGAAACTTGCTTCTTACTTTCTTCGTTTTAACGGCATGTCAATGTTGTATTTACTATTTACGCTAGCAGGAGTTAGCATGAAAGTTAGCATGAAATGCGCTATTGACACGTGTCGATTTTACCCATTTCCTGCATCGAGAGGACTGGGTACTAGTTTATCCATTCTATGATTTCATGACCCTTCGTATAAGTCGAGGTCGGGTTTTTGACATCATTTTTTGGTCCTAGGAAATCGACTTATACACCGTGATATAGGGATGTGCCGGATACCGGTATCCGGTAAAATTCCGCTATCCGGTAGTATCCGGTATCCGGTAAACTTTTACCGGATATTTACCGGATATATGCTGTGTTTACTTCCGCTTGCGCTTAGGTCTGTTTCCCTTGGTACGAGGCAGGAAGACAGGAAGTTATTCCACTTTATAATATATTAGACACTAATTGTTACAGTTTTCTTTAAGATGTATTATTATATACTTGTTCTAGTTTGATGCTTTTCATATTTTATTTGAATTTCAGGTGTAAACTATCTGTATGTACACTGACAATAGTATTCCTATTTCTTTCTCCAACCCGGTCCCTTGTAGTTAAACCTGCTACTATTACAATAGTACTATCCAGTATCCGATACTATCCGGTCAATAACTATCCGGTTAAATCCGTTAAAGTGGTATCCGGCACATCCCTACCGTGATATACGGTAAGTGAAGTTGAACAGTGAAAATCAACTACCGTATGAACAGCAGTTTATCTTTTGGACTATGACTCCAGTTTAGCAGAAATTGCTGCAGCATTGGGAGTTTCAGAGCACACTGTTTTATTTGTCTTTATTGTTGTACACACCCTTCGTGGAAACCAGCACTCCGATCAACCTCGTACCCTCATCTCCCCAAAGAGTAGCAGGGAAAATACTCTCCGATAGCCAGCATTTGGAAATTGGCAAGGGCGTCAATCCTGGGGGGACGGGGGGATGTATCCCCCCACTTTTTGACCAATGTATGATTATCCCCTTCTGACTTTCCGCAAACGATGCAGTCATCCCCCCCACTTTCAGACACGGATTTTCGCGCTTGTAAATTGGACTTAAATTTCTCTAACTATGGTGACTTATACTAACCCTCGAAGGTCAAAATGGATAATGGTGTATTGGTTATGAGCTGGATTCATAATCGATTAATCATCCTCAACAATCGTTTAATAATAGAGTAATCGTTTGCGTAAATTGAGTAGCAATTAGCACTTCCTGTGCCAGAAAGTGAAGACTTGCAGTTAATACAGTAGATCTATTTTTCCAGTTTTTTATATAATTTTTTTATATATACACAAACAAAACATGATTATAAAGAAAAAACGTTAGATATAATAAATACAGTGTCCGAGACACGTACGTAAGGGTTGATTTCCAGTGCTGCGTTTTTTCGACTTACGTATACGTACGTAGTGCTCAGAACACGTAAACTCGTTCATTGACGCGTATTGAGCATACGTACGTAAAAAAACGCATCACTGGAAAACAGCCTTTAGAAACGCGGGAAAACCCATTAATGATATTGCACGGTGTCCTGTTGGCGATGAGACCGTGCAGACCAACTGTCGATAGGTTAATTACTAATATTGCCCGCTGCAGATCGATAGGGATGGAGACGGTACCCTAGGCGTTGCGATCGTGATTCGTTAGCTAGACGTTGCGATCGTGCGACCGTGCGATCGTGATGAATGCTGGGCTCCGGAAATGACTGGATCCGAACTTCCTGAACCCTAACGGTACTCTCTCCATCCCGTGATCAGCAAGTCACCCGTGAAACACGGGGAAGAAAGACACACAAAAATCAAAACACACAAATCAAAAACACACGAACCAAACAAATTAAGCCTTACTCACCCAGCGATAGCAAATACCTGAACAAACTCCAACCGTAAGAACTGTGACCACGACCGTGCTAAAAACAAGACTGATGACATTGTTGGCCTCGAAGGGGACTGGGTGGGCTGGGACGACAAATGACTATTACCTAGCTTCAGGTGAGCTCGGTTTATATACTGTTCCAGGAGGGAACAACCCCCGGGGGCCGGAAACCCGACCGGATAAGCCAAACAACATCCCCCGTTTATACATTAACTTCCTTTATTAACAATAATAAATACATCTAAACTAACGCTACATTTGATTGATGTGTTAATGTGAAAATGACAAGTGAAACCATAAACCAATGTGTACATAGGTATGTTTGTTTAACTTATGTGCATGATAAGTCTTAATTCAAGCACAGTAAAGGCTGTTTTCCAGTACCAGTACCTAGAGTGTCAAGAAACTGGGGGAACAAAGACTAAAATATCAGGCTATATTTTACTGGAATCAACTGAGTAGCAAAAGTATTCTAGCTTAAGTGAAATTTCTTAAATTGTTTTTAATCTTGTAAATTTTAGCTTCTTACTGTAATTTCCGGCTTTTGTTCCAGTTTCTATATCATTGTATTTTAACTTGTGTTTTATATGTTTGTCCAGGACTTTGCAAGAAAGCCACCTGGCTATTAAATATTATTATTATTATGGCCAATGGCATATTTTTTCCACTTGATAGTGTGCAGAGGCAAGCACTCGACACCGGGGTGCCTCTCAAAACCACTTGTGCTACTCACAAAAAATTATTTTATTTTTTTGCGTTTTGCCAGTGTGAAATAAGCTAGATTCTAAAAATTTCCCCCCAATAAACTCAATCTTTTAAAAATGGTAGTGGATTAAAATGCTTGAAAATATCCCTGGTTCTGTATTTCCATTTAACAAATTGAAAATTACATGTCTCTGTACTGCTGCAGTAACAACATGAATGACTCATTTCAACTCAAATGCTCAGTAGAATTATATTTTCATGTATATTTCTGGTTGAAATGGTGCATTCATGTTTCTATCACAGTACAGAGAAACAAAAGTCATTTTCTTATTGTTTTACAAAATAGCAAGTCAATACGTGGATGATTGTCAAGCTCATATCCTCAGAAAATGAGTCACCGGTGACCTTTTGATTGCTGAGACTCAGATGGGGAGTGAAGGTTACAATGATGTACTATAGTTTGAGTCACAGACAGGCGTCATACTATTGTTTGTCTACTCCAAGCTCTCCCACATTCACTACTGATATATACTGTAGGCACTGCTGTATACATGTAGGCAGTACATCGTCCGTGTATCATCTGTGTACTCCAAGCTCTCCCACATTCACTATAGCAGTGTATATATTAACACAAAATAGCAAGTGTCTTACAACAGAGGCAATCTAATCCAAGTATTAATTTTACTGATCTATATACTTATTATTTCTAGTTTTAGAAAATTTCAAGAGAGTTGTGTAGCAAAGGGTTTTGTGTAGAAAGTGAATTATACCTGTTTGGAATTGTTTGACTTTGAGATAACATGGATGGTTGTTCGACAAAGTACAAAGAAAACAACTGTGAAACATTTACCAAGTCAAGGAGCTTACTACGACATAAAAGAATTCGTACTGGACAAAAACCCCACAAGTGTGATATCTGTGACAAAGCATTTTTTGAGCGAGGTACCTTAATGTACCATAAAACAACGCATAATCGAGAGAAAAGACACAAGTGTGATAACTGTGACAAAGTATTTTCCCAGCGAGGTCACTTACTATACCATAAAAGAACTCATACTGGAGAAAAACCCTACAAGTGTGACATCTGTGACAAAGCATTTGCACATTCATGTAACTTACTTTACCATAAAAGAACTCATACTGGAGAAAAACCGCACAAGTGTGATGTCTGTGACAAAGCATTTTCCCAGATAAATAGCTTGCAAGGTCATAAAAGAACTCATACTGGAGAAAAACCCTACAAGTGTGACATCTGTGACAAAGCATTTGCACATCCATGTAACTTACTGTACCATAAAAGAATTCATACTGGAGAAAAACCGCACAAGTGTGATGTCTGTGACAAAGCATTTTCCCAACGAGGTCACTTACTATACCATAAGAGAAGTCATACTGGAGAAAAACCATACAAGTGTGATGTCTGTGACAAAGCTTTTTGCCATAAAAATGGCTTGCAAGGTCATAAAAGAACTCATACTGGAGAAAAACCCTACAAGTGTGATGTCTGTGACAAAGCATTTGCATATTCAGGAAACTTACTGTACCATAAAAGAATTCATACTGGAGAAAAACCGTACAAGTGTGATGTCTGTGACAAAACATTTGCCCACTCAAGTGGCTTGCTATACCATAAAAGTACTCATACTGGAGAAAAACCCCACAAGTGTGATGTCTGTGACAAAGCATTTGCCCTTTCAAGTGGCTTGCTATGCCATAAAAGTATTCATACTGGAGACAAACCCCACAAGTGTGATGTTTGCGACAAAGCGTTTGCCCATCCAAGTACCTTACTATACCATAAAAATACTCATACTGGAGAAAAACCGTACAAGTGTGACCTCTGCGACAAAGCATACATTCGGTCAAATGACTTACTACGCCATAAAAGAAGTCATACTGGAGAAAAACCCCACAAGTGTGATGTCTGCGACAAAGCATTTTTCCAGCGAGGTCACTTACAATGCCATAAGAAAAGTCATACTGGAAAAAAAACCCACAAGTGTGACGTCTGTGACAAAGCATATACTCGTGCAAATGACTTGCTACGTCATAAGTCTGATGTCTGTGACAAAACATTTTCCCAGTTAAATAGCTTGTAGTGTTACAAGTGTGACATCTGTGATAATGTGTTTGCACATTCTGGTAACTTACCGTACCATAAAAAAGAACAACTCATACTGTAGAAAAAACCCACAAGAGTGACATCTGTGACAAAGCATTTCCTCATTCGCGTAGCTTACTACTTTATATCATAAAATAACTCGTGTTGGAGAAAAACCGTGCAAGTGTGTCGTGTGTGACAAAGCATTTTCTCAGATATGTAATTTTAAATGTCATTAAAGAACTCATACTGGAAAGAAACCCTACAAGTGTAATATTTGTGAAAAAGAATTTGCGCGAGACAAAATAAATTATACAGGAATAAAGTGTAATGTCTGTGATCGAACATTTTTTTAGTTATTTAACTTACAAAATAACTTACATCCAAGAAAAACCCACAAGTGTGATGATGTCTGTGACCAACATTTTACGCTGCAGTTAAGACGCTTACTGGAGAAAAACACTACAATTATGATGTCTGCGACAATCGTAAAGCATTTTCTTGGATAATTTACCTTTAAAAGATATAAAATAATTCATACAGGATTGACACCACACAAGTGTGATGTTTGTGATGGAGCATTTTTTGAGTTAGATAATTTACGACAACATAAAAGAATTCAAAGTGAAAAGGTGGTAAACTGCCAAGATTTTTAGTGACGAAATACTGACGTTTCGAGCGGAGCCCTTATATATATATATATATGTCTGAGATTTATGATTTATATGCTGAATTTCGCAAACATACTCGTTTACATCGATCCAGTATCGAACAATACTTAGTTCAGACAGTGATATGTGATGTTATGATATTGTCACTTGGTAATATGATGATGAGATGAAATGTTCTCGAGTGAATGAGCCCAAACCGCGTAAGCAGAAAATGCTTGCCATGGCTGGGTTTTGATCCTGCTGCGACCTTTGATTTACTAGTTCAATGCTCTTACCACTGAGCAACACGGTCAAGTCGATGGAGGTCTGGGATTTATGATTTATATACTGAATTTCGTAAACATACTCGTTTACATCGATCCAGTATCGAACAATAATTAATTATGCAATAATTAATGAGATGCGAAAAGTTAAATCATTTGCTATTTTTAGAGTCGATCAGCAAACAGACTGAGGGAGAAATAATATTCACTTTATGCCTTCTGAACTCTAAATATGCCTTTGGCCAATGCGGTCACATCGTACCAGTTTCGTTTTGGTTTACACAACACCGGATTGAAAATTCAACATAGATGGTGCTTAATATACGCTAAAACTTAAAAGTGTCATGGCGGAATTAAGCAGAAAGAGTTTGTGGACAGATATTGAAGTAGAACTTCTTTTAGACTTTAGAGTCTGTAAAAGTATTTGCCTCAAATTTAAAGTGCACCTGACATCAAAAAATTTATTGTCTTATTTGGAAGAACTTTTAAAATGATAAAGTAACTTCTTTTGAAGATTTTCGTTTATTCGCTTTCTTTTTGAGATATATCAGTTTGTTTGATATGCAAATTCCGGAATTTACGTCACACCTGCATAATGACTTATCAGAGAATGTTATATATCTTTGCGTTCATCAAATAAAAACACTAAAGTGTGAATAACACGTGTGCGTGTTTCTCCCACAACACCAAACTTCTCGATTTTAAAGGATTTCGTTCGAGAATGAAAGAGATACATACATTTCTCCAATAAGTCATGCATGTTGACGTGAATTTACGTGAATGTTGACGTGAAATGACGTGAATTCCGTACATTTGCATATCAAACAAACTGATATGTCTCAAAAAGAAAGCGAAGAAACGAAAATCTTCAAAAGAAGTTACTTTATCATTTTAAAAGTTCTTCCAAATAAGACAATAAAAAATTTTGATGTCAGGTGTACTTTAATAGTCATGGGCAAGAACCACTCAAAGAACCAATGAAAATGCGAAAATATAAGTCACGTGATTGTATAAAGACAAATAGTGTAATAGTGTATATATGTTATGCCCCTGAAAGATAGCTTGTGCTCTCCAACTTAAACTTGCTTCACACGCCCTTGGGTTCAAATGTTCGGATTGCGATGAGGTTAGTTGTTGAAAATAAGAAGGATGCATGTTCTTTTCAGTCAGCCAGCTGTTACAATTTATGGGACTGGGGACGAGAATGCTGCATTGAATGCTGGGTAATGTGAATCGCCATGTCGATTACTTGATTTTTACAGATTTTGTTATTGTGTTGGTTCTTGAGTCTTTTATGAAAGTTAAATCGTTTTATCTGGCTTAATACGAGGTAAATATCTAAAGAATATTTTAAAACGTTGATTGGTATGTGGAGGGGCCAGAAGTTATAATTTTACACGTTATATACTAGCCCTAGGTAATGTTGAACTTCTACTTCTAGTATGACTGGATATTCTTTATTTTCTAAACTAGATTATTCCAAAATACTTTAGAGGTAATCATTTCCAAAATTGAGTTTGATATCAACTTGGTCTTAATTCCTTGAATGTTTGCTGTTTGCATGGTGACAATAATTATAAAGTTTATAAAGTTTGACTTCTGGATACACCATGTTTATTATTTCTTATAAATGTCTTAATAATCACAATTGTAAATGAATTATAATTATCATATTTTCATGTATATTTTGCATACACATTTTCTACCGGTGAAGGCTAAAATGAACGACTGATAATCCCAATAATATTCCTAACCCTAACCTTGATCCTAATCCTAACCATAGCTAACCCTAAGCTAACCATAAATAAAGACCAAACAAATAGAGAAAGGTCCTTTTGAGACAGTACAGAGCCACAAAAGTCATTTTCTATTTGTTTTACAAAATAGCAAGCCAATACAAGTTCATCTCCTCAGAAAATGAGTCCCTGCACGGGGATTGAACCTGTAACCTGATTGGTGGTGAGATACTCCTACCATTAAACTACTGAGACTCAGATGGAGATTTAGATTACGATGACGTACTGGTTCGATTGGTTATGTACTGCCTATACGCGGCAGTCACTCTTTGACAGTAGTTACCGGTAATGTGGTAGAGCTTGAAGTAGACAAATGATACCTGGATGGTCGGTCGTCAACCTGATATCACCTGAGTCACGGCCGGACACGGATCATGTATTGTCTATCTACTCCAAGCTCCCCCAAATGCACTGCTGATATATTCCATAGGCACTGCTGCATGCAGAAAAATTTTTTGGGATCACTTCGAGCTGTAGTACCCAGGCCACAACTAGGAAATTTAGTAACCGCGCCTTTATAAGTAAAATTGTAGCAAAACACAGGGCGATTCTTGTCAAAAATCATTGTTAAAAGAAGCAAGGATGTTAAAAGAAAAGAAAGGTAGGTACATCTATTTAACATTAGCATTCAGACAGATATAAAACGTATGGTTGAATTGAGTATGCGTTAATGTGTAATATCTATACACTTGCATCATCACTAATATTTTTCATGTTCGTATTTTCGTATTAACAATAACAATAATACCATGCATATAATATTCTCCAATATATAAAATGTGATCTAAGTGTCTATAATGATACATTAAGGAATGTCAACGTGTATGGCCAGCATTTGGCTGGTTTAGTTTAATGTTCGCTGCAAGATTTCTTTTTCTGGTGGCTTGTTTCTTCTTCTTTCTCACCGTCATCTTACTTGAATCACCATGACCATTGGCATTAGGTCTGCTAAGTAATGGCTTGCGTCCTGACGGTTGAGCCAATGATGACTTGATTCCAGATTGTCGGCGAGAAATAGATGTTGGTTGTACACGGATTCGTTTGTTTGAATTGTGAAGGATGGGTATCAGTTTGCCACTTGTATTTCTACCAAATGATACATAGGCAGCAGAGAGACTATTTAGTGGGGCCTGACCCCTAGCTTTGCTGACAATTTTGTGGTATGTGTTAAGATACTTGCTGTAACATTTTATAAAGTTTTGATCGCTGCTACGAAGCCGGAATTCAATGTCATCTGAAACTTCTTTGTGGAGTTTCAGAACATCATCTAAGATTGGTTCAGTACTGTTTGTCAGGGGGAAATTTTCTTCTTGGTTGTCAAGGGTATTGCTTGAATTCTGTAATGGTACACTGTCCTCCTGTTGGTGCTGATAACTGATAGGTGAAGCCATATATGTAGATGATGTTGTGGGAGCAATGGTAGTGAGGTCTAATGTTTTCTGACGAATATCAGCAAACCTGTCCAGAAGTAAGTCAGGATGGTCTCCAATGGCTAGAACTGCAAGGTTGTATTTGTCAACATGATTCTTTGGTATGAAATTACAGTTTGATACCCCAAATTTAAGGACAACTGCAGCTTGGTGCGGACATGCACTACCATCTTGTCCAGCTGGACATGAGCACATTCCAATTGCACAGTTCACTGTGTAAGTTATGCCTGCTTGTTTTCTGCTTTGTACATGAAATTTGAATGGTTCATTGCTGTCTTGTTTGATTGTATTTAAGTCAACTGTACTTGCACTTCTGCCAAAGCATCTGGCTGCAATGTGTAAGTTCTGAGGTTTGCCAAAAGCTAATGCTAACAGTTTACGCTGGAAATATATTTCAAGATCTTCAACAATAAATTTGAATAGCTCCACCAGGTTGTATGCCCTAATTCTACGTAGAATTATGCACTTGAAGATGAATATCATTGATTCGGTGTAATTATCTGTATTGTTTCCTCTTGTTTGGAGCTTCTTTCGGTGGCAAAGGGCCCATTCAGTTTGCCGTTCAATACCTTTTTTGGTATAATTAAGGAAATTCTCATACTTCTTTGCAGTTTCATCAGTTTTCAAATTGTTATACACAGTATTTAGCTCACTTTGGCTTTCTGCAAATACCATTTTCTGTATGAATCCCATGAGAGCTTTTCTATGGGAGAGTTCTATCTTATTTTTGGAGTCCCAAAGCCATCTCCAAGATGCTTGCAAAAAGTGGAAGATGCACAAGAGTAATTTGGTGGAAGGCCACAGGGTTCTCAGAGCACCTCTCTGGCTTGCATCATCATCAGTCATACCAAGTTTTGGACCCATAGTTATACCTCTTCCACCAAATGCACTAGCAGGAAAAAGTTGTTTTGCTTTATCTAAGCAACTGGATATGGTTTGCTGTGATGAATCAGATGTAACCCATACACAGAGAGGAAGAGCGCCTGAAGGATGATGTGTACACAGAAAGTAAACAGGGTTATTATATCTGTCAAGACTTCCTGAAGCATCAAGGAACACCATTTCTCCAGCTTGTGGTAATGAGTGAACTCTAGCCATCAGAGGAGTCACCACAGCCAGAATTAGTGGATCATCATCTACACCATTTTTAAACCTCTGAAGGTAACATTTTCCACCATCCTTTGAATGATTATTATTGTAATCATTCACAGTTTCCTCCAGCTGATCAAACATCTCCTTCCCATCAGCTGCTCCCTTGGTTTTTTTCCTCCATTTGTTGTGCATGTTTCTGATATCTGTGATAGATGGACAATATCTTCTGTCAGCAAGTAGCATTATGGTAGATGAATCTTTCATCATTTGGGACTCATGATGATGAAATGCTTCTGCTGCAGACATACCACATGCAAAGTAATCTTCAAAAGTTTGTTTTGTTGCTGGCATGATTTGACTGAAACTCTGAAGGTGAAAACATTTGGTGCTGTGGTTGTGTGTCCACCAGAGTTGCACTTGGCATATATTCTCCAAATTGTTTTTGGGCAATACTTTTATTGACATTTTACTGATACATTCAGTTTTCTTGTCTCTAACCCCAGTCAACAAATGAAACTGTGCATCTCCTTCCTCACAATTGCTACAATTTGTTTTTAATTCATTCCTTCGTTTCTGGATTGCATTTGTTTTTGCATCTTGTTGCTTTTTGGTTAGCTTCTTTCTCTTGCACTGGCAAATGTACCACCTTGAGAAGAGCACCTTTACACCTTTCCGCTTATATCCTCCCTGTGAATTGTACTTAATATTCGAAGACAATGCCAGTTCTGAAACCCATTTTTTTACTTCTGCTTCTGATGTTACATTACCAATATTAAATTTAACTTTGAAAGCTTCTTTTGGTGCACCAGTGAAACTTTCTTTATCTAACTCTTCATAGTCGACAACCTTATACTTGTAACCTGGGGGTAGAATCACCTTGACATTCTCTGGTAGTTCTTTCACTGCAGAGTGGGTTGCTTTTCTGGGTGATGTTGCCTTACCAGAGTAACAGTGGTCATGTTGCACTGAATACGATTCAGGACTCGTTGCATTTTCTTTTTGCACCTTTTGGTTTTGGCCTTTCATGTTCTTAGATTCAGCCAAGTCATTCACCTTTGGACTCTTGCATTTCCTTGCACTTTGAAATTCATCATCAGAATTAGCACATCCTGTTATTGATTTTTCATGGCTTGGCTTGGCTTTTCTTTTCAATCGAAGTTTGCCTTTGGGCTTATTATCAGCAACGTTGAATTGGTTGGAAGGTGTGGGCATTGTTGGTTTGGTTCTGTTAATTTTAGTTGCACTGGTGACTATCGTTGGTGATGGGAGAATGGTTTGTAGGGAAATTTTATTAGACCACATCTCCAAAATTATTGAGAACCGGAAGGTTTCCATGTCATCCTGGGTGAAATCTAAAGGTAGGCCCAGGGCAATGTGTTGTGCCCATTTTGCGACAAACACTCCACAATCATCACTATTTTGCTGCTGATGGAGATCTTCTCTTGGGATACTGTAAAAGCTCCAATCTTTCCAGTCCAGGGCCACTTGTGTTGTTGGAGACATCTTTTGAGCACATTCCAAGAAATTTAGCATTCTTTTCATTGCTTCTTTTGCCCAAATACCTTGGTACAGAGAATCCAAGAAGACCATGTGCTTTGAATTTGGGAATGTTGCTAACAAACACCAATGGTTACCAAAGTTGACAGCTCCAAGAATGACTTCACATTGAAGGATTCCACCATACAGTTTGTCATATCCCCATTTCTTAAATAAGTCCATGGAGGGTGATTTCATGGTCTTGAACACATCACAATTAACTGTTCTGACATTGCTGCCAATGAGCCTGCACTCGTCTTCGGTAAGGGTGAGATATTTGTCCAGAACAAAATTGGACAACCAGGAACCTGGCATCAATTGGAGAAGATCGATTGAAGTACATCCCTTCAATCTAGGATGATTGATAGGAGACCTTCGATCTTGGTATGCTTTCAATTTTGCTTCAGCTATTTGGTCATCAGGCAGAGATTTGTATTTTAATCCCTGTACACTTTTCCTTGTACGACAAATTGCTGGTTTGCTGGGGGATGTACTTGTGGGTGGATCATTATAGTAGTTGGGAGGTGTTAACTGAAGTACTTTAATTTCTTCAACCATTGGTGATGCAATACCTATCGGCATGGGTGTGCTATTTTCTTTACTTCCCCTATTTAACTGTGTGCTGGTAGATGTTGATGTAATTTTCTCATACATCAAAATGTATGCCTCAAGACTCATGGCTGCCAATTTGGAGCTTTGTGCCACTGTTGAATCATTTGTTGAATACCACTGGCTATTTCTTAGCACATGTGCTGTGTAATGACCTGATGTAATGGAATTACCATGATGAGTCACTACTGCTACAAGCTGGTATTCTTGTTCAGATGGGGACACCATATCTTCCATTTCTGCCACTTCTATTTTCAATAGTTCTGGATATTCAACTAACAATCTAATGTTATGCCCCTTGTTGGAGAACCTCATCAGTTGAAGGCAAAGAGCATCTGGTGACTTATCAAACACTGTGCGTTTGCATGCTTCTGTTTTACTTTTGCACCTATATAAAAATAAAAATAAATTATTTATCACATGAATTATTTATCACATGACTGTGCAATACTGGTACATGTGTATTTTAACAATAGGAAATAGTAGGAAATTTTCTGGATTAATTATACAGTATTACTGGGCATTTAAATTAAAAGATATTGTACAAAATGATAAAATTATATCTAATCACCATTTTTAGTCTTATGTAATGTACCTTTCACAGTTGTACTCAGATTCTAAATGTTCTGGCATGCTCATCATTTTTATTGTAGAAACCAAATCAATTCCCTGAAAAGAAACAATTTTACATTGCTTACCTGCAGTACCCTATATAGTCATGTACTGTATGTTATTCTAATCAGAACAACACAATTTTTTTAATTTGGTCAAATGATGTTATCAACTTGTCATGAATGCATCTAACATTGTACTTTAATTACCTTCTTTATAGGTAGTGGAAGCATGCTATCCCTTGTGATGTTTTTTGACACATGCCCACAGTTCAAACATAATACCTCACTCCGCAGACTGAAGATAAAAGACTTGAGGAAAGAAATATCACACTTGCTGGGAATTATACCATTTGCATATAAATCATTGGCAGTATTGTCCATAACTCTAACATAATCTTGGAAAAACTCTGCTGCACATTGCTGCATTCCTGGCTTATATGTAGTGCTTATCTTGTCCAATTGGGCAACCAAAGAAGCAGGTCTCAATACACCATGGCATTTTTGGGTTTTGTATCCCTGCATAAAAAGTATTGTGCTACAAAGAACACATGACTGACCTAAAGAATGAACAATCATACCAATCATGGTGCTTGATGTAATTATTGCTAATTCGAACATGTACATACTCAGAAGTCTCAGAAGAGAAATATATAATCATAGTCATGTGATCTCAAAGTGTTTTATAAATTAGAACTTCATTCTTCCAGGTGATCTACCTGTATTTGTGTGCATTTCTTGTCTTCTTTATCAGAAAAATTACCAGAAAATACAATTTATTCTGATTTATGTGGGCAATTTAATCCCACTATCTGTCTCCTTGATCAATAGAACCTGAACCAATAGGATTATATATGTATGTATGTATGTATGAATGAATGGGTGGGATGGTATGGATGTTATGTATGTATGTATGTATGTATGTTATGTAATGTATGTATGTAATGTAATGTAATGTATGTATGTAATGTAATGTAATGTAATGTAATGAAATGTAATGTATGTATGTAATGTATGTATGTATGTATGTATATATATATATATAATGTATGTATGTGTGTATGTATATAATGTATCTGTGTGTATATATATATAATGTATGTATGTATATATATATAATGTATGTATGTATATATATAATGTATGTATATATGTATTTATAATGTATGTATGTATACAGTATATATGTATACGCTATGTATATGTATACGCTATATATATGTATACGCTATATATATGTATATGCTACATATATATGTATATGCTATATATATGTATACGCTATGTATAAACATATATAAACTATCTTTTTTGCTGTTAGGAGCCTATATACTTGTTAATACCTTTTAAGATTACCTTTTTAATATATTATTATCACATGTAATGCTGTTGTAATTCTTATGCTAAAGACTGCAAATAAAATTATTATTATTATATGTATGTATATATATATAATGTATGTATGTATATATTATATATTATATATATATATATATATATATATATATATATATATATATATATATATATATATTATATATATATATTATATATATACATACATACATTATATATATATACATACATACATACATTATATATATATATATATACATACATATAATAATAATAATAATAACTTTATTTGCAGTCTTTAGCATAAGAATTACAACAGCATTACATGTATATAATGTATGTGTGTATGTATATAATATATAATGTATGTATGTATATATGTATATTCATCCGTTTATAGTCTTCTGTATTAATTTAGTAAGCTGTCTTACCTGATCTATTTGCCAAACAGCGACTTCTGTTGTGTCGCATTTGCAATAGACCCTCTCCATATGCTCTCACAGAAAGTAGCGCTTGAAGAATACTGTTTGCAAAACAAGTATTTCCTAAATTTTGAATGCCCTTCGGCAAGAGATCCATCATATTTGCAGATACGCAGAAATACACTGTAAAGCTTTTGAAAAGTTAAACGAAACTCAGGGAAAATAGACCAGAGCGAATTTGGCGCGGAATCGCAGATAAATATTAGCAAATTTACCGGGCATTTGCACGGAAGTTGCGCAGCGGAAGTACTTGTAATTTGCAGTTTCCTGAAAAGGCCTGGTTACTGATGCTTGAAGTGATCCCAAAAAATTTTTCTGCCTGCTGCATAGGCAGTACATATATCATGAAATAATCGAACCAGTACATTGCAGTGCTTTCAATGAATAAAATAAGCGAGCGCGATGAATCACGCTCGCCAGAGCGCAATGAATCACGCTCGCCAGAACTGTGGGGAGCGCAATTTTTTTCCTCTATTAAAACAGCACCATTTTGTCTCTGATGAGCAATAACTTACCATTTTTCCTTACTATTGAATTGAAGACTTTATTTTGAGAGAGTGACACGTGACAGTAAAGTGTACTGATAAACTTGTGGCCCTCTAGTAATTAGTTATAGTTAAAATTACAAGTATGATATAACAGTTACATTAAATAATAAAGAGTCTAAATAGAATTTAAGAAGAATTACAAAAAATGGTTAAGATTTCCTAGGTTGGTAAAATCCTAAGTAAAAACAATCGTCCATATTTAATAAAAACAGCTAGAAATCTTTTGATTTTCTAAAATAGATTAAAAAAGAGTATAAATTATGTTAAATGTTTTAAAAGTAAAACATTTACATAATTTATACTCTTTCTCAAAAATGTTCTCAAAAATGTACTAACTTCACTTGTATAACTGTCCATTGTCATAAATTTGAAGTTCAAACTAAGTTGCTACAGATATCACTTGTAGTGATTTTCATGAGATTTTGCAGGATTTCAAGCAGATATCGCTGTGACAGAACGTGACATTGTCAAGAATCTCCCGTTGAGAAGAATCATCTTGTTGTGGAACTTGTGCTTTGTGTTTGTGTCAAATTTGGTCAGGACTCATAATCATTCTGTAACTTTAAAATGTTCTATGTCTGGCTTAAAGACATATATTTATATAGAACACAAAATATCCTAAATTTAAACTACAGTAAAAGTAGAACCTGACTTTTATAAACTCCTCTCCATCTGAGTTTCAGTAGTTTAATGGTAGGAGTGCCTGAGTCACTGGCAATTAGGACATGAGCTTGACAATTGTCCATGTATCATCTGTGTACTCCAAGCTCTGCCACATTCACTACAGCAGTGTATATATTAACACAGAATAGCAAGTGTCTTACAACAGAGGCAATCTACTGTAATCCAAGTATTAATTTTACTGATCTATATACTTATTATTTCGAGTTTTAGAAAATTTCAAGAGAGAGGTGTAAAAAGTGAATTATAGCTGTTTGGAATTGTTTGAGAAAACATGGATGGCCGTTCAACAAAGTACAAAGAAAACTGCTATGAGCTTACTACGACATAAAATAATCCCTATTGGACAAAAACCCCACAAGTGTGATAGCTGTGACAAAGCGTTTTTTGAATTAAGTACCTTGCTGTACCATAAAACAATTCATAATCGAGAGAAAAGACACAAGTGTGATGACTGTGGCAAAGTATTTTCCCAGATAAATAGCTTGCAATGTCATAAAAGAACACATACTGGAGAAAAACCCTACAAATGTAATGTATGTGACAAAACATTTGCAGATTCAGGGAACTTACTCTACCATAAAAGAACAACTCATACTGAAGAAAAAACCCACAAGTGTGATGTCTGTGACAAAGCCTACACTCGGTCAAATGACTTGGTACGCCATAAAAGAATTCATACTGGAGAAAACGCCAACAAATGCGATGTCTGTGACAAAGCATTTTCCCAGCGAGGTCAGTTATTCTACCATAAGAGAAGTCATACTGGAGAAAAACCCCACAAGTGTGACGACTGTGACAAAGCATTTGCGCATCCAGGTACCTTACTATACCATAAAAGAATTCATACTGGAGAAAAGCCATACAAGTGTGATGTCTGTGACAAAGCATTTTCCCAGTTAAATAGCTTGCAAAGTCATAAAAGAACTCATACTGGAGAAAAAACCCTACAAGTGTGACATTTGTGACAAAGCATTTGCACGTTCAGGTAACTTACTGTCCCATAAGAGAACTCATACTGGAGAAAAACCCCTTAAGTGTGATGTCTGTGACAAAGCATATGCCCACTCAAGTAGCTTACGATACCATAGAAGTACTCATACTGCAGAAAAACCCCACAAGTGTGATGTCTGTGACAAAGCATTTTCCCAGATAAATGGCTTGCAAGCTCATAAAAGAACTCATACTGGAGAAAAACCGAAAATCCTACAGGTGTGACATCTGTGACAAAGCATTTGCCCACTCAAATGGCTTGCTATACCATAAAAGAACCAATACTTGAGAAAAATCGTGCAAGTGTGATGTCTGTTACAAAGCTTACTATACCATAAAATAACTCATACTGGATAAAAACCGTACAAGTGTGACGTCTACGCCATAAGTCTGATGTACGTCTGTGACAAAGTATTTTTCCAGTTAAAGAGCTTGTAATGTTACAAGTGTGACATCTGTGATAATGTGTTTGCACATTCTGGTAACTTACTGTACCATAAAAAAGAACAACTCATACTATAGAAAAAAAAACACAAATTTGACATCTGACATGACATTTTCTCATTCGCGTCGCTTACTACTTTATATCATAAAAGAACTCGTGTTGGAGAAAAACCGTACAAGTGTGTCGTGTGTGACGCATTTTCTCAGATATGTAATTTTAAATGTCATTAAAGAACTCATACTGGAAAGAAACCCTACAAGTGAAATAAATGTGATATTTGTGAAAAATAATTTGCCCGAGACATAAAATATATTTATATATTTATATATTCATACAGGAATAAATTGTAATGTCTGTGATCGAAGATTTTCCGAGTTATGTAACTTACTAAAACACAAAATAACTTACATCCAAGAAAACCCACAAGTGTAATGATGTCTGTGACAAACATTTTACCCTGCAGTTATAAGCAATCATAAAGCATTTTCTTGACTAATTAGCTTTAGAAGACATAAAATAATTCATACCGGATTGACACTACACAAGTGTGATGTTTTTGATCGAGAATGTTTCGAATTAGATAATTTACGCATTTCTAGCGGACGGTTTAAACTGCAGGTGCAGGTTACAAGTGCTGCAGGTTGAACTTACACTATTAAAGGAGCAGTGTCAC
The DNA here is from genome assembly GCA_035772405.1 of Chrysogorgia sp. JL179-B06. NCBI lineage: Eukaryota > Metazoa > Cnidaria > Anthozoa > Scleralcyonacea > Chrysogorgiidae > Chrysogorgia > Chrysogorgia sp. JL179-B06. The sequence continues at coordinate 2,755,903 of JAYKKM010000044.1, forward strand.
CATTTGCGCATATTTGCTGCACACATAGAAATAACTTCGAAAAATGTCGGAAATTGCTCAAAAAGATTAAGCCAAATTCAACTTCCATTTTTTAACCGATTTTCTTTTTTTCATGATGCGCTTTTCTGGGAACAGATGCCATCTTGAATTTCAACAAATGCTCAGAAAAGATGCACAAATAGTGATAATGCAGATTTTTACGAATATCGTTGCCACAACGCCAGTAAATAATAAGTCACTAAAACGAGATCAGAGAACAACAAAATTTAATCATATTAAATGCTCAGCATCAACAAAACGCGCGCACATAAGTAATAATTGGGGGAAATAAATGTCAAAAGTGTAACATGCTGTCATAACAACAGTGGCTTGTAAAACCAAGTGGGCGATATAGAAAAAATGGAGAATTACAAAGCTACAGTAAACACCCACTATGAAGAACCTACATTTTCCAATCCAGCCTGGGATAGGTTCTTATATATTTGATATTTAACAAAAAATCAGGGTGTTAGGTTCTTATAAATTGGTTTGTAATTATTTTACCATGCAAAAAGTGGAGAAAGACTACTCAATAAACCATAAAGCCACAATTCAGTGATTGATAAACACTTATGTCAATGAGATGATATGGATGAAATTAACGATGCAGTACTTTCAGTTTTCTTTGTAGATAATAAGACTAGTATATAACAATATTAAGGTACATCTTCCTTAACACTGAACAGTTACTGCAACTGCAACCAGATGTTGGTGTCTGATCCTCATTTGGGACTTTGCTACTGTGGAATTATAAATTGATTTTGTGACATAAGAACCTATTTCAAATATCAGGCTCAAACAGGTTCTTATTGAGAGGAGCACAAAATCCCTAATTTCAGCCTGAGGTTCTTATAGGTGGAAGGTTCTTCATAGCGGGTGTTTACTGTATTTCGAAACACGTAAGCAAATGTCCAGGTGAGCCGTGAACGTACTGGAATAATGAAAACCTGCAGCACTTGTAACCTGCTTGAAATATAGAACCTCGGAAACACCATTTCCTGCAATTTGAGCGAATGTTTCAGCTCATTTTGTAGCAGGCATAATTCAAGTTTACATAAAAATGAAGAATCACATCAACATTATTTACTAACCTGGAGGATTTAATGCTAATTTTTCCAATTTTTTTCACTTGTGTTTTCGAAGTTTCACATATTTTGTGAAAATATCCAAACTATACTTCGAAAAAAGTGATTATATCTTATATTTTACGAAAAATTTATTTTTGAAAAATTATAAAATACTTTGAATTCCAAAATGGCCAGGAAATTATATATTTTTGTCCGTTTGCAAATGGTATAAAATCTTTCTTTGTCGAAAGGTGCTACAGGCTTCAAATCTTAGTGTTTAAACTTTAGTCTTTAACGCTCGCCCTACGTTGTGTACTAGTTCGTACGTCGTGCGACATCATGTACTGCTAAATAAGTCAATTATCGATCTGATTCAGCCAAACACTTAGTCAGTTTGGGGTTTCTTAAAAAACACGCCACCATCTTGTTCTCCTGTAGAGGAGCCAATCAAATTGCGAGATAGCTCAATAATTCTGTATATCTTTTCAGAAACTTTTACAGGGGGGTGTAAACTCACTTCATCCTTCTGACGTACTAGCTTGTACCGACTACATCTTATCGATCGAAGCTTGTCAAAACAGTGGCGGATGCAGGGTTGTTCGAAAGAGGGTGCTAACATCCCAGAAGTGCTTTTCCGGCGATTTCTGATAAGAATTTTTGCGAAATTAGGGCACCACGCCGTTGCTAAAAATGCACGATTACAAAGGGGCATCAAGATTATGAAACCCTTTATAAACTCAGAAGTAATACCGAAGCAATATATACAATTTAGCCTTTAGGCATCTGAAAACGTCCATCGTTTTAGAGGAGGGCGCGCCCCGCGTGCGTAGATCCGCCACTGCAAAATATTGTCTTTCCGTTGGGTGCCTACTAAAATGACCCACGTCAACAACGCACTCTCAATACGAAATGCAAACATGATGAAATTTTAATGAATTTATGTCTTTGGCGTTCTCTAGTTGATTACATTAACTTATAAACAAAACATTTAATATCAATATTAGATTTGTGAGTCTTAAATTTGATAGTTTTATAATTTAAACATATATAATATAATTTATTTTTATAATTTAAAGTGCTAATAGTTAATGATTCTACTTTTCCGTGTTAAATCGAACACGTCTAAAATATAATTTCTGCCGACTAAAATTTAAATTCTGCCGACTGAAACTCGTATAAAGATTTTTGGGGGGTGTCGCAACCCCCACACACCCCCGGGTTGGGGCTCAGAATAAGCCAGTTCGTAATGTCGACTGCGCATCCGAAAATGACGTGTTCTGCGTCGGGATAAAACTTATTTCAATTCATAACATCAGGCTAAAACTACAATATACATTTGCATTTCTATTTACACTTGCAAATTCGTTATATATACTGATATAAGGGTCGCGGGATTCAACAATTTTTGGGCCTGGGAAAGAGGATGCCGCATTGGATGCTGGGATATAGGAACACATTTGATATTTGTTTTTACATTAGTTTTTACAGTTTGTGAATTGTGTTGGTTTTTGAGCCTTTTATGAAAGTTAAAGTCATCTTTTTGTCTGGTCTAATACGAGGTAAATATCTAAAGTATATTTTAAAACATTTCGAAGTTATATTTTCTCAAGATTTAGACTGCAATAAGTGTACACAATAACACTACATGGCCAAGTGCCAGTGTTATCGACGTTATATAAATGTCTAAACGTATATCTTAGACTTGATCTACGGAATTAATATTAACAATATCAGAAGATACATGTAAGCTATTCCACTGCCTAATAATCCTTGGAATAAAAGAGCAAAACTAAACATAGGTCAATTGCAAAAGTAGAGTGGGCAGGGTTCGAATTAATGGTGTGCAATTTGCACATCGTTTTGGCCCAAATAGTAAAAGTTGCACATCACTTTTCAAAACGATGTGCAGAAAAAAATAGTCTCAGTATTGAACACAAACAAATAGTTCTGACAAACCAGTGCTGTGGCGGCGCCAGGAATACGATTAGTCACTTTTTTGGCTAGGCCCAGGTCTGAGAAGGGAGGCACTGGCAGGTGCCGAAATTTTGAATTCTGGGGGAAGATTTTAAAGTCAGTATACATGTCAAAATTTAGAATTTGTTTATGAATTAGTAGGGTTTTCCCATAAATTTACATTTATGGAATACAGGAATTGATGCTTACCTAAATGATAAAAGAATATATATCAATTATACTGTATCTGTAACTCTCCTCATGAGTTACACGCGTGACGCGCGTCTCCACTCTCACGGGCAGCGCGACGCACACCGGCAGCACGGCACTGTCGGCAGACATCTTTTTTTTTCTCCCAAGACTTACATTAAGTAAAGCCTGTAAAAGTATACCTTAGTGCCTATTTTTGGGAAGGCACACATTCTTTTTCGGTAGGCCCAGCAAATTCGAGGGTAGGCCAGGGTAGGCACTGGCCTACCCGTGGCGCTACCCCTGTGACAAACTATAAGTTAAGTTAACAGTCCTATTTCCCAAAGGTGGAAAAATAGTGTGTATTTTCTGGGAACGAATCACTTTCACGCACAGGGCCACTAGGCCAGCGCAATTTCCAGTAGCTCCCCGCACAAAATTGCGGTCTAATCTGAAGTTTCTCTGTTGTGCATTTTAGTGATTTTATAAACTTTCCAATCTCCTAAACCAACAGGGTTAACGACAACCGAAAAAGTATCACACGCCTAGCCTAGAATTCCTTTCGGCATTCAATTTCTTGCAATCTATTATTTTGCTTATATTGAGAGGGCCTGCCTGGATGCATAGTCAATCAAGATATGTTCTGGAAACTCAGCTAAAGTCTTTGTTCTATCTTTTTGTTCGTCTTTATGCAATTTTGTGCACGGTCACTGAACCTATTGTGTTTTAGTATAATGAAGCAATCATCCAATAGAATCGTTTGGGTTTAATCGCTCAACCGTGTTGTTTAAATATTAATAAACCTAAAACAAAGGATGTGCACGGTGTAAGGTACGGTTCAACATCAACTCATTTGCTAGGCTCATTCGTAAAATATTGTTTTCACCACTCGAAGATAAAATTCATATCTTCACGCTACTGTGTAAATATATCCTCTATTTATATTATATCTAAGAATCTAAATTATATTACATCTCAAAAGATATATTTTAAGAGCATATTTAAAGGGATGCAGAGAGTCTTTATTCCTAACTTCAACTGGAAAGCTATTCCATAACTTTGTCCATGTCACTTCTTCCAGTTCAGTTTCCCACTTCAAGTTCTTCCACCTTCAGTTTCCCACTTGTATCCAATCTTGCACATAGCTAAGTTCAACATGGGATGTCTGTTGGATTTAATTGAGTTGTTCCATATAACTAGGGCATTCCCCATTGATTCTCTTGTAAATTATACAAGCTTTTTGAAGTTTTATCTCACCCTGTAGTGGCAACCAATTTAGTTCCTTAAAATTTAGTTACTTCCTTTCTGTAATTTGTAGTATCCCAGTATCCATGGGATATGATAGCTTGTTGTCTATTGGTGGGTTCACTGTATATCAGTCAATGAATCGGTGAATATGTTAAAATATTTAATTAAAAAATCAAAAACTCCTGTAGAATCTCTTGTAGAAGTTAATATTATTGTCTTAAAGATCATATTTAGTCTTGCAATAAGCTTAGATGGTGACTTGGCTGGATGTGATGTCTGCAGTCACACTGACAAATAGGTGGGATACTGAAAATCATGGTACTGTAACTACTTCCAGAAGTGGGATACTAGATTTTCAGGGAGGTGCTAAAACTTTGAACCCTAGTCACCCCAGTGGGATACAGTACTGAGAAAAAAATTAAATTTTAGACTCTGCCTTCCTTTCTGTAATTTGTACACTTTCTGCAATTTGTACACTTTCTGCAATTTGTTCAAGGTTCTCCTGGAATATATTTAGTTCCTTATCGATGTGTACTCTGAGTAGTCTTCAACCTTTTCCTCTTGAACCAATATATTAAGTTTCTGATCAGTGAAATTATTACTGGCTAATCATTTTCTTGTAACAAACATTGTTTTAGTCTTAGATGATCATCACCAGAAATATCATTACCGTGGTATAATGTCAGTTCCCAGACTCTTCTTTCTTTGAATGATTTGTTTCATGCCATGATAAAGCAAGTGATTCCATCTTTTCTTAATACTGTAAAATTCAAATGCTCATATTTTTATTGGTTATACATACCTGTATATAGCAGTTTTGATTCTATAATGAAATGTAATTAGTTTTATAAATAACTTTAAGAATGTATTGTTGTAAGAGCATTAAGATTTCACACTATTCTATATATTAATGCTCCTACAATGACTTTATTGATGTTTCTCAACACGGCTTTATATAATGCCGGTGTTCATCAGTGACAGCTGATCTATACAGCCAGTACAGAGGTGTACTGGGATCCCTAGCTTTCCAGTACTTGTCTAAGTATTCTTGCTGTTCCAAGGAGCATCGTTTTCTGTACTTGCTCAACATTCAAATTATTTTGATCAAATTCTTTTGATTCTTGCTTACAGCGGCCAAAGCACCAACAACAACAGGAACTACTTCTACCTTTCGCAGTGACCATAAGTTCTTAATTTCACGTTTCAGTTCTTGATACTTGTCTATCTTTTCGTTTCTTTCACACCAACTCTGTTGTCTCCTAGAGTGCTGCGTGTTTTGAATATATAGCAAAGTGAAAAGGTGGTAAACTGCCAAGAATTTAGTGACGAGATACTGACGTTTCGATATATTTTGATGAATGAAACATTCGATATATTTATCACATACAGTAAAAACCCGCGAGTAAGAACCTAGTTTTTAAGAACCTGTTAGGCTAAAATTTGCCAGTTATACCCCCTCTATACAAGAACCTGTTTAGCCTAAAATTTGAAACAGGTTCTTATTTTCTAAAATCTATATAAAAAGATGTGTACACTTGGGTGAATAAGATACAGATCAACATTTTTGGAGACACAGGTGCCTTATTACTCCAATTTAATACAATGTAAATGCCAATGTTGAAAATCAAATAGAATTGTTATTGTTGTAATTACACACAAATACTGTAACTGTATATATATTGTTTATACAGTATCTCCATGGCTACACATCAGCATATGGAAGAGTCTGTTTTTTTCATGAATTTATTTATAAATACTTACATGGTATGCAGATGTTATGTTATAAGGAATACAGGCTGAATACCACTAAATTATATTAGCTACAATGTATTTTTTTCTTTAGAAAGTAAGAACCTATTTAAGAACCTAAATCGCCTCAATTTGTGCTAAGTACCATTTATATAAGAACCTGTTTAGGCTAACTTGGGAAAACGCAGGTTCTTACTCGCGGGTTTTTACTGTACTTGTGCCTTTATCAGGGTGATAATCTACTGTATCTATCTATCTAGGTCGTCCGTCAGTCGTCCGTGATAACAGCGGGTGATAAAAACGATATGTCCCGCTGAAAAACGATATCTCCCTCTATATGTGTTGATTGATTATTCTAACTACAAGTATATGATAAACAGGTTATCACATTCGTGACTCGGTGATATCAGTTTTATCGCTTTCAGGACGATATCATAATTGTCCCTCGTTCGCTGCGCTCACTCGTGACAATTACGATATCGTCCCTCAAGCGATAAAACTGATATCACCTCACCCCTCATGTGATGATAACCTATATTCCAATATATATATTCAAATATATATATATATATATATATTCCAATACATATATGGAAAAAGTGCCTGCTCCAACTGGGAGTCGAACCCTGGTCCATAGGACCATACGATATATTAAATCAAAGATCGTTTAATGGTCTACAACATGCATACGTAAATTATGTTAAACATTATGTTGCATTAGCAAAGTTATTTGCAATCTCGCACTACAAAGTTTAACCCATGGCAGTGACAAACAAATATCAGTCCGAGGTTTTCGTCAGTTTAGAAACGTTTTCCTCAACAATATTAATGGTTTAAGGCTTGGGATTATCGCTAATATCCAACAGGATATTTATTATGCACTCTCAAAATGCGGTCGCTTATGATGAAAGTAAAGCCTGGTTTCCATATGATCGTGCGGATCGTTTCAAAGAATTGAAACGATCGGGACGATCCGTACGATCTTGGGTTTCCATTTAATCGCCCCGATCGCCAGCGCGATTAAAAATGGCGGACGAAAGTCAACCAGCTATTAATCTGATGCTGTTGGCGTCCTGCATGACGATCATATGGAAACCAGGCTTAAGCAAAACAATACTAAAAAAGCAACAGCTGCGTCTTCTTGTTCCCTGTATTCCACGCTAAAAAGTGGTTGCTGATGAGACCTGTTTCCTGTATTCACGCACTGTTAAAATTCTTGTATGTTTACTGCAAAAGACGAAATCTCGTAAAAGTGACTCAGTTAAATTTTGTGTTTGGGACGCTAAAAGGTGGTTGCTGGTCGCGTTTGGCAGGTGGTCGCTAATTGCAGGTACATTTTAACTAGCTATCGTCCGTTTCAGAAAATTGGTCGTAAACGGCAGGTGGTCTTAAAACACGGGGTCGCAAAACCCAAGCAGGATCATTTGCAAAAAGTTACGTATTAATTTTACTGATCTATCTACTTATTATTTTAAATTTTAGATAATTTCCAGAGAGTGGTGTAGCAAAGGGTTTTGTGTAGAAAGTGAATTGTAACTGTTTGGAATTGTTTGAGATAACATGGATGGCTGTTCAACAAAGAAGTCAAGGAGCTCACTACGATATAAAAGAATTCCTACTGGAGAAAAACCTCACAAGTGTGATGTCTGTGACAAAGCTTTTTTTGAGTTAAATACCTTGCTGTATCATAAAACAATTCATAATGAAGAAAAAGAACACAAGAGTGATGGCGAGGAACATTCCCAGTTCATTACCTTAATAAATCGAGAGAAAAGACACAAGTGTGACGTCTGTGACAGAGCATTTTCTTGGTCAAGTAGTTTATCTTATCATAGGAAAACTCATACTGGAGAAAAACCCCACAAGTGTGACGTCTGTGACAGATCATTTGCCCTGCGAAATGGCTTACGATACCATAAGAGAACTCATACTGGAGAGAAGCCACACAAGTGTGACGTCTGTGACAAAGCATTTATCCACCCACATGGCTTACTGTACCACAAAAGAACTCACACTAGAGAAAAACCCCACAAGTGCGATGTCTGTGACAAAGCATTTGCTCAGTCAATTTTTCTACTACGCCATAAACGAACTCATACGGGAGAAAAACCCTATAAGTGTGATATCTGTGACAGATCATTTTCCCGGCGAAATGGCTTACTATACCACAAGAGAACTCATACTGGAGAGAGACCACACAAGTGTGACGTCTGCGACAAAGCATTTATCCACCCAAATAACTTACTGTACCATAAAAGAACTCATACTGGAGAGAAACCCCACAAGTGCGATGTCTGCGACAAAGCATTTGCTCAGTCAATTTTTCTACTACGTCATAAAAGAACTCATACGGGAGAAAAACCCTACAAGTGTGATATCTGTGACAAAGCATTCTCCCAGTTAAGTAACTTACTACGACATAGAAAAATTCATACTGGAGAAAAACCCCACAAGTGTGATGTCTGTGAGAAATCATTCTCTCAGTCAACGTTTCTACTACGCCATCGAAGAACTCATACGGGAGAAAAACCTCACAAGTGTGATGTCTGTGACAAAGCATTTTCCCAGTTAAGTAACTTACGACGTCATAAGAGATCGCATACCGGAGAAAAACCCTACAAGTGTGATATGTGCGAGAAAGCATTCACGCAGTTAATTAACTTACGATGTCATAAGAAATCACATTCAGGAGAAAAACCCCATAAGTGTAATATCTGCGACAAAGGATTTTCCTATCAAAGCAGCTTATTACGACATAAAAAATTGCATACTGGAGAAAAAACCCACACGAGTGATGACTGTGACAATGCCTTTTCGCATATGGGTAGCTTAGGAAATCATAAAAGTACTCATACTGGAGAAAAACCTCACAAGTGTGATGTCTGTGACAGAGCATTCTCTCACTCAGGTTACTTATTCCGACACAAAAGAGTTCATATTGGAGAGAAAAACTGACAAATGTGATTTCTGTGTCATAAAAGAACTTGACAAATACACTATCGTGCTGGAGAAATAAACCCTACAAGTGCGGTGTCTGTGTGATAAAACATATACTCGCGATACTAACTAAAACATAAAACAACTCATACCTGATGAAAACCATGCAAGTGTGATGTCCTTGATAATACATATACTCTCGTTCAATTTCCTTACGGTGTCATATTAAAATAACTCGTGTGCTGGAGATCTACAAGTGTGGTGTTTGCGGCAAAGCATTTTCTTGGGCAAGTATTTAGAAGACAAAATAGTGCATAATGGAATAAAAGCCCCACAAGTGTGATGTTGTAACTGTAATAACATTGGAGACTGGAGAAAAATCAGTTCACGAGAAAAAGGATGAAAGAAAAAAACGGGTTGTACAGCAGCGTGAATGCAATCAATGAGATGTGAAGTTCTTTGAAACTATTTGATCACGTCAGTTGAATCATGCGCTAAAAGCAGTGCTTTCACGAGTGTGAAATTCCTTTCCAAATAACTGGATTGAAGCAATAGAACCAAGCGATGAGTCATGACAACTTGTGTGATAACTTGACAAACCGCTGGTTAGGATCTTATTATATGATGTCACCAACAGCCACTCAAAAATTGGCTTCAACTAGCAACGTAATGACCCTCTTAAGACACTTAATTTTGGTGGGAGACCATGATGAACAGTAGAACACCGCTATTCCTGCAGGAGTACAGTAGCTCAAGAGACTAAACTCGAACCATGGCTATATGTACTTCTGATTAATGAACTTAACGCGTGCAGTGGGGTCGATTTATGAGACGGCGTTAGATCATATTGACCTATGATGTTTTTTCCACTCGTGTTTCTATAACTCGATGGAAACAAGTAAAATGTTTTCTATTTCTTAAATGTAAGGCGATCAATTTTGATTAATCAGGAAAGAACTATTATCGTGTTTGGTAACTATAGTACTATACACAAAACATTTATGACATAATGTGCCGGTACTAAATACGAAAATGAACAGGTTTTGTGATTGGCTACATGGAACAAAAGTTGTTAGGGTTAGTTATTGGTTTTTTTTGTTTTTTTCGTATTAGGAGCATTATACAATAGTCTCATTTCTCAATGCTCTTACAACAATATATTCTTAAACTTATAAAGCTAATGTAAAATAAAGCCTGCTACATATATTACCACTATGAACAAAAAACTATTAATTTTAAAAAAGAAAAGTCTTAAGTGCTGACTTAAAACTACTTAAAATATCAATCTTCTAGTTTCCTGTGGTAATGAATTCCACAGTTTTGGTGCTGCAACTGAGAATGTTCTGTCTCCATGAGTCACCGTTTTGGATTTTGGTTCAAGTAACAGATTTCGGTTAGATGATCTTAAAGTACGAGTAGGTTTATATTTAGTTATATTATCAGTATCTTAAAAACAATCCTTGATCTCACTGGCAACCAGTGAAGATTACGAAGCACAGGGGAGATATGTTCTGATTTTTAACCCTTTTTTAACCCTAAGTTACTTTGTGGTTGATTCTATTGTTTTATTATTTTAATCAACCAATCACAAAACCGGTACGTGGCAACCCTAAAGTGCACAGTCCCTACAAATCTCCAGTTGTGTTTTACCTGCTCTATCATCTTGTGGTTGCAAACAAGACGATGTCACTACATTTCTGCATGGCCATGTTAAGCTTCGGGATGTTTCCATTCTGAATCTTCGTCATCAATAAATGATGAACGGGGGAGTGCGTCACTGTCTAATTCCAGCTTTTCTAGTTGCGTTCTGAGATATTCGTCGTCGATATGAGGCATCTCGAATGAACAGCCTTTGTCGGACCCATTTTCTTGACAAAACCCGATGAATCTAAACACGCGATGAATATCCGTCGATTATAAAACAAGTTGCTACTTAACGCGACCCAAGCCTGGATATTAGCGGCCAGTCACCATTTCTAGAGATTTGACAGTTACAAGATTATAATTGTGTCTGTCATTTTGTCCGGTGCTCATTTTGTCCGAAGATTATACTCGACTTTTTGTGAAAGTAAAACATTTTTGTGTTGAATGGACTGCGTTTAGATTTCGTATTGTACAACCTCAGATGAGAGACATTGCGCTAATTTTGGAGACATTGCACTACATTATGAGACGTTACGCAAAGTTTGGAGACCTTGCGCTAAGTTATGAGACGTTACGCTAAGTTTGAGACACTACGCTACGTTTGGAGACAATACGCTAAGTTTTGAGATGTTACACTTAGTTTTTAGACGTTACGCTAAGTTGTACCGTGACAGGTACAATTATTTATTTCCAGGCTTGACGCGACCTCTGATTTGCCCATAACCATTGATAAACGTGGAATTTACTCGCTTTTTTGAAAAAGCTCAACAATATTACAAAATATTTAATCAATTTTGATTTATAAAAAAAACAGCTCATTGTCATTGTGCAGCCGTTTTTGTTCCTGGAAGTGCGAGGTCTATTTTGTGGGACACTTTCAATGGCAAGCAATCTGATTGGTTAACCCGAAACAACCCCGGGCTTTTCCCAGCAATTTGTTTGTGCCATGATTTTGACATCTTTAAATCTTTATCTTTAACTCTGGAACTAGAAAAGATATCAAGGAACGGTAAACTGCCAAGGACCGCGGAACTATTTTAAAAGTGGCGGGTGCATAACTGAGCGCTGAAGGCGCGAGGTTTATATTTATGTCGCGGATTCAGGGGCATGCTTCCACGGAAAATTTTGAAATGTGCATTTCCTGCATTTCGGAGAGCAATTTTACAAAATTCTCTGAGGGTGAAACAAATCACTTTTAACAGAGCCCCAATGCAAGATTTGCAACAAGTTTTAAAATAACCGCTTACCATTGGAACTAAGTAATAGAAGAACCCCAGTAATTCAAGTAACCCACGAAGGTGAAAACGGATAATGGTGTATTGGTTATGAAATGGGAGGAGTGTAAGTAATAATTAACAATTAAACACGAATCTTGCACAGCTGACTGTGCGATCAAAGGACCAACTTTTGCCTCCATTCATTTGCCCCCAGAGACTAGAACAAGTTTTTTTAGTTCTTTGCTTGTGGACATGCAGTACTGTAAGATTTGAACATTTCTTCTGTGACATATTTGCGCGAAACCATGTTTTTAGTCTTCTTTTCTTTTAGAAATTGCACTAGTTGTAGGACTCGCATGTATATATTCACAATTAGTTCGACTGTTCGAGGAATTTTCCCGCAGCGACGCAAAAATTGCTGGTAGCCGCGCAATTTCTATCTAGATTAAAATTGTAAAGAAAAAGACGCCATTTTTTGCGCGTGTGCCTTAAACTGGCCCTGAGATCGAGTCATTTTCCCGCGCAATTTCCAAGAGTGCTCGCACAAAATGGTGGCCGAAATTTGATCTCGTGCATTTTAGTGATTTTATAAACTTTCGGTTCCAATCTCTTAAACATCTCGAGATCGTTTCTTTAGTTATCCAACAGGGGCAATGGCGACCGAAAGTATCGCCCGCCAAGCCTTGAATCCCATTTAGGCATTCACTTCTTGCACACCATCAGTGGCGGAAATTGTGGTGGGGGCAATCGCCCGACAACCTGTCGTCAAATCGCTAATTTGTCGGAAATTTTCACTTTTTGTCGGAATTTCGGAAATAGTTAACACATGTAAAACGAGGAGCCATCTGTGGTCTCGTGGTTACCACACATGTCTATGAGCTGGGAGACGCCGGTTCAAATCCTATGTCGCACCACCACTCAGGGTCTTAAAAATAATTGAGGAGAAAGTGCTGGCTTTGCAATAATACCAGCAAATGGTAAGACTTTCGGGTCTTCTCAGATAACAACCTTAAATCGTATAGGCCCTCGGAACCCCTATCAATTCAGCTTCTAGCCTGTTTGGGTATTCCGTTCACCTATAAGAGTGATAAATCTCATAAACTAAACTATTTATATATTACAATACCGGTAGTAGCACTGCAAACCAAATCAATAAACATTGAAATAGCGATCGAAATCGTTGAAATATGTCGAAAAGAGTGAAGATTGAATGCCTATTCAACAGCGACATACAGATGCAAAAAGGTTAAAAACATTTTGTGCATCAAAACTTTTTTAGTTTCTTTATTTTTCCATATTTGTCCGTATTTGTCCATTTTTACTTAGCGAATAAACTTGTCGGAAATTTAAGAGGCTTTGCCCCACCACTGAAAAAGGCGAATTTCCGCCATTGCACACCATTATTTTGCTTCATATTGAGAGGGCCTGAACGTCATATTTTTGGGGGGGGGGGAAATACAGGAATAGAAAGTAGCCAAACAATTTTTTCTCAACTAACCTGAAAGTAAGGATTTATTCAATGACTACACTCATTAATAACAAGATAAAACTAACAAGATAAAACTATATACATGTAACTAAATTATTTACAAATTAGAATAAAAAGTCTTAAGAACGTTTCAAGTAAATTCTTCATAATATTAAGAATAAAAAGACAAATCTAGTAAACTAAAATTAAGTTTATAAAAAGGACTTCTAGTACCCTTCAAACATAAAATGGAAGATCTGATCGCGTAAAATGAGAGTTTTGTTTGTATCCAAGATATAGCAATGTTTTGTTATTGTTTCCACAAATAATAAATTTGCTTGTCAATTTGATATGCAGTCAATACAGTCAAAAAAGCTCAAATAAGCTTGCCAATACAGTCAAATAAGCTCACATCTATCTGTTTATCATGATTCAACCAATCTCCAACATGCATCTTTATGGCAACACTGGTATATCTTCAATAATTTTAATTATGTGTAGTTCCATAAAATATCCTTACCCCACCACGGAAGGCAACTTGTCTAGGAAATACAGCTATGTATAATACAATTGTTCCTGGAATTTCTGTTTAGGTATTCAAAACATCGATCCATCACCCTTGGAATTTCCCACTTTATCAAAGCTTCCAAATGGTCTCCGAAAAGGATTGAATGACATGGGGGGAGAGGTTTTCTATCAAGTTGTTTGTCTGAATTGGATGTTATCAATATGCTTTTTTTCAATGCCCATCTGGAAAATTAGCTCCACTTTGACTCCACACTACTTCAGAAATTTTGGCATCTAACATCGTATTTCCAGCTTGGAATTTCCAATGCCTTTTGTGGCGGGGGTAAGGATATAATTTTCTGGAACTACACAATAGAGTACAGTATACTAAAATATGAAAAAGAGAAAAAGAGTATGTTGAAACATACTTTTTGCAAAGACGACATTTCGGACAATGTGCCCTTCTTCAGGTCAGGGGTACATATTAATTATATTTTCGACACATTGAAGTTCTCTTATTTCTCCTTTTCATATTATATCCAGTTCTTTTTGAGAACTTAGCTTTTCCTTCATATTTATTCTTATTATCTACAGTATACTAAAAAAAGACAATCCATGGATGATTTGAAACATGGAATTTATGTTCATGTTGAACTAGATATTTCACTTGTATTCTGTGGGATATCCAGCTAAACTCTCTAATTTCCAAATTTCCAAACATCAATGAATTATTCTTTACAAATTATACAGCTATATGTACTGTACATGACCAAAAACTGATATTATATTCCTTCAACCTACTGTTTGCCACGAAACAGCCAATTCTGTTCTTTTGCTCCTTGTTCATTTGGGAAACCAGCTTTGGTCAACTTGAGTGTAAAATATGGTCAACTTGGGTAAAACATGTTTCTTTAAATTCGATTGTTTGCTAATCTTTAAATACCATAGATATTTTTTGTATTTTGCAAGGCATGTTCCAGAACGGTGTCCAAATCAATCTTCTTGATTTTAGCAATTTCTTCAGCTATCAGTGGTATCATGCCAGGATGACTCCATTTTGTTGTTTTGCCAACATTGCTAGGAACAAGATAAGGAGCGTCTGTTTCCAAAACAATCCTTTCAATTGGAGCATCATAAACAACATTGTGGACCTGAGTGGCCTTTGCGAAGGTCACTATCCCGGTGATGCCAATGTACAAATTAGGGAAATGATTAAAAAATTTTGTTGCCAATTCGTAGCTCCCAGTGTAACAGTGAAGGTGGATTTTCCATGTTTTTGGCAAGATCGACGATAAAACATCAAAAACATCATTTTCAGCATCTCGGCAATGAACCACAAGAGGTTTCGCCATCGATTCTGCCAACCTCACTTGTCGAGTAAAGACTTGCATCTGTACTTCAGGGTCAGACTGGCTGCGGACGGAATAATCAAGACCTATTTCTCCCAAAGCTACAGCTTTTGGATGTGCAAGGCGTTCAACGAGCTTCTCTTCGAGCTGGTTGTTGTAATACTTTGCATTGTGAGGATGAAAACCAAATGTTCCCCACACTTTGTCATCTTGCAGCAACTCCTCACAATTCCCAAGAGATGAGAATGAAGCGGGATCACAGAAGGTGGTGATGCAACCAGCAAAGGTGTCTGGGAATCCATTGGCAATTTGAAACTTTTCAAAACTCTCCCTGTGTCTGTATCTTTCAAATACATAATCCATGTGGCAATGAGAGTCTATGAAATTAACAGTTGACACAGGACTAGGACGCTCAGGTTTACCGCGACTGGCAAATTCCGAGTTTCCCACTGACCCAGAAGACACATTTCCACCACTGTTATTGACGTTGTTGCCTGGACAATCTCTTGAAATGTGGCCATGTCGTCCACAGCTAAAGCATTTGACGGAGGCTCTCTTTGACTTAAAATCTCGGCAATCTCTTTTCACGTGACCTTCTTTCCCACATTTAAAGCACTTTATTGAATGATTATCCATTGGCAGGGTACTAAACAGCAATACAATTTAGTACAATGTATGGCACATGTGTCTATCTTTGTTTTGGATCAATTGGAGGGGGATAAGTTGGGATAACGGTATTTTTTGGGGATCTAATTCAAAGATGGCGTCCACGTTGGAATCGTATGTTGGTCGTATCCTTTGACAATTTATGTTTTTAATACTTTTATTTAATATGACATTATTAATGTTTACACGATGGAATAAATCTATATATTTCTATACAAAACCTGTGGTTTTATACCTATTTAATAACTGTTTTAGTATATACTGTCAGCAATTCTATAGGATCTTTGACTTTTTAGCCGAAATATTTGTCGCAAAATAGCATTGTACAATTGAACTTTAACAAGCTTTGCTCATTGCAAACTGGAAATAACAGTGGCGTTTTAATGGAGGACATGAGATCCTTTGGAACGAGTGCACTACTGAATACTACCTTGCTGGTTTACACTTTGACTTTGCAGCAGCTATACACACTACAGCACTTGATACTCTGACACTGACAGACATTGACAGTTGATACTAGGTTTATAACATATATCATACTAGTTGAGAGTTTATGTGCACTTTAATTCACCTTATTTATGTGTCATAACATTAAGATATTTGATTTAATTCAAGCTACCAGACACAGTTGCTATAGTAACCCAGGATGGTCGAATGATTGTGGTATGTCGATCCAGTGATTTTATATTTTTAGGTTAATCTGTACTGGAGCGCATTTTATGTAATCTCCACACCAGAGTTTTTTGCCGATCCCTACAACCTGTATGCCGTGCTGTGTGGTGCTATGCAAAATCAACATTTGGCTTATCTTTTACACTTTCAGACCAACCATTGTACAAATGTATGACTGGAGTGGAGGGGGGGGGGGAGGGGGGGTGTGGTGTTCATAATTCATTTTGGATACTGAAACTTGCTATAATTTGGACGTCATTTTGTACACTACTAGAATATTAATCATGCAATGATTGT
The DNA here is from genome assembly GCA_035772405.1 of Chrysogorgia sp. JL179-B06. Taxonomy (NCBI): domain Eukaryota; kingdom Metazoa; phylum Cnidaria; class Anthozoa; order Scleralcyonacea; family Chrysogorgiidae; genus Chrysogorgia; species Chrysogorgia sp. JL179-B06. The sequence continues at coordinate 2,772,905 of JAYKKM010000044.1, forward strand.
GACTGATTCAGATAGATTCCTGGGTAAAGAAAGGCAAGCCAAAAAATCAATTTAAAACTGGATAAGTTTTTAATTAGGTCTTGAATAATTCAAAACTTATCAGGTATATTCAAGTTGAATATTCATAGTTGATGCCCATATTGATAGCTGACTAGGAGTCAGAAAAATTTTCTGAGGATGTGAGCTTGACAATCATCCATTTATCATCTGTCTACTCCAAGCTCCCAGATTACTGATCAGTCCTTTTCGTTTGACGCGTGCGATCGCACGCGCACACGCTGGCACCAGCGTAAACCAAACTGCGCATACTGTTTGTTGCACACGTGAATGGTACGTGTGCGTGTGTTTTTTATTCTACCAAAGGAAATTGGAAGCAGAAGATCTTTGGAAGAAGATCGTCAACTTCAAAGGAGATGACTTCCCAAATGTGTGTGCTCTTGCGAAGATTTTGATCACAATAAGCGTGTCAAATTCTAGCGACTAGAATGAGCATGTTGACTAACATGCTATCTGACAGGCGGCTTTCTATAAAGCATAAAAGAATGGAGTCGATGTTGATCGTAGGCGCGAATGACAAGAACTGGACTGTCAATGAGAGAAATGAAATCATAGAGAGAGCACTAGAGATTTATTTACAGAAAAGAAGGAAAACTAAATTGGCACCACCAAGGAAAGTCTTCATTCTTGAACCTTGAGAGGTAACTCAGGCAAGCAATCAAGACTCAAGAGCCTAGTATGGTCAACTCAAACAGAGAATCTGATGGTTTTTACATTTTTGAAGATTCTGACACGAGCACATCTGTTAATTCGGATGATTTGGATGCATGAACAATATTTTAGTCTGTATACGGATTCCTCTGTTCTTTCGCAATACGATCCTTAGGTTTTGCAAAAATATGACCCAACGTCAAGAAAGGTTTTTGAGGAACTTTTACGTTGAAACTATGTACCTAAGATTCTTTCAATCGGTTCCGTAACCCTTGAATATACGGAACAACCACAAAACCCACCAGTTTGTACGTGATGGTGTAACTACAGGTTTTAAACAGTTTTTTTCCAGTACAGAAAGATAAATACAAACGCGCAATGCACGACGGTTGACACATTGCAGAATAGCAACAGTGTGAAATGCGAAAACATTATTTTGTCATTTTGTCATTGAAGGGATCACTAAAGGGTTTTGATCAAACTATTAATTTGATTCTGGATGAGAGTCATGAAAGAGTATTTTCATCAACAAATGGAGTAGAACAAGTTGTCTTAGGATTGTACATAATTCGTGGAGATAACATGTAAGTTTTGAGGTATTCTTAGTAAAATAACCCATTGATTTGTAGGTTTTTTATTAAATAATATTTGTAATGGGTAAGGTCAATTGAATTCTCTGCCACTTTGCCAAACGCTGTTGTTGTTGCTGTTGTTGCTGTTATTGTTGTTGTTGTTGTTGTTGTTGTTGTTGTTGTTGTTGTTGTTGCTGTTGTTGTTACTGTTGTTGTTGCTGCTGTTGCTGCTGCTGTTGTTGTTGTTGCTGCTGTTGCTGTTGTCGTCGTCGTTATTCATTCGGTTTTTATTGTTCTCATTCCAGAGCCATTATTGGAGAAATTGATGATGAAACTGACTCAAGTCTCGATATGGCGAACATTCGTGCTGACCCACTAAATCCCGTCGTTTATTAACAACAACATTGCGTTCAAGTCAGCAAGCAAAAACTAGAAAATTCCAAGCATCACTGTTCACCAAATCGAAATTTACCGTCGCGAATATGATGGCGAGTTGTCAACATTTATAACTATACAATTATTTGCGCATGGAAACCAGTATCGTACAGAAATATCATAAGACAAAGGTTTAAAAAATATTTTAATTTGGTTAAAGAACATTGGCAACATAAATCACAATTTAAAATGTTTGACTTTATGATTAACAAACTGGTTCACGAAGGTAATCTAAGCAAACAAAACTACTCTTGTACAAAACAACAGCACTAATTTTGACCAAAGACAATCCTGTCATCCGCCATCTTGTTGTAATACTTTGACTAATTAACGGGAAAGTTGGTGACGTCACACCTGCGGTAAACCTGATGAAACTACTACTCTGTGGGTAGGGGAATGCTTTTTAAAATGGCGTGGTTCAATTGAAAAATGAAGACATTCACAAAAATCGAGTTTCAAACTTATAAAGACACGCAGTTGTGACGTCACACGCATATCGAAAATACATCCAAGATGGCGGACAATGATTCAGGTTAGCAACTTTGACAGTGAAATTAATATGCTTTACGAGCATTTTTACAACCTCAAACTACTATATTCCTGCTATTTAAGTTACATACTTTGATCGAAAAGGTACTTATTTTTTATTGCCAATGTCCTTTAATAACTAACTTAAGAAAGACCGAGAGTGGATAGTAGATGCAAACCATTGCCGTAAATATACAAAGACGTGTTACTAAACCACTGCTCCATACTATGTCTATAAAAAATCACCAGAATTGTATTCGTTGATCCATTGTCATCGCATCCCTAATATCTATTGAAACTACTAATAGCGACCTTTAGATTGAGTACGAGTACGAGTACGAGTACGAAGACGAACTTGTCTGCGCAGTAGAGAAACAACAATGGAAAAGAACCATGCGCAATGGTAAACTCGTCTTCGTACTCGTCCTCAAATCTAAAGGTCTCTAATATATAGTTCAAAACACGAGCAGCAGTGTTTGATGAGGGTCCTGAAGGGGGTCTAGATTCCATTTCCCAACGGCAAAATTTCATATGGACTTAGTATGTATTCCATATAAGGTCATATCGGACGGGACTGGGAAGAGCAAACACGTTGCACTCGTACCAGCCCACTGCATGTGGGATTGTTAACACTTTGCGGATATGTTGGGTCATCACCTACCTATACTATCAAGTTTTGTGATTGGTTGATTCAAACAATAAAACAATAGAATCAATCACAAATAAACCAATGTCCTAACCCTATCACTTTTGTTCCATATAGCCAATCACAAAACTTGTTCATTTTAGGTACGTATTTACCCGATATGTTCGATTATCCGCTCTTTTTAAGAAAACTACGTTCGCTAGCCGGATAAGCTGTACGCATATTGTAAACAGATAATTTATCTTTGTTTTAATATATATTGTAGCTTTGGGAGTTGATTATTTCTCAAGAAAACGTTCGTCGAAGACAGCCGAAAGTTCGTGTTTTTCGGCATGTTTGATTATCCGCTTTTAAAGAGAACTAAGTTAGCTACCAGGATAAGCTGTACGTATGTAAATAGATCATTTAACTTTCCTTTAATATATTCTATAGCTTTTGGGGAAGGTTAGGACCTTTGTTGTTTTGGGGTCGGTTACAATCCAATTAACTAGGAGGCTGGTACGAGGGCAATGTATATGCTCGTTAGGGCAGTCCCGTCCGATATGACCTTATATGGAATACGTACTATAAGTACCTATCGAAAATTTAGCAAATCCCATTAACAACACATTTTAAAATCCCAATCACGTGCTCTCGTTATTAATGTTTTCCCATTTCCAGTGAGGAAAATCTGTAAGAATCCCAGATTTACCCTTCAAGACCCTCTTTTATCGGGTGATAAAACACGAGGCTATAGCCTTCGCATGCAGCTAACCTTATGTATAAATCATATATTTTACCGATATTTGATTATTGTGACAGTGTTTGGGGATGTTGCAATCTTGGAGAAGGCAATGCATTTGGGGGGGTGCATGACCCAGTTTTGCCGACAAATTGGGCGTGGCATGGGCGTGGTCATGATGATTTCAATATGAATTTATTAAATTTGAAATTATGATCTTATGTTGTGAGAGATAGGGGATGATCTCGAGCGCTGTTGCCCTCCGGAAAATTTTAAAATATAGAATCCCGCAAATGGCATTTCCTGCATTCTGAGTGGTGATTTTCAGTCAGTTCAGAAGTTTGTAAAATTTCGTATTTTGGACTGTTTTTTTTATGTTGACAACATACGTACAGCATTTGGGGGGAAGATTGTAAACACCCCATTCCGGCTAAATTTACGCCACTGATCAACACGTACCCAATAATTTCAAAACATCTCCATGGTACTTTTTGTTGTGTTGTTGCCGATAATCATCAAATGTTTGCTTGCAAGCAAGACATGTCAGCTTAATTTTCTTCCGCTTGCGTTTCAGGTGGTTGTTGTACATAACTTTCCAATCCAATATATTTGTTTAAATGTTTCAGCTAATTGTTCTTATCTAAAATATTTCTATCAGCGAGTCATCTTAAATCTTATGTGCGCTACCGCGACAATGCCCGAAACGTTATTACTGGTTGCGCATTTGCCCACGAAATATTGAGAGGCTGTTGTGTACTTGCACGATCGTGATTTCCGACGCAAATTCTAGTGGTGCTATACAGCCATATATTGTGCTTTTGGAGAGACGATTGGCATTTCCGGATGGATTAAAAAGTGTGGCTCTACGTAAAACGCTAAATCTTCCCAGCATTTTTGTCGGAGTTTGGCCAGGGGTCGGTAATTATTCGGCATTTGTCGCCCCTTTTAACCAAGGATTTGTTGGGGATTTTTCAGGGTTTTTGTCGATTTTTGCTGACTTTTGTCGGCACATTTTGCCGTTTCCGTTAAAAAATTCGCCCAAACATAACGTTTATTCTCATTAGATCGCAGGTCCAAATTTGCCGAGATAAATCCGATTTGTGCCGACAAGAGCAACATTGGGGGGGTGCGACACCCCCCCGCACCCCCCCTTCGCTACGCCCCTGCTTGGAGACGCTGATAAACTCGAGAAAGTACAACGCCGATCAGCAAGAATGGTAATGAAACTAGAAAGGAGTGACCGCATTGGAGAAATTACGCAGCGGGAGTCTTTAAACAGTCGGCGCGATAAACACGTTTAAAGTGCCCCTAACCTCACATTTTTTTATTGTCTTATTTGGAAGAACTTTTAAACTGATAAAGTAACTTCTTTTGAAGATTTTCGTTTCTTCGCTTTCTTTTTGAGATATTTCAGTTTGTTTGATATGCAAATGTGCAGAATTTACGTCACACATGCATAATGAGTTATCAGAGAATGTTATATATATTTGCGTTCATCAAATAAAAACACTAAAATGTGAATAACACGTGTGCGTGTTTCTCCCACAACACCAAACTTCTCGATTTTAAAGGATTTCGTTCGAGAATGAAAGAGATACACACATTTTTTCAATAAGTCACTATGCATGTGTGACGTAAATTCCGGACATTTGCATATCAAACAAATTGATATATCTCAAAAAGAAAGCGAAGAAACAAAAATCTTCAAAAGAAGTTACTTTATCATTTTAAAAGTTCTTCCAAATAAGACAATAAAAAATTTTGAGGTTAGGGGCACTTTAAAGGGTCATGTCCCAACATTTTTAAATAATTACTTTCCTTTTAATCGTGATATTGTTACACGTATATAACCAGGCGGAACAATCTATTGTACGTAACGAGAGTTAGGACGGAAGGTGCAAAGAAATCCTTTTATTTTAATGTCAGTATAGTTTTCAATAATTTTCGTTCTGCTAATAGTTGTACTATTGTACTATTTATTCTTCTCAAGCTAAATAACTGTGTCATATATGCAGGGGCGGATTAAGGACCCCTGGGGCAAATTTAGGTTATGGGGCCCCAAACTTCTGAAAGTTAGCACGCCGGTCTCTGGGGCTGCGGTGCATGGGAACAGTTATCGCTTATCAGTTACTAATATAAATATTGACTGCTGCTCTGGGGTTTATTTTAACAAAATAATTTTGTTGTTTATTTTGTGAAGTTAAATCCGTAGGTACACTGTATTAGACAATAGGCATGTGTTACTCTTAGTGTTAGGGTTAGTCAACTCCAGTTGTGAAGCAAACTTGTTACACCGACACATGCCAGCAAAGAACTCAACATGTTTCGCCTTTTCGTCAAACAGGGACACGCACCCACTTTCCCAAATGTTGAGATCACTCTGCGAATTTATTTATGGTTTCTTACTGTAGTGGCGAACGTACGTTTTCAAGCCTAAAGCTCGAAAAGCGCTGCGCTCAACAATGGCGCAAAAGAGGATGAGCGTACTTTCCCTAATGTCCATCGAAAGCGACATCCTTCGGCAAATTTACTTTACCTGTGTAGTTGAAGATTTCGCTCTTAAAAATCCCGCAAAATAAACGTCTGAAAGTTACTTTGTGTCTCGGCACAACTGTTAGTACTGTAATGTTAATGTTAATGTTAGTTTTTGTAAATAGTAATTATGTAATGATCTTTCAAAAACTCATTAATAATGCATGAAGAAAACACAAAAGAAATGCATCTTTAATCAATGTTTCTACCATGTAGTACAGAACTGATTAATAAAACATCAGTGTCTTTAAATGTGATAGAACACTCATTAATAAAACATCAGTGTCTTTAAATGTGATAGAACACTCATTAATAAAACATCAGTGTCTTTAAATTTGATAGAACACTCATTAATAAAACATCAGTGTCTTTAAATTTGATAGAACACTCATTCAGCCAGCCTGAAGCGCTTCATCTCACAATTATACTGCAAAACTATGCTGCGGAACAAGCTGCAGTCCAAACGCACTGCAGCGTGTCCATCGTTTGCATTGCTAAATAATTTCACACAATAGATAAATACTAATTAATGGACGTTTTTGAAGCCATTTACATAAAGCCCGATAACGAGTTTTGTAAATAGTACATATAATGATTCTGTAAAATATTTTAATATTTTAAATTTTTTAAATGATTTTTTGCTTTTGTGGTCTGTTTTTTCCTTGCGTTTCAAATTTGAGCGGGGAACTCGGGGCCCTGGGGCACGTGCCCCATATATGCAGGATATATATATAGAGAGCCCTCTCTTTTATAACGGACTGCTTTGCTGTGGAGTGTTTTGAATGACTGCATCTAAATAACCATGTTTACCAACTATTTCAGTGATTCAAGCCATTTTCCCCAAGAAAACCGAAGGAAAAGTTTATGTAAACCAGGACGAATCTTTATCACCGTATAAAGACACGACACGGTCATGATTTTCCTAAATAAAGACTATCGAGCAATTATTGTTTCGATGCTGCGAAAAAATGAAGCCAGAAATATTTCTCGTCGGCCATCTTGAAGGGACCACGTTATATAGTTTTATCGGCGACACGATTTTTTTTACTTTGAAAAGACAAAAAAGTGCATTCAGCTGTGCAAATCATATTGTAAATCAGCTACAATTAACCCCTATTTCCCCTGGGAGAATTCAAAAACCGCCACCAGCTTTAGGTTTCTTCGTGAGATAAATCCTTCAAAGGAACAAAGGAAAGCGACTTGATTGTGTTGTAAGATTAGGATACAGAGAGTTTTTCTTTCTCGTAAGAAATATTAATTACTATAATAATTACAAATTCAGATAGCTTATAACTATTCTCAAATTTCTTTTATTTTCTATTAACAAACTACTTACTATTCTAACAATAAATTATGAAGTTCGACGAGTTTAAGTTCTTAGCGTTGTTCTCCTAGAGTTATTAATCTAATCTTAAATTTTAATATAAATCAATAGACTCGTAAATTCATGGTTAAGTCTATTAATTCCGCTAAAATGTCACACATGGAATTGAACGCTCTCTCGAGTTAGTTGTTTTCTTACAACCAATGAGAATCAAGATAGAATGAAAAATACATAAAAATTAATCCTACTTTTCTCATTGAGGGTAACCATGGTGTAACACCAGGCCTCCTCTGCAGGTCCGTGATGCATCATAGGAAGGTTGCTTGCAAATTTTGTAAACAAAATGGCGCCTGATTTCATCATGATGAACAGTTTAGTGTACGTATTATACTGACTTGAGGAGTTCTCATGGTCAAATAAAAGCTACGTCTTATACAAAATCGTCCTGATGTTACACCATGTGCCCTCTGCTGAAATTCTTTGTTTCTCATTCGTTATGTGTCAGTAGAATGATATATATCCCTTTATCAGTTCTCACTGTCAGCCCTACCAAACATTTTCCAAAACGCCTTGCGATACATACTTATTCGCCAGACATAGATGATCGGATTGACAACGAAATTCAGCATTTCCAACATCACGATATAATGCGAGAGCATGTGGACATTTTCAAAAAACTTACAGTTTAATTCGAATAGTTCGCATGCAATTTCGACTGCAAGAGTAAGAAATGAAGGAGACACAGTTATTAACAACACCAGTGTCAGAATAAGAACAAAACTACCAACTTTCTGTTGCATCAGGTTGTTTCGTCTTTCGTTGATCGCCTCGGAAGGACTCTGCTGGGTTCCATCATCTGCTTCGTTTGACTTTGTTTTCCAGATCTTCATGTACATATTGATGTACACCACTGCGGTTACAAAGACGAGAATAGATAAGAGAACCAGCAAGACGAACTTCATTGTCAAAGTGTAGAAATGCATAATAATTGCCAGTACTAGTGTGAGAAGCCAATTCCCTGCCATGATTATGAGGATTATTTTCAGTGGAAGAATTTGGTTCCATGCAGGTATGAGGCTTCTTGATGCATACCGCCCGCTCAATGGCCATCAGACACACGGATAGTAAAGACGTTAGAGTAGCCGTCCATGTAATTGTCGTGAACGCTGAACTCAACGTGGTCTCCCTTCCAGTTGTTATTCTTGAAACGTTAATACCAAATACGGTTGCTCCTACTATGGAATCAGCAATAGCAAGGTTAGTGACGTGATAGGTAATCCTCCTTCGTTTTACAAGTGTCCAGTTTTTACAAACAACGATCAAAAAGGTGCCATTTAAGACTACCGAAAGAAAAGTTAGAGTTACCATCACCCATAATATGGCCTTATCTGACATTGACATGATTGTAACCTGTGATAAAGAAAACGAAATGGTTTAAAGAAGAGCAGACTACACTTTATTGAGAACATTTTTGCCCAAATGTTTTGACTCGATTCATATTAATGGTACAATTCCCATTATTAATTGAAACTGCTCAATATATATACTATAGTGAGTGATTACCGCTATATCTATCGCTACAGTATATTATATATACTACAGCGAGTGATTACCACTATATCTATCGCTATAGTATATTATATATACTATAGCGAGTGATTACCATTATATCCATGTTTTCAACAACATATTCATCTGCTATTTTTCTCGTAAAACTATTGAATGGATCCGGATAAGCTATCCGAGCTTAATAGCAATGTTATAACGTCTATATTGAGTTGGCTTTAATTAGCTTTTTTCTTCAATTGGCTTTTGGCCTCAACGTAAATTCGCACGAATTCTCCGTATAAAACCACACCGCAATATTGTCGCACAGCTGGAGAACTAAATTCGATGCGACAACTGATTTTGTCGTTTAAAATGGGGGCTTTTGACACAATTGTTAACCTGTGGATTCGACAAAGAAAAAACAAAGTATTAACGCCTGCACCTTATCTTAAATATCACCAGCTGCGGATATTCCGTTCGAAATTTAAAAGTAAAAAAAATCCTTTCACATTTCACTTCGTGTAGCTATGGTTGTATTGGGGCTTCACTTACCGTTTGATGTATTTTTGGGTTGCTCTTTTTGGAGGAGTGCTTTTGTCGAGTTGGATGGTTTCTGGGTCCCACGAAACAATGGCTCCTATAGTCGAGGTTGGTAATATAATATCCCATTATTCAATGAAACTGTTAAAAATACTCTGCTAGAAGGACCATTTGCATTTATGAAGAAGAAAACACCTCGAAAAATACCATTTTGTACACTTAAATAGATGACAGTTTCATTTTGTCAAAATTTAAAATTTTTAAAAAGCAACTAAGCATTTGAATCGACGCAATAAAAACAAACAAAAACGGTTATCTTCATGAAGTCTGATTCTCGCATTGTTCCGTCTACTGTGTAGTTGATTAGTATAGAACTGAGAGAACATAAATTACAATAGGGCTTTACTTACAGTTTCTTTTTATTTTCGGGTTCCACTTTTAAGTTTTGCAGCTTTTGTCGAGATGGATGGTTTTCGGTCTGGGTCGTGTGCCAAATTAAGGTATATATGTTTGTGAACTCAAATAAATAGACTGGCATAATTGTAATTGACTAAACCATCTGTTCAAAACGCTAAACTTGTGTTTGCCTGAATTTAATTAACTCAAAGAGATGGCCTATAGCCATATTTAACTCAACACTTGCTGTATTAATTCTACTGAAGCTTTTGTATACAAACTCATAAAATTTGTGAACCCTAAACGAAGGTGTGGTACGGTGTATGTGAATGAAAACAAATGCTTGGTTTTATAGTTTTATACATGGATAGGAAACTGGACCTTTGTCGTAGTGACGTATACCGGAAATGGTTGCACACCTTTGCAAATGGTTGCGCTCGTCACTTTTTCGACGCATATTATTCATCTTTTCGTGTTTTCTATCTATATCTACAAGTAAAGAAGACGTAATAATGGCTTAGGTATGGACAGGCCCGACTAAATTTATTGAGAACCTTTCCTGGCCCCGAATGTTTTGACGTATTATAAAAGGTCTATTTGCCTAATTTAGTAAAACATCTGGAAAATGCTTTTTCCATGTACTACACTTAATAACTTATTATAGTGTCATCCATAATACATTATGCGTTCGCTGGGCGATTTTTTGAAGTACGAAATTCACTTAATGAACTCATCCGTAAATATCTTGTCAATTTTTTATATAAATTATTCATTTTGTCATTGAAAGAAGACATATCTTAGAAAGTATTAGAGTATTAGACATATCTTAGAAATTATTTCTGTATTGTGGATGGATAGAAAAGACTGTGTAGGGTTTTCTGAGAAGACTCTTGGCGAATTTCATATCAAAACATAAACAAACGTGCAATACAAGAAGGTTGACATTCACCCTTTAATTAAATAAATCTTTCATTTTGTCAAAATATTTAAATTTATATAAACAGAAAATAAGGCGCTACGTTATAAAGGAGTACTGCATTCAAAATACAAGTGTAGTTCATCTGAAAGATCTTACTGAGTTTTGTTTATTTCTAAAGTTTCAACATTTTAATCACACTAATTAAGTTACCAGTTCGTCCAATTTCGACGCCATATTATCAGTTGTTTCTCAAATATGACGTACCGAGTGCTTCTACTGATCTCGTGTTGTGCCTAAGAAGCTCCTCTACTTTCCTCGGCATTAAGGAACCAAATAGTATGTGATCGCCATCAAAATAACTCCATTGTCGATAAAGAACATTCAGTGACGGCATATTTTCAAAAACAATATGGCGTCAAAATCCTCACATTTGTATTTTAGCTGGAACACCGCTTCAAATCGACGAAGGTCTAAGCTCACGGATGCTACTTGTCGTTGGCGAGTTAAATTTAAAATTAAAGAAGTATATCTTCAAGTGTCTCATACTCTCACCTCGGCCTTTTCATCTGGTGTAGGGGATTAGGAATATAGAGATGACGGAACAAAATACCAATTGCGCTTCTCTTAGGGCCTTTTTATAAGCGCTAGGGTAACTATAGGAATAGGGTTACCCTAGCGCCCGGCAGGCCCGGAGCTAAAATCTTTATACGAGTTTCAGTCGGCAGAAGTTATATTTTAGTCGGCAGAAAAGATATTTTAGACGTGCTCGATTTAACAGGAATAAGTAGAATCATTAACTTTTAGCTCATCAAGTTTTCATTTCGCATTGAGAGTGTGTTATTAACGTGGGACTAATTAACCATTTCACCAGCTGACCAGGGTCATTTTAGTAGGCACCTAACGAAAAGACAATATTTTGCAGTGGCGGATACACGCACGCACGCACGCGGCGCGCGCCCCCTTTAAAATTCCGCAAACAAGTGTTTCAATCTGTTTTTTACCATGTCAAGACGAAGAAGTCGGAGTGATAAACGCAATATTATTTGTTTTGGTAGCTTATCCAATTTTCATTGCAAAAGCCAGTTTCACTCATAGATATTTTACATGGGTTCCAAGATAAAACGATGGACGTTTCCAGATGCCTAAAGGCTAAAGTGTAATTAGTTCTGTACTACTTCTGAGTTTATTATTGTATAGAATATGCGCAATATAAATTATTAATATTATTATTATTATTATTATATTAAAGTGTTTCATAATCTTGATGCCCCTTTGTAATCGTGCATTTTTAGCAATGGCGTGGTGCCCTAATTTCGCAAAAATTCTTATCAGAAATCGCCGCGGAAAAGCACTTCTGGGTTTTGCAAAATTAAAATTGTTTTCCCCCTAGTGGGTTCGCGACGTAGCCGCGAAGATACACCACAACGTGCTGATTCTTCACGTGCGCCCCCTCTTCCGAACAACCCTGGATCTGCCTAGTCGGACAAGCTAGTGCGTCAGTCGGTTGAGGTGAGCTTACACCCCCCTGTAAAATTTTCTGAGTACGGCCCTGCGCCCGGGTGACCCTATAGTGTAGTTATTTTTCTACGTTGCGTTTATAAGCAAACTATAGCGTTACCCTACTAGTAGGGTCACCCTATCACTTAACTAGGGAAACCCTAGCACCAGGGATATGTTTTTGCCTTATAAATACAATCGATAGGGACAACTCGGACATGCACCCGGGTCAAGTTTTTAGGTATCTGGCCTCTTGATGCACTCGCAAGCCTCGCATATGTCATTGTCTGTCAAAAATCATGGCGTCCAAAGAAAGTGTTGGTCGAAACTGGCCTACGTATCATCATGGATAGTAAATAGACTGGATAGGAAACTGGCTGACGTCAGCGTGGAAACCTAGTTGCAATTCGTGATGTCACGAAGATGTCACGAATACACAGATTTTACTGAGTTTCTCTTCGACGTCTCCATATTTTCGCATTCATAGTAGCTATATTGAGATTCCAAAATGTTTCATCGTCTTACAAACCTGCCTAAGCCACGACCAAATGATCGAGGTAAATGTTGTTCGTCTTTGTTTCAGCTGTTTTCGTTTTGTGGTGAAGAAACTGGCGTCGCAAAACTACCGTTGTTTTAGTTGAAATTTGGGACGCGTTTTTCACCGTCTAAAGTTGGATCTTTTCGCCTAAAATGAGTAATGGTAGTCGGATATTCCATCGTAAAGTGGCATTGTGATATTTTTTGGCAGTTTGACTGTAATTTTTAGCTGTATTATCGCTAAACGTTGCGATTTATGGTGTTTTTGTTACGTCACGATTTGCAACTAGGTTTTCACGCGACCAAACGCCATCAACTGGTGTCTAAACCAATCAGCATGCTGGAAACGTCGCACGTGATCTTAGTTTCCTATTGCAGTCTATTTACTATCCATGGTATCATTGATCTTAGCCTGCTCGTTTTGTTAGTTGTTTAACAGTTATAGATATGATTGAATAACAAAGTATACCATCTAACTGAAGAGAAGTAAGCACAGGTAGTGGAGAAATTAAAATCGATAATAGGGTAACCCTACTCCTAGAAAATACGGACGGGGGGTTAGGGTTAGAATACTCGCTAGCCGGGGGGTTAGGACCTTTGTTGTTTTGGGGTTGGTTATTTAACATTATTCACCGAAGGCGAGGTGAATTCACCGATATTCACTGAGCCTGAGGTGAATAATTGTTTTAGTATAAATACACATTGTCCCACTCTTAGGAACAGCATTTCCTTCAAAAATACTAGTTTCTTTACTTTTTTCTCCTGTCACTTTGACAAATCGGCTGGCGGCCATCTTGAAAAAACGCTAGCTCGACCAATTCTATAATCACCTAATTATGTATTATAATGCTAGTGTTCCGGCTATGGTGTCCCATCCCGCCAAAAATCCAACTTGCCATTTTATACACAAATTTTAGTATTTTAGTATTAACTTTGTTTGCAATACAACTTTTCATTTGCAACATAACTTTTTATATTCAACACAACTTTTCATTTGCAACACAACGATTTTACGATCTCATTTATCAGCCGATCGGCCGCACGTTGTAAGCAATAAATTATTTGCATTATCTTAATTACTTGGTCACTTCAAGAAAGAAAAAACATGAATAAAACCTTGTAGTTGTAAAAATAGAAAACTGTTTTAAAAAGGGCATATGAAACGAAAATTTAGATGATATTTTTTATTGATTTATTTGAAAGAACTCCTAAAACGATAAAGAATGGCTTTTTACAGTTCTTGCATTTGAGTTATTCAAGGTTGTGTAATATGACCTGTGACTTTCTGAAATCAAAACTATTGAATAAAATTGGTTGAAATGCAGTTCACTCCACTCACGTCAACGTTATCGTTACCATAGTAACAGACTAGTTTCCAGACTCCTTTCTCGATAAATTTCTTTATATTCTTTTTTTTTTTTAATGAATTTACAAGTTACTATTAATACAAAAAGTACATACAAATACAACGAATAAGACAGGTGTGACAGGAGAAAGGAACAGGACTTACGTCCCAATTGACACCTGACCCCCTTAATGCTAGATACAATTGGATTTTGGACTTATTCTGCGGTGCCTTTTATATAAAACTATTTTTTACTGTGGACCAGTGAAGTATATGTTCAATAGCATTGCCAACAAAGCAGGGCAACTTTGTTGGGCATGGTAGAAGGATTGAGACGCCTGGAGACAGAAAATAGAATTTTCGCGGAAACACGAAATACGGGACAACACTCGCGTGTGATCGTGGATAAAAATATGGCGGATGGTTCGTGTTGAAATGTGTTGAAGTGGTGTTCAAGAACTTCAAGGTATTGCCCAACACATGAACTTTATACAGTAATTGTATTACAAAGATGGGAAGTGGTGAGTCGACTCCTAGACGTGTGACTGTTGAAAACGAAGATGAAGATACCATCGGAGTTGTAAGGGTAAGATATACAGTATACACTGATACTTAAAAAAAGATAAAATATTGATAAATATTGACCAATACTTTAAAGACTTTAGTACTGAAACTGCAATTAACACCCAGGTTTCAGTTGTAAGAGCCTTTAGAAGTTTTTTGAATTTTTAGGTATCTGAATCTCTTTTAAAAGGACCAGATGCAGCTGAACCTTCTGATATAAATCCTTCAAAAGGTATTTTATCAAATTATAAACACTTTGTTATAAGTTTGGCAGACTAGGAATATTATCATATGTTAAAGGAGCATGCATAGGCATTGGGTGGGTGCCGTGGATTCAGGGGTGCATCAATGGGGTGTGGTAGCCTGCGAACACACCTGTCCTTCATTGACTAAGCGCCTGATGAAATGAACATTTCATCGGGCATTTCATCAGGCATAAGGCTATGAAGGACGGCTGTATTCACTTGCCATTGTAACTGCCCATAAACATCGGCCGCTCATGTTTTAACTACTGAAAGATGCTGATTAAATATTAATTTCTTTTGAATTTTCTAAATGAATTATTAATGAATTTTACAAGGGCAGTTACACCAGCTCATCTGTGGCTCGCCTGCATTGTAATTGTCCATAAATATTGGCCGCTCATGTTTTAACGTACTACATGTAAAATGGGATCTAATGCACCAATACCTGATTTGTAACTGGTGTGCTTTTACCAAATTATTTTTCTGGATTAATATTCAGATGATGTAAATGGCCTGTGGCAAAAGCTATCAAATCAAAAGAAAGAATTAGATTACCAGCAAGGAAAGATTGATGAACTTCTTCAAGATGCATTTGAACAGGTTAGAGGACATGAGTTTTGATGGCGTAACATGCGTAAAGAATATGCGTAACATATGCATACACGAAGAATACACATCATATGCAAGATTGTGTAACAATAACATATGCGAGAATATGCATATCATATGCAAGGTATGCATAACATACTGTACACGAAGAATGCGCATATCATATGCAACGATGATGCGTAACAATAACATATATATGCAAAGAGGATATACGTAACATACACAAAGAATATGCGTATCATATGCAAGGTTGATGTCATTGTGTAACAGTAACATATGTGAAGAATTTGCATATCATATTATGCAAGGTTGATGCGTAACGTATGCGAAGAATGCGCGCGAAGAATACACACAATATACGCCACTAACAATATGTGTAACATACGCAAAGAATATACGTAACATACGCGAAAAATACGCGTACAAAACTTTTTAGTTTTTGTGCTTTTTTGCATCACCTACTTTAAAAATGCAAATCGCAATACGTTAGTTTGAACCCGGCTTTACCACAAATATATATTGTAATCCATCTAGAGATCCAGGGTAGTCGGGTTTAATTCATGCAAATTTAGTATATGACTGCTATGCGAAGTTAATTTTATTATTAAACTATTAAACAATGTTCTTCTCATTATTACTAATTTAGGGTAGAAATATAGAAGTTGAAAGTAGGAAAGGCTCCTTTGGATTTGCTGATGAAAACTTGAGAAAAATAATTGAGGATAAAGAACACGAACTTATTGAAATAAGAAATAAAACGCAGCTATACGAAGAAGAGCAACTAAAAAAGGTAGTTATGTATTTTAGATAGGACAATTGTCGTGACGCTAATGGCTCCCTATGAGCTGTTATCCCACTGTGCTTAGTAATCTCTCCTTGAGGTACCTTTACACACTGCGTTTTAGAGGTGTGCGTCGGTGCAATTTGAATTCAAAGGTTTGTCTGAGTTCCCAATGCGAATCCGATCCAAAGCTAAAAAATATAATCCGATCCAATCCGAAAACAGGTTATTAAATCCAATCTGATTCGATGCTAAAAAATCGTAATCCGTTCCGGTCCGGAAAAAACTCCGTAAAACTCGATCCGAAGTCTGCAACCGTGCTTAAAACAAAACCAAAACAAATAAACTGGAGAACAGTGAAAAACCTCATTGACAGTGTGTTATGAATCATAAACCTAACAAAATAAACAAACTAAACAAACACAATATTCCTATATCCTAATTGCTATAAATACACTAGTGTATTTTTTTGTTAACAACACGTCAAAACACTGTTTATAATGCAGTAAAATAATGGGGAGTGGGGGCATTCTTTGAGCGAAACGTAAGTCGAACATTTGAATGGAGTGATAATTCTTATTTTGTCGTAGCTTCTAAGTTCTAAGCCATTGTGAAGCCATTTGTAAACGGAAAAAGCCAAAATGAAGTTGTAAAATATAGCATTTAATATAGCAATGAAATGTTTGCTTGCGAGTTGCAACTTGCGAGTTTAATGATATTAAAGTAGCTCCACCTCCTAGGTATCCCATAAATCGGCCCCATTAATTGCAGAGTGTAAACGCATGTTTAGTAATGTCTACCCTATGCTTAGTAATGTCTCCCCAGTGTTTAGTAATGCCTCCCCTGTACTTAGTAATGTCTCCCACATGTTTAGTAATCCAGGGCTTTCGCTAAGACCCGACTATATTTTCCCGATGTCCAAGTCACTAAAATGCTCAGTGTAATTCATACAGTGAAAGGGACAAGTCGTTGATAATATAGTTGAATTTGCGTTAATATACACAATGTTGTAGTGAATATGGAAGAGCTTGAAGTAGACAGATGATACCTGGACGATCGTCAAGCTCATATCCTCAGAAAAATGATTCTGAGTCCCATACAGGAATCGAATCTGTAATTTGCTATCTATTATTTCGTCAAATGCTGAAAATTGTATTCACAGCCACCTACTTCAAAAGTAAGAGAGAGCTCTGGTAATCTCTCCCCTGCGCTTAACAATCTCTCCTTAGTAATCTCTCCACTGTGCTTAGTAGTTAGTAATATCTCCTTAGTAATCTCTCCCCTTTGCTTAGTAATCTCTCCCCTTTGCTTAGTAATCTCTCCTCTTTGCTTAGTAATCTCTCCTCTTTGCTTAGTAATCTCTCCTTGGTAACTAGTTCCTTATACGAAATACATACTATAAGTACATTTCGCCATTGATCATTAAAAAAATCAGTATTAACGCAAATTAGTGAGTGTGAGCATAGCTTAATTTCCTTTATCTTCCAGAGTGAAGAACGGGAAAAGTCCACCATGAAAGAATTCAATCACGCAATTGAAGAAATACAAATGAAATTTAGGTGAGAATATTTCGGCGCTCTGTCTGTGCGAAAAAACCGAAGGCAAATACTTTACCGTACAGATCAAGCAAACGAGGTTAATAAGACAGACAGACAGACAGACAGACAGACAGACAGACAGACAGACAGACAGACAGGCGGACAGGCAGGCAGGCGGACAGGCAGGCGGACAGGCAGACAGACAGGCGGACGGACAGGCGGACGGACAGGCGGACAGGCAGACAGACAGGCAGACAGACAGACAGGCGGACGGACAGGCAGGCAGACAGACAGGCGGACAGACAGACTTTTTATATCGAAGTATATGACTTAGCTAGTTGGAATATTGTAGTTTGGAGCTATGAAAATGCCCGCAACACATTTTAAAAGGTTGAATAAACCAAGTAAAAACGCTGCCATTTTGAATATGACCATGACGTCACGTGCTGGGAAGTGTGGTATTTCGTACTTTTGTGCCATTTATCGCGGGGGCCATGTATTGCCAAGTTTATATAGACTGATTGCAAATATGGCAGCGATGTCATGAAAACAAGACTTTTCGGTGGTTATCGTTGCTAGGTCCCGAATCACGTTGATTGATTGGCTGTTGTTTTTGGTCCACCATCAATCAACTAACATGATTCGGGTCCTAGCAACGGTAACTACGGAAAAGCCTCGTTTTCATGACATCATGCAGTCAGTCATGCCCTGTAAAAACAGTCTGGTTAAAACAACCAATTACATTCACCAATTGAACTTTTTTACGGGTTGAAACAGCCAAATTTTATTGGTTGAAACAACCAAAATACGGTCATTTTAATAAAAATATTTGGTTATTTTAACCACGAATCTGAGACAACCTAGTAGATTTCAACCAATCTGTTTTTACAGTGTGGGTGGTATGGTGGCTGCCTGGGCGCCTTTAATATTACCTTCGACTCGGCCTGCTATCTGCGTCCTTTGCAATTCAAACACCGGCTGTAAGTAAGCATGATTAGTTTGTAATGCGGATTTGATCGTGTTAATATGGAAGCTGCGTAATATAATAATTAAATATTATTATTATTATTCCGTTGTTTTTCTTTTCTCAAGTGACCAGAAAGTTGGAGCAGTGTGCACCTCGTTACAGAATCATGTTCTGGATTGTTATAAAGAAAACCGCCACAAGTCTCTTAAATGTTCCCAGTCAGTTCAAGCCTACATGGATTGTGTTGAGCAAGCAAGAAAGGTGGGGGAAAACGTCTGTTCACAAGTTGAACTACAAGTCGTGTTGTGTCACAATCTATTTCCAGTCAAATGTTGTTAGTTAAGTTAGGTAGTTGGCAGTTAAGTTGTTAGACTTGTAGTTCAACAAGTACTTGTAAACACACGGCACGACTCGTCCCAGGTTTAAATATACCATAATTAACCTTGCCTTGCCATGTGAGTTCTAGTGGCTCAATGGTTAGAGTGTCTGGTTAAGATTCAGAAGGTTGTGGGTTCGAGTCCTGTCTGGAGCTCAGAGTTTTTCTGAGTATTGACAACTTGACACAGCTTACACAGCAAAACATTTACAACTTTACTAACATCAAGCTGCAACTACCTAACTTAACTAACAACATTTGACTGGAAATTGACTGTCACAACACGACTTGTAGTCCAACAAGTATTTGTGAACACACAGCACGACTCGTCCCAGGTTTAAATACCGTAATTAACCTTGCCTTGCCATGTGAGTTCTAGTGGCTCAATGGTTAGAGCGTCTAGCTAGCATTCAGAAGGAAACCTTTACAACTTTAGAAAGAGAATGTGAAGCACATGCATGCATCATCCATCGACCGACGTCGAGGTGATTGGTAAATATTTGCCGTTAATCACCGAGACTTGTTTGTGAAGACTGAAGATTTCATAGATTTCAATATAATAAACTGAACATTACATGGCTTGGGGCTTCTCGTGATGGTATTTTTTAGGGCTTCTCGTGATGGTATTTACCATCATGGTATTTACCATAAATGGTATTTACCATTTCTTTAGGGCTTCTCGTGATGGTATTTACCATAAATGGTATTTACCATAAATGGTATTTACCATAAATGGTATTCACCATTTCTTTGGGGATTCTCATGATGGTATTTACCACCAATACTCGAAGATAAAATTCGTATCTTTGCATGCACGGTCATGTAATATCCTCTATTTATCTCGACCAATCACGGCACGAGAAACTATAGTCACCTTTTCCACTAAATACGTATACTATATATATATATATATATATATTATATATATACTATATAATGTCACAACATTGCTGGAGCTTTTCTTTTGTTATCTATTGTCGCGTTTTTGTGTGGCTATCGCTGATATTGTTTTTCTGTTTTTGTTTAGTCCATGCTAAAAACGTAAATTGAAGAGAGTTCAGATGTAAACTAAACATAAACGGAAGAGAGATATGATGTGTTCCATTCGAAGTCGGAAAGGATGGCGTCACGAACTTTTTTTAAAAAAATGTAAATTTTGTCGTGATGATATATAAAGTAATAGCAACTGATAAACAAAGTGACTGCTCTGTGGTACAATTTTTCTTTGTATTGCTATGGAAGTTACAAATTACAACTGGCTTTAAAATAGAGATTTTGTCAAATTTAAATTTGCCTTTTTAGGAAATAATTCGAGGATATTACATTGACCGTGCGGCGATAGGAATTTTATCTTCGTGTGTTGGTAATAGGGAGTTTAAGCAAACTAGGACGACTACGGCTGCAAATAAAATCACTTTCATTTTAGCATTTCAACGAAATTACACATCATGGACGTTTCGACGAATGCTAAAATGCTAAATGTCCTTTTCTCTCATTAAAACATTTCTAGGTAATCCTAGTTGGCGGGTTGAGGTTAAAAACAAACGAAAGCTTTCTACGTTCTAAGGAGATAACGTTGTCGTGAAAACGTGAAAATGCTCACGGCACCACGCCGTATACTCGTTCTATCTACAACGTTGAATTCTCCAGGGATGCCTTTTGTTTTTGGGAGTAACATTCTATTGTGCAGGGGCAGTCAATCTTGACGTCGCCGTAGTCCATGCTTGACTCTTTCCTGTCTGGCGCAGTTAAAACGGGTCATAGAAGACCCCCGAAGTCGTCAATCGAAAAACACGGCACACGGTAACGCAAGATTAAAAATTGAAATTCGACAAGCGCCAGGCAATGAGATCCACTCACACGCCATGTTTGATTTGATTTCATAAACAACTCTGCGATTGGTGGTATTTTGAATTTTCATGATGCTACGCGGGCGCGCAAGATGGCATTTTCTAGAAAAATGGAAGTTTTTCAACCTGATTTATGAGAATGAATGCTAATTTTATTAACATAATGTGTCTTGTTCGGAAAATTCAAAAGCATTGGTAACAGCCGGTTTATTGGGCTTTCTGAAAAGGTATAGATTTCGCAACAGTTATGGATATTTCCCAAGATATCAATAGAACAGAGGTAGTTCAATTTTGGATGTTTTTCAGCCGGTTAGGAAAGAGTTAAAGTGCCCCTAACCTCACACATTTTTATTATCGTATTTAGAAGAACTTTTAAAATGATAAAGTAACTTTTTTTGAAGATTTTCGTTTCTTCGCTTTCTTTTTGAGATATATAGGTTTGTTTGATATGCAAATGTACGGAATTTACGTCACACATGTGCATAATGAGTTATCAGAGAATGTTATATATCTTTGCGTTCATCAAATAAAAACACTAAAACACTATAAAAACACTAACACGTGTGCGTGTTTCTCCCACAACACCAAACTTCTCGATTTTAAAAGATTTCGTTCGAGAATGAAAGAGATACACAAATTTCTCCAATAAGTCATTATGCATGTATGTGTGACGTAAATTCCGTACATTTGCATATCAAACAAACTGATATATCTCAAAACGAAAGCGAAGAAACGAAAATCTTCAAAAGAAGTTACTTTATCATTTAAAAGTTTTTCCAAATAAGACAATAAAAAATTTTGAGGTTAGGGGCACTTCGAAGCGAATGAGTAAGAATTATTATCACGAGACGATAAAATTCGTATCGAAGCGGCCATGTCATATTCTGTTTATTGTATTGAAATAGATGAAATAGCCATGATGATAACTTCACATGTGAAAACACTCGCCTCGGGGAAGTGCACAAGCTGCGATCTTGGTTGGGAGCTCGTGCTTCTTCCTACACTTCTCGTGTTTTTATTACGTCACTCGGACATTTGTCACTCGGACTCTGCCATCTGAGTTCTGGTAGCTCAATGGTTAGAGCGTCTAACCGGAGATCATGAAGGTTGCGCGGGTTCGATTCCCGTCTGGGGCTCAGAAACATTTTTCTGCGTTTGCGTTTAAGATTGAGTAGCTACAATTCACTAAATTGTGAGACCATATTCATTGCATTTGAGCGAGCCAGGTTTCTTAGATTATAATCTAACACGCTTCGATGCGCCGTTCTAAATTTTACAAAGCTTACACTTTAAAGTGGCACTACGATGAAAATTCATCCCCGTCTTTTAGATTTTCTTTAGCATAGAATAGTATTTCAGGCTCGAAAGTGATCGATGTAAAAAAAACACTAAAAAATGGTATTTTGAAGTAAGTATTTTGAGCTCTGAAATCACTATTATTTAGGCCACCATTACTAAAAACTCAGATTCTCAATGCTACGCCTGAATTTCAGTCGAGGTTACTAGTTTTCTTAGAGAAGTAGATGAAATGTTCAGCCTTTCAGACGAAGAATTTGAAAAAACGACCTTGATTTACTTGAAGAATTAGCCACGTGCAGTCTTCGCGTTGAGAATCTGACGTCACTTCGTTACGCTGGTCAAGAACATGAACGATTAATGGCGGACATAACAACTCCAGATTCGGAGTCAGAAAAATAATACTTTCCATCGTCTAATCGCAAAACGGTTTCGACCAAGTAATATTTAGCAGCTCTGCTTTATAAATACGTAACAATATCGATAGGTAAAAATTTGAACTATAGTGAAACTGGTGCACCTAGATAGTATTTGAATTTAGTATCAACCAACTAGTGGTCAATTACAAATTCGGCATCCTGATTGGCTGAGCTACTAGTCGTCTATTGGTGATAGACCACTAGTAGCGTTATCCAATCACAAACCTTATAACTGGAATATTCCTATCCTGACCAATCAAAAGCCACGACATATTAACGCTGCAAGCAAAACCTGAGAACTAGGCCAAACATGGCGTCCGCTAAAACATTGGCCCGAAAGTAATGGAAAATTGTTCAGTTTGACATTTTCGAATAAGAAAATGAATTCGCTTATGCCTATGGAGTATATCTACACCAAATTTGAAGCAAAGTAATTACAATCTCGTTTTTTGTGAGTGATTGTTTATCATGTGCCATCGAGCAACTGTACATTTTGAACGGGGAGACTTCTACAGACAAAAAGGTGAAACTATCTAAAAATTTGGAACAATGTTTGATAAGACTTTTTTACGTTAAAGAAAGGTTGTTTATGGTTGATACTAAAACAATTAGACAACTCGCCCTCGTTGTCTATGAGCAGATAGTCAACTCAGGCTTCGCCCTGCTCATAGACAACTCGGGCTCGTTGTCTAATTCTTAAATATTCTCGCGTTTGTCTTGAATTACTGAACTTTTCATCCTTTTAAAAAAGTTGGGGGGGGCGGGGCACTTGCCACAAATGTCACACTCCCCGATTCCTACACCCCTGCATGATGGGAGCACTGATCTCGAAAGAAGACTGGATCGAGCAACTATTGTTCCGCCATTACTAAGGGACCAACTGAGGATCCTATGAGATTTTTTGTTGGATTATGTGCTCTTACCATCGACAAAATAAAATAATTTTACTATAAAGAAGACCAGACAGAAGACATTTTTCAAATCACTGGGTAAAACGATTCATGTCCTACCAACAGATTTACTGCGACTTTGGTCCCTTAGTAATGGCCGCCGTTGGCTCTAATTTTCCAGTGAGAGAAGCGTAATATGAGACGTCAAATTAGGTTCAAGATTTTATGCATTTAATGTTAACAAAGAAACTATATTGGCCAGACACTAAACCTATTTCGCGAGCGTCACAGTTTGATTTGCTTGCAAACTCGGAGCTTCTAATGATCTCTCGCAATTTACATTATGCAAATATGCAAGCTTCAAAATCAGCTCATCAGATACAATAGAAAGCTCAATGCAGTCTTATTTTTGAGATCAGTGACTGGAAGCTATTTTAGTCATAATGATATCATGAGGTTGTTGGTATTGATTAAGGGACTGGTAACCATGTTCATCGTCATCTCTGTTAAGTTCCAGTGCTGTGTAATGTTTGGTATCGTCAGTTTCAGGGTCTTTCTCAGAATGATCCGGTTCATGATCGAAAGCTGCGTTGTCAATGTTTACATGCGTGACCTCCTTCTCTTTCGAGGCAGCTAATTTAGGCCTTCGATGACTCGAACATACCCAAATGAGCACGACAACAGAGACAGTAAGAAGGAACAGCAAAATCGCTATGACAATGTAGAGAGGCAGTACTTTTGAACATTCGTCACAGACTTTTGAAGTCACTGCAAGTAAAATAAAAGAGCAAATATTACTTGTAATATACCCAGAATCTTATCCAGGCATCACCACCACCATATATAGCTACAGAACTCGTGATTATACGCTCTCGGCAACGGCTTCCGTATAGCTCAGTGGTCAGAGCACTGCACTAGCATCGCAGGGTCGCGGGTTCAATAGTCCAGCCGGAAGGCCTTGAAGTTGCATTTTTCGCAACTGGTCCCGGTTTGGTCTTAAAATGTATGTATTCCAACACTCGAAATTTTCCTTCACCATAAATCCTTAGAACATGTAGTTTGATCGAGTGAAATGCCAAAATATTACAACAGTGCCGTTTGTAATGTTGTAAAGGTCTATTGCTGTTCAAGCTGTGTTAAGTTGTCAATACTCAGAAAAACTCGGAGCTCCAGACAGGACTCGAACCCGCAACCTTCTGAATGCTAGACAGATGCTCTAACCATTGAGCTACTAGAACTCTGCAATCCTGGGACGAGTTGTGCATATATATATATATATATATATATTCAGCACTACACTGATGAGGCCCAAAAGGCCGAAACGGTACCGTATATATATATATATATATATATATATATATATATATATATATATATATATATATATATATATATATATATATATATATATATATATATATATATATATATATATATATATATATATATATATATATAATTGTCAGGATCGAAATCATACGGGTAGAGTGCTCGATACCGGGGTAGATATATATATATATATATATATATCAGCCATGGCCCCAACTCCTCATAAGGAAGTAAAAAGTCATTTTGGGTGATCCGTTTGAATCGGGCAATATTTGGGCCAGGCAGGCAACGCGAATGGCAGATTTCTGATCTAACGAAGTACATAAACTGGTTTTTACGAAGGGTATGCACGTTCTCGTAATATAATAGATACGTATGTTATGTATTTAGACTCGGTAGTTCAAAATCTTCAGAATTGAAAACGGTTAAATGTTGGCCGAGATATTGTTCAAAATCTATGACGAAACAGCCTTTTGCAATTTGTGAACCACAAATACACGGCGTGCGAGGTATGGGAAAATCCTGCAGGGGGTTAGGATGAACTCTAGGAGTCCTGAGTTAATGGCTACATGGAAATTCACCTTCTGTTGGCTTTGGCGTCGTCTGCCGCTTCAGCTCCTTTGTTCGAGATGGTGGACTCCAACCAGAAGAATAATAACCATCCTGTAACAAAAATCTAATTAAAAAATTGAATTCCACAATGTTATCTAGATAGGCCAAGACTGATACTAGTACCATGTCTAGGGTGAGGTTGGATGAAAGTGAAAAACAAGCTAATGGGCTGCAAAAACATGTCGAGGCTAAAGAAAATATAAGCAAAACTTAAGATTTCCATAGATTAATATAATAATACCCGGGAGACAACAAAGTCGGAAAGAATGAAGGAGAAAAGATCGACACAAATCGCGGCGTGTGTAACCTCGGCTTAAATAGCTTGCGTAATATATGTTTAATAGTATGAGCTCCCGTGCGGGGTGGATTAGTGGTAATAATTTTGGAATTTTCCCACGTAATCTCATGCTAGGTTACACACGCGTGTTCCGACAAAGCAAAATTTTCCTTTTTTGAAAAGAAAACAGCCTTTTGGTGTTCTTTCAAACGCGTACGAAACTGATGTTTAGTCTGACCGATGTACTCCTGATCACATGAGTCATTGCACAGAATGTATTAAATGGCGTCTTTCCTCTGTTCCTTTACAATACGATCCTTAAGTTTTGCAAAAATATGACCCAACGTCAAGGAAGATTTTTGAGCAAATGTTACGTTGAAACTACCTAAGATTTTTTTAATTGGTTCCGTAATCCCTTGAATATACGGAACAACCACAATCTCGGTTGTCTTCATCAGGGGTGATCGTTGTAAAGTTAGGATCCCTATTTATAACTACGTATCCCTACGTACGCGTTTAAAAGAACACCAAAAGGCTGTTTTCTTTTCAAAAAAGGAAAATTCTGCTTTGTCGGAGCATGCGTGCGTAACCTACCATGAGATTGCGTGGGAAAATTCCAAAATTATTACCACTAATCCGCGGTACCATCAGAGACGTTGTCTGGAGGCTTGGCATATCAATAGCGCCCACGTCCCATTGAATCGCGATGACAGTGGTTTATTAGCAGAAGCTTATTTGCGTCTTGTTAATAGATAACGTCATCATCGGTTCTATGAGGGTATAAATAGGAACCCTAACTTTACAACGATCACCTCTGATGAAGACACTAGATTGGAGTGTCGAAACGTTGGGTCATGGACAGTAACTTTTAAAGTTACGTTCAAAAAACGTTTTAAAGCCAGAGTATAGCGTTAAACCATGTCTGATTTATCACCTGGTTGCGTTGGGAAATTATTTGCTATCTAACCATATTATACCTGATCTTTATAAATCCTTTGAAATATAATGTAGTTAGTATCAGGTTGAAGAGGTCCATTGTGATAAACATTTGAACTTGATCTTTTGCGCCTCGTAGTTGAAAGATTAAAATTTCCACCGAGCACAAATTCCAAAATGTTTGACATTTCAAATACTGCGGCAATGTACGGCTTGGGTTGAAACAATCTGTTTGCTTCTTCATAACTAAGAAGGTCACTTTCGCTGAAACGATCTGGAGTTGGGCTGAGAGTTCTCCCGTCCGATAACTTTAAGGCAATGACTTGAATATAACTAAACAAGGATAAAAATAACTATATGCAATCCAAAGTTTACGTATCAAAGCTAGATCAACATTTGCATTTTCTGCTACGAATAACAATGCAGTATATATTTTTATAAAATAACATGTATGCTACGCAGGCTCTGATTGGTCAATACCCGTGTTTGGATCAAGCCATCCAAACACGGAAATTTCTCGCCAAACATTTCCTTAGGTATTGCTGCTCGTTCTCTTGTATTATTTTATAAAAGAAATACCTAATGGTTTTCCGAGTTATCAGAGAGTTATATATCTTTGCGTTCATAAAATAAAAACACTAAAGTGTGAAT
The DNA here is from genome assembly GCA_035772405.1 of Chrysogorgia sp. JL179-B06. NCBI lineage: Eukaryota > Metazoa > Cnidaria > Anthozoa > Scleralcyonacea > Chrysogorgiidae > Chrysogorgia > Chrysogorgia sp. JL179-B06. The sequence continues at coordinate 2,800,493 of JAYKKM010000044.1, forward strand.
AACACGTGTGTGCGTTTCTCCCACAACACCAAACTTTTTGATTTTAAAGGATTTCGTTCGAGAATGAAAGAGATATACACATTTCTCCAATAAGTCATTATGCATGCATGTGTGACGAAATTCCATACATTTACATATCAAACAAACTGATATATCTCAAAAAGAAAGCAAAGAAACGAAAATCTTCAAAAGAAGTTACTTTATCATTTTAAAAGTTCTTCCAAACAAGACAATAAAACATTTTGAGGTTATGTGCACTTTAATGAACTCGCCATGTTTTCAAACTTCGATGTATTTCACGCGGGGGGTGTTCTCCCTTTTATTCTTGACTTGCAACCAATCGCTTGAGACTCTGAAGACAAAGGTTTGGTGGCCATGTTGGTGCCACAAACAAAAGAAGAATGATATTCTTTTGTTTAAGTTCCACCAACATTGCTGCCGTGACGTAACGTGCAAGTCATCAATACGCTCGTTCCGTGTTTAAGATCTAAGGCCCGGGTCAAACGTCGAACTTTTCATGAGTCGAACTCAATGTAAATTAGAAAACTCTTTTGTTTAAGTTCATTTGCGTTGAGCTCGACTCATGAAAAGTGCGACGTTTGACCTGGGCCTTAGCTGTGCTCCGTGGTCAGACATGGGTCATATATAGATGTAATAATAATAATAATAAAAGACGTATTAGGAGCATTATACAATAGTCTCAATGCTCTTACAACAATATATTCTTAATGTTACTTTATATATGACTAATTACAGTTTTATTATAAGATAAAGCCTACTACATATATTACCACTATGAACAAAAAACTATTAATTTTAAAAAAGAAAAGTCTTAGTGTTGACTTAAAACTACTTAAAATATCAATGCTCAAATATCAAACGACGTGTTTGAGAAAAATAAGGTGGTCGAAGTTGATTCGTTGCGGTACGTAACAAGTTCTCCTCAGTATGACGAATCCCGCGAAGAACCAACCAAACACTGAAAATGATAACGTGTTTTGTAATGCGCATTTGATAAGTATATGTTAAAAACAGAGAGCGGAGTCAGTTTCAGCCAAATACAACCCGAGGAGCCGAACCCGTTTTACAACACGATTGAAGAGGTTTTGTTTAGAATTCCCATAGGAACTTGTTCAAAGAAAAAATTATCATGATTTGCATTTATTTGATAGAAATTAGGGCGTGTTTGTGAAGTATATGCAAATAATAATCTGTTCTACAGTTAATTACTTCTTCTTGATACAGAGTAAGTTAGTTTTTTGACTGTGTTGTGTGAAATGAGTGCCGGGGACGTCCATTGATAACGAGATATGGATAACACAAGATACTTATTCGCATGTAAATTTTCTAGCTTTGTTCGAACCATTATACCGCCAATGAGAATGGGAAAGTTACAAACAATGAATCGAGTTCAAAAAGGTTATGTCAGTCGAAGAACGACCGAAGAAATGAATTGGAAGATCCAGAAGAGGAAGTTTGGACATCGTGTGCTCGTGAGTCAAACATGGTATTTCAAAATTGTATCCTACATGTTAACAGGTTTAGTTAATTTTCGCGCGATAATAGTTTTGTGCTTTAAATGTTGTGTTAGCAATTTGCTGTGGAAGTTCGTCTCGAAGTTTGTTTTAAAACCTCAGCTTCGTCTCAGTTTTCAACAAATTAAACGTCTCGGTGTTTGGATATCCTGATGAAACACTCTTCCGAGTGTTTCATATTACATCTCAAACAAATCAGTATTTTAAGAGAAAATCGAGGTGAAAGTTGGCTTAATTTATATAATTTCTTCCTCCGATATCCAAACCGTCTCGCGGTGCTGATTCCTTTATTTTCGGCTCATGAATTATTAATGAGTTTGAGATCGCTGGATAAAACCACAAACCCTCAAAAGAATAAAGAAAACCGACTCAATCGTTGTAATATTATTATTGTCCCCTCCATAATCTCGCCGCGGCGGGGATCCATTTCTAGGTTTGTATATATATATATATATATATATTATACCTCAACTATAAATTGCCCAATCAAAGAGCTAGATTTGTGCCACGTGACCAGTCAATTTAAACTCGAATTCCCCCGCTGTGGAAGGGTATTCGACTCGAGTATCACGCGCGAAACCAAATACCACGCGCGAAAACCAAATAACACGCGCGTAAACAAAATAACACGCGCGTAAACCAAGATGAGCCTGGAAACAATGGAGGAACAACAAGACGTTTCAATACGTTTCAAGACAGCATTCAAGATTGTTTCGGTTTAATATATAATTTATAGACCTCCGCTCAGGAAATTTGTCGAAATATTACCCCTCGGGATGATCATGATCCCGGAGGGCGAACCCTCCGGGTAATATTTCGTCGAATTCCCCTCGCTCCGGTATATATATATATATATATATTAGCGGAGCATGGTAGGAACTCCTTATAAGGAAGTAAATAGTCGTTTTGGGTGATCCGTTTGAATAGGACAATATTTGGGCAGACAACGCGAAGCGGCCATACGTCAGAATGATAATCGTATATTATGATGAATCGTATCGTGTATAGAAGGGCCTTTACTAACCTGAAGTTTCCTTGTGGAGGTGGTACCATGAATGTCAATGTGGTTGATGTTTTATCGAAAGCCTGCTTGGGAGCTTCTGTAGAATTGAGAGAATAGAACAACTGAAACTATGAGTGAAGCAATGTGTTAAAGTACACCTAACCACTTAAAATGATGACGAATGGCGCTAACAGTTCTTCGATATCCATTTTCGTTCTCGAGGTATTCAGTTATACGTGATATGTTAATGAGGCACAGGATGACGTCAAAGCAGGCAAACAACATTCTAAAATTTGTGTATATCTTCAAAGTTATCCAACGAAATTACTTGAAACTTTGCACGTGTACGCATACCACCAAACTAAAGAACATGGTTCAAGTTATGTTGTCACCATAGTAACAGATTAGCTTCCAGACCTCCTAGTCTCTAAAACAAAATAATTTGTTTTCTCTCATGCATAACATGTTGAGATTGGAAGTTCTCAATAACTTTTGCAATAACTTTTCCAATGCAATACCCAAGTTTGAAATCGAAAACGTTTCTTGCGATGACAGAAAATGAAGATTTCTGTATGGGAACGGAGAGGTTTGGAAGCTAATCTGTTACTATGGTGACAACATAACTTGAACCATGTTCTTTAGTTTGGTGGTATATGTATCCACGTGCAAGGTTTCAAATAATTTCGTTGGATAACGTTGAAGATATACACAAATTTTAGAATTGCAACAACGTTGTTTGCCTGCTTTGACGTCATCCTGTGCCTCATTAACATATCATATATAAGTGAATACCTCAAGAACGAAAATAGATATCGAAGAACTGTTAGTGCCATTCTTCATCAATTTAAGTGCCCTTTCAAACATAGCATTATCATTTTTGGGGTTTGGTACACTTTAAAACTTACATAATTAGACCTAACTATAGGCCCATTGTCATATACTTAGCTCAAGTCCAATAACTGTCCACCGCTACGTTAAAGGGGAACTGTACCCAAAATATAAATTGCTTTTAAATAAAAGGCCTTTAAGCATAATGTTTAGAAATGTTAATAGTTTTACGGTATCTGCTCTTGTACTCGAGAAATAACGTTTTCATTCTCGTATTTTATGCTTCTGAACGCCGCCATTTTAGAGTTTGCTCGATGGCTCAGACTAGATGTACAGCGGAAATTTATTTTCTATTTTGACGCCGTTGAGTGCAAGGAGCAAAAGACAAGCACTTAATGACGTCAAAATCGAAAAGAAAACACCCGCTGTACATCAACCTTGAGCCGTCGAGCAAACTCTAAAATGGCGGCGTTCAGAAGAAACATAAAATACGAGAATGAAAACGTTATTTCTGGAGTACAAGAGCAGATATCATAAAAATATTGGGAGATGGTCTTAGAACGCAATTAGGGTTTTATCGAGTCAGTAAATCAGTGATATAAATAAGTGCCTGGTCATGTAAATCTTTGAAAGTAATCAACAGTATCTTGAAAATAATCGTTGATCTTACTGGCAACCAGTGAAGATTACTAAGCACAGGGGAGATCATGTGATCTGATTTGTTAACCCTCGCAACAAGTCTAGCAGCTGTATTCTGAATTAGCTGTAACTTGCTCAATTCACCTTCTGGTAAACCATAAAGGATGCATTGTAACTGTCAAGACTATATGTTATATAGATGCGTAATAAACTTGTAATGATCTTGGACACTTGACAGCCAGGATAATTAGTGACTCAGAAACGGTATATACTAAAAGAAGGAATGATCTACAACGATCCACAATGATCTACAACGACCCAACAACAATCTACAACGACCTACAACGACCAAACAACAATCTACAACGACCTACAATGACCCAACAACAATCTACAATGACCCAACAACAATCTACAATGACCTACAACGACCCAACAACAATCTATACAATGACGTACAACGACCCAACAGCAATCTACAACGACCTACAACGACCCAACAACAATCTATACAATGACGTACAACGACCCAACAGCAATCTACAACGACCTATATGATGACCCAGCAACAATCTACAACGACCTACAACGACCCAACAACAATCTATACAATGACGTACAACGACCCAAAACAATCTACAACGACCTACAACGACCCAACAACAATCTATACAACGACCTACAACGACCCAACAACAATCTACAATGACCTACAACGACCCAACAACAATCTATACAATGACGTACAACGACCCAACAGCAATCTACAACGACCTACAACGACCCAACAACAATCTACAACGACCTACAACGACCCAACAACAATCTATACAATGACGTACAACGACCCAACAACAATCTACAATGACCTACAACGACCCAACAACAATCTACAATGACCTACAACGACCCAACAACAATCTACAATGACCTACAACGACCCAACAACAATCTACAACGACCTACAACGACCCAACAACAATCTATACAATGACGTACAACGACCCAACAACAATCTACAACGACCTATATGACGACCCAACAACAATCTATACAATGACGTACAACGACCCAACAACAATCTACAATGACCTACAACGACCCAACAACAATCTATACAACGACCTACAACGACCCAACAACAATCTACAATGACCTACAACGACCCAACAACAATCTATACAATGACGTACAACGACCCAACAGCAATCTACAACGACCTATATGACGACCCAACAACAATCTACAACGACCTGCAACGACCCAACAACAATCTATACAATGACGTACAACGACCATGCAACAACAATCTACAATGACCTACAACGACCCAACAACAATCTACAATGACCTACAACGACCCAACAACCATCTACAATGACCCAACAACGATCTACAACGATCTACAACGATCTACAACGACCCAACAACAGGTCGGTGTAGGTCGTCATAGGTCGTTGTAGATCGTTGTAGGTCGTTGTTATCATTCCTTCGTTTAGTACTTACGCTCAGAAACGTTTTTTGAGAGAAAATGGCTTAATTCATGCATATACCCATTGAAATCAATTTGCATATCACTTACTTCCATTTGTGTAGCGTACTTGACTACTACTAAAATCTCCACTCCCCACCTTTGTACTTGCACTGACTTTCACAAAGTATTTTGTCGCAGGGCTTAGGTTTGCGATGATTTGGTTTTGCTCGGTCGTTGTATATTCTTTGAAGCATGTTCCAGCAGCGTTGGGAAGAGAACAACACACTGTGTAGCTTGTTATATTACCATTTATTTTGTCTTCCTTTGGTCTTTTCCAGGAAACGGAAAGCGAAGAATTACTTTCGGCAACGACTGTAACTTCTTGTGGAGGACCGCTTGGAGCTAAAGATGAAGACTTCAATCAACTGTAAGTTTGTAATAACTTTATTGGGAAAATTAAATAAAAATACATACAAGTGTATAACCCAAACGGGAAAGGACCCCCTTTATATACAAATATATACATAAAACAAATGACATAAGAAAAACTAATATCTTATACTTAATATCTGTGACAAGGGCAGTCACGAACAAGAGACCAAGTACATGGCATGTCTACATCAAAAACTGAAAAAGTAAGGACGAATAAGTGCGACGAAGAAAAAGTTCTTAAAACTAGATAATGTCAGGAGGCTAGTAGGTGAAGCTGTTTTGCACACTGAGTTCCATAAATGAACAGTCCCGTTGAAGTATGAGCCCTTGTTTTACATAACGGAACTTTAAGTATAAGACTAGGATTTAAAGTAAGTCGTGTACGGTCGTGATTAATAAAACTAACGTAGTTGCATATGTTCAAGTCTATGTAATCATAGAATGCCTTGTAAAAAAGACCAAGTCTCGAATTTTTCTGTCGTAGCAGAGCGCGGTAACATAGTATCTAAAGTTTTCAGTCTCCTTATATGGAATTCCGCCTATTTTTTATCTTAAAATCCATCTTGTCACGCGTCTTTGGATTCTTTCAATTTTGGTCTTTAGAGAGACATTCGATGGAGACCAAATTTTGCTACCATAGCATAACTGAGATTTGACAAGCGATAAGAATAATGACCGCCGGGTTTTTTGTTTCGGTCAATAGAGGACAAGTTCTCTTCAGCAGACCAAGCATCGTATTTGCTTTGCCTGCTACCTGATGCGAATGTGAGAGTCCCTGCACGAAAGATTATTATAGTCACAATCACGCCGACATCTTTTTCCTCTTGGACGCGAAGCAAAGGGGTTGAGGCCATGGTAATAATTAGTTTATTTGTATATTGAGAAGTTCCAGTTTGGTGAATACAATACTTCACGGAAAGTGCGATGTACTGTTCTATATTCACAAGTTATCTGTGTCAGTGTGTCGTTAAAGAAGCGAGTGAGTTTTGGTCTGGATTCAACTCCCCTTCCTTGGCCAGCATGCAACGAAACTAACTCATAAATTCATCCATAAATTCAACCACAAATTCAACCAACCCCCTAAACACCCATGCAGATTTATTATAAACTGGAAAACCACAAAAATAAATTGCTTTCTTTCACGTAAAGACCGAACTCCCACAGAATACCAAAGCTCTGTTGTGTATAAATTTTCATGTCCTGGTTGTCAAAATTCGTATATCGGTAAAACAGATCGTTGCCTTTATACTCGCATCAAAGAGGACGTCCGAAATCTTTAACCATGTTACATCCTGCGAACACTTCCAATACATCAAAACCCTACTAGAATTTTCTCCAGGCGTAACCTAACCAACTAATTTTTAGTAACTGTAAGATTATTGACAAAGCTGAACACTGGTCGTAGTTACTTTTTAAAGAATTCATTAGCATTCCTGATGATGACTTCAAGCTCTAACAAATTAGACTTTTCTAACAAGTAGCCCGGCTACTTGCAGCAGACAAACGGAGGTATAGAAAAGTACAATTAAACAATTTAGGCAATTTACTATATTTTACTTCTAATTGTCTACACAGCACATCACATTACCATAGAAAAGGCGACTGTTTACCAACCTCGTTCCCAGGGCATTTTGCCTCCACGGTGGAAGGTCGGCAAAAAAGCTGGTCCATTCTATAATCCGATTGGCTTGTCATAAAACTCAATTAATTCAGCCGAGTATAATTAATTCATCTAAATCTGAATGATGTCTTCAAATTTTACAGCAAATTAGAAATGATAGCTTTCGCTAAATTGGATATATGCTTAATCTTCATACCTTTTTTAAGAGAGAACCATGGATGTATGGTGGATTATTAAGCTTGTTAGCCGCTTTTATGCCGACGGAATGCTGACATAAACAACTCTGAAGAGCATTGAACATTTCTCAATTATTCAGGTAACAAAGTAGACAAAGGAAATGGAACAAAGACCACAAAAATTATCATATCTAAACACCCAGAAATTATGGGTGTCATGTGACCAGCCGATCCCAGGGCCATTTTCGCCGACCTTCCACCGTGGAGGCAAAATGCCCTGGGTACGAGGTTGGATTGTTTACCTGCTTCAGCTGTCATAAAGTTAACACTTTTTTCTTTCCCAAAACCATACTCGTTTCCGGCTGCTATTAGTAATTGATAATTATTAAATGGTAACAGATGTTCTATGGTCGTTGCCTCGGTACCACGTTTTACTTCGATACTAAAAACGACGTTGCCAAGTTTCTGTACTTTAATGCGATAGCGTAATAGTGGTTTATCACCAGAGTGAAGCGGTTGGTTCCATGAAAACACAACAGTCGACGAGGTTGTATCTGTTATATTGATCATGTTTGGCTTGTCTGGATAGCGTACTAGGATGAAGATGAGTAGAAATGGGATATTGGTGAAAGAGAGGATAAGGATAACAATGAGGATGATTAGGAGGATTATGATGAGTAGAAGGATTAGGATGATTAGGAGGATGAAGGATGAAGTTGACTAGGATGATTAGGGTGAGGATTAGTAGGTGGATTACAAAGATTAGGAAGAGGAGGATTAGTAGGAAGATTAGTAGGAGGATTGGGATGAACAGGAGGATTATGATGAGGAGAGGATTATGATGAGTAGAGGATTAGGAGGACTAGCTATGGACTATGGTGAAGTTGAGTAGGAGGATTAGGAGGATGAAGTTGAGTAGGAGGATTAGGATGAGTAGGAGGATTAGGATGAGTAGGAGGATGAAGTTGAGTAGGAGGATTAGGATTAGGATGAGTAGGAGGATTAGGATGAGTAGGAGGATGAAGTTGAGTAGGAGGATTAGGATGAGTAGGAGGATTAGGATGAGTAGGAGGATTAGGGTGAGGAGGAGGATTAGGGCGAGGATGAGGATTAGGATGAGGATGAGGATTAGGATGAGGATAGGATTAGGAGGATGAAGTTGAGTCGGAGGATTAGGGTGAGGAGGAGGATTAGGGCGAGGAGGAGGATTAGGGCGAGGAGGAGGATTAGGGCGAGGAGGAGGATTAGGGCGAGGAGGAGGATTAGGATGAGGATAGGATTAGGATGAGGATAGGATTAGGAGGATGAAGTTGAGTCGGAGGATTAGGGTGAGGAGGAGGATTAGGGTGAGGAGGAGGATTAGGGTGAGGAGGAGGATTAGGGCGAGGATGAGGATTAGGATGAGGATAGGATTAGGAGGATGAAGTTGAGTCGGAGGATTAGGGTGAGGAGGAGGATTAGGGCAAGGAGGAGGATTAGGGCGAGGAGGAGGATTAGGGCGAGGAGGAGGATTAGGATGAGGATAGGATTAGGAGGATGAAGTTGAGTCGGAGGATTAGGGTGAGGAGGAGGATTAGGATTAGGGCAAGGAGGAGGATTAGGGCGAGGAGGAGGATTAGGGCGAGGAGGAGGATTAGGGCGAGGAGGAGGATTAGGATGAGGATAGGATTAGGAGGATGAAGTTGAGTCGGAGGATTAGGGCGAGTAGGAGGATTAGGATGAGTAGGAGGATTAGGGCGAGTAGGAGGATTAGGATGAGTCGGAGTATTAGGGCGAGTAGGAGGATTAGGATGAGTAGGAGGATTAGGGCGAGTAGGAGGATTAGGGTGAGGAGGAGGATTAGGATGAGCAGGGGATTAGGAGGATTAGAAGGATGAAATTGAGTAGGAGCATAAGCACGAACAGGAGAGTTAGGATGATTAGGAGGATGAAATTGAGTAGGAGGATTGGGATGAGCAGGAGGATGAAGTTGAAGAGGAGGATGAAGTTAAGTAGGATGAGCAGTGGGATTAAGATGATCAAGAGGATGAAGTTAAGTAGGATGAGCAGTGGGATTAGGATGAGCAGGAGGATTGGGAGGATTGGGATGAGCAGGAGGATGAAGATGATCAGGAGGATGAAGTTAAGTAGGACAATTAGGATGAGCAGGGCGATTAGGATGATTAGGAGGATGAAGTTGAGTGGGGGGTTATGATGAGCAGGAGGATTATGATGAGTAGGAATGTGTGTGAGAATGAGTACGAGGGTGAGCGTGATGATGAGTTCGAGGATGTGGACACGTGGTCGACGGGAGTAGGAATGCAGATGAGAAATGGAATGAGGGCAAGGATATTCATTGGTTGAAATGCTGATGGTGATGATAATGATGACGATGACGATGATTAAATATTACTAAACTCCACCAACGATTCTTTACTTACTGCGACCGCAGATCTCTATTCTCATACATCGTTGACCATACGAAGTTAGTGGAGTAAATCTTAAAACTTTTGCTGTTACATTGTAAAGTATCTTGGTATCTGCATAATTAGATGCATTGGCAATTGTTCGAATGTTATAGGGCTACATAAAAAAATTAATGAATATCTGAATAATAAATAAAGTTGTCATAAGTTGTTATGATGAAGAAACAATCTTATATAGTACAGTGTCCATGAATATACGTAAGTATTCTTACTTAAAGTGCCCCTAAACTCAAATTTTTATCGTCTGATTTGGAATAACTTTTAAAATGATAAAGTAACTTATTTTGAAGATTTTCGTTTCTTCGCTTTCTTTTTGAGATATATCAGTTTGGTTGATATATGAAAAATTTCCGGAATTTACATCACACATGCATAATGAGTTATTGGAGAAATGTGTGTATCTCTTCATTCTCGAACGAAGTCCTTTAAAATCGAGATGTTTGGTGTTGTGGGAGAAACACGCACACGTGTTATTTACACTTTAGTGTTTTTATTTGATGAACGCAAATATATATAACATTCTCTGATAACTCATTATATATATATATATATATTTATAAAATAAGTCGTGTCTTACGCACGCTGTGATTGGTCAGTTACCGTGTTTATATCAGGCTATGTAAAACATGGATGGATTACGCCATCGTGATACGCCACCAATTAGCCATACTACGCCATCAATTATCCATTTTACGCCATCAATTAGCCACCATACGCCATCAATTAGCCACCATACGCCATCAATTAGCCATCATACGCCATCAATTAGCCATAATACGCCATGATACGCCATCAATTAGCCATCATGGCGCCATCATACGCAGTAAGGAGAATTTATGTGTTGACAAAAATATATTTGTACATTTTATTTGCTTTCTACGGGTTATTTTATAAAAGAAATAGAAAACATTTTTATCCGTGTTCCCATACAGTTATAGAAACACTCGTGGAAGTTTGGGAGAACTCGAAATCGCGTGGAAACACTCGCCCTACGGGCTCGTGTTCCCACTATGATTTCTCGTTCTCCCAAACTTCCACTCGTGTTTCTATAACTGTATCTAAACACGGAAAATGTTTTCTATTTCTTAAATATATATATATATATATATATATATATATATATATATATATATATATATATATATATATTATATATATATATATATATATATATATATATATATATATATATATATATATATATATATAATATATATATATATATATATATATATATATATATATATATATATATATATATATAGCAAAGTGAAAAGGTGATAAACTGCCAAGAATTTAGTGACGAGATACTGACGTTTCGAGCGGAGCCCTTCATCAGAGTAAGACGAGATGAAATGAAATAAATAGGGCTTATATATATATGCCAAAAGGGTGTCACAAGTAGAAAGTAGCCAATCAAATGCACGGGAGCTAAACAAACTAATAATTAATGAGATGGGAAACGTTAGATCATTTGCTATTTTTACAGTCGATCAGCAAGCAGACTGAGGGGGTGGGAGAAATGACAGGTCCAATATTCAAGGGGATTAGGCGATAATATTAGCATAAGAAACAAAAACTTGAAAAGGAATGAAAGTGCATACGCGAATAATAAAAAAATAATAATAATAAAGGTTCCAAGCAAACTAAAATAACCAAAAACTTGTAGGAAATTAAATAAAAGAAAAACGTTCGTTAAGACCAAGAGGATGTGTGGTGCCAAGTTTAAAAATGAGACGCTTTTCTTGCCGTTTGCGGTTAGCGTTACCACCTGAGATGGGAAGGATGGCGCAGACTTTCATGTCCGAAACCAAATGGTTGGAGCTGTTGAAATGGCGGGCTACAGGTTTGTCACCATCATTGATCCTCACGGAACGAAGATGTTCAGCAAACCTGTCTGAAAGGCGTCGCCCAGTTTCACCGATGTAGATTTTAGGGCATTTATCGCAAGAAATGCAATAAATGATGTTGGTGGACGTGCATGAAAAAGCATGACGGATTGTGTGGTCGAATTTGGGGCAGTAATAACTGTAGTGGGATTGAGAAAAGGGCATGTGTTACAGCGGGAACGGCCGCAAGAAAATGTTCCCGCTGGTGCCGAGGTATTTTATTTAAGGGCACTATGTACTATATATATATATATACATACAAACTAGTATTCGTGAGAAATGGATCTCTGCCCCGGCGAGATTATCACCATCGCTTCGCTCGCTTGCGAGGAGACTACCGTTTTAATACAAAAAGTGGCACAAAACCCGCATATGACTTACAAGTACATTTAAAAAGGTTCCGCTATCCACCATCTTAGATATGACGACTTCTTCCATCCAGTTTTTTCTATCCTGAGTGTAATTCAGTTTGTACGAGTTAACCCAATTTGCGCCGACAGCGTCTCCAAATGTCGTCACACTATCAATGAAATGAATTTCTCCCAAGTCTATGTCCAGGTAGTCATTTCCATCTGGTGGTGCGCACCAGGAACTATTGCTGGAGAGTCTTGCTTTAGCAGCGGTGTGATTGTCTGTAGAATTTGTTGCAGTAAATATCGTGTCGGGAAATTTCTCTGTATCTTCCAAAAGAGGATCAGTGCATAAAATACCTATTTGTAAAGACAGTTAAAATAAATATCAAGTTTTCGATTCCTTGCAAGTTCGTTAAGTGATGAATAGTTACTCTAAGATAATAATAATAATAATAATAATAATAATAATAATAATAATAATAATAATAATAATAATAATAATAATAATAATAATAATAATAATAATAGTGGGACAAAGAACGGAAATGCATGATAATCGATATTGCTATCCCGGGAGACAACAGAGTCGGAAAGAAGGAAGGAGAAAAGATAGAGAAATATGATGAATTGAAGCGAGAGGTTAAATGACTGTGATCGATGAGAAAGATAGAAATAGTCCCAGTTGTAGTTGGAGCTCTAGGAGCTGGGAGTAAAAAGTTTGAACAGTGGATAGAGAAGATTGGAATCAAGGTGAAGATTGAGAAAATCCAGAAAACGACGCTACTTGGAACAGCAAGGATTCTAAGAAAAACATTAGAAAACTAAATAACCCAGTGTCACCTTAGTCTACTGGGTGTAGACAGCTGGCACTGATAAACACCAACCGAACATCAAGTTGTGCGAAGAAGACAAACAATAATAATAATGGTTTAATACGACATAACCAAAAATTACATTGGCTCTTCGTCCACAATCATAATTAAAGCTATATAAATATATACATATGATAATAAAATACAATAAATTATAAATTGATTGTGATTATACTAAAATTACAACTACAACTTAATTGCGGATGTCATTAGACTGACTCGTTCACAAGCCTACTCTCCGCCAAAGATTTCATTTCAGTTTTGAGATGACTCAGAAAAAGACTAGTTTCAGGAATATTTCGGATTGTACTAGGTAGGTTATTAAAGCGTATTGCACAAGAGTGCTGGAAAGTTCCGGTCTCGAAAGGTATTTTCAGTTGTACCTATTCAGAAGACCTCAGCGACCTGGATGGTATATATCGCTCCAGAGGCAAATACGCTGGCCAAACTGCACTATATATAAAGAGCCTTATGAGCAAGCTTCAAAAGATTGTAGTCTCTGCGTTCTGGGATTGGTAACCATCCCACTGACTTTATCCTTCTCACAGGCATACCGTTTGAGCACAAATCCCCAAGGTGGACCTTCTGTAGTCTTTTAATCAGATAAATATATTTATACTGTATAACCATATCGATATACCGTATAACCATATCGATATACCGTATAACCATTCTGCCTTGAGGGCCAGTAACGGTGGTTTTTTATGGGTCCAGTGCCACTCAGGAGAAACTATATAGTTCCCGCAGAAAAGATGGATTCACGCTCGGCTATTTTCGTATTAGACCAACCTGAACATCTCTGTGCCACCAACATCGTCGACGACAGCTGAACTAGGCAAATTACCAAAGTGTTTGTATTTAAAATACTCATTAATAATTCATGAAGAAAATTCAAAAGAAATGAATGTTTAATCAGTAGTTGGTCTGGTCTTGTCCAATCTAATCCAATTTGGTCTGGTCTAATCATAGTGTCTAATCTAATTCAATTTGGTCTGGTCTGGTCTGATCTGGTCCAATCTAATCCAATTTGGTCTGATCTAATCCAATTTGGTCTGATCTAATCTAATCCAATTTGGTCTGGTCCAATCTAATCCAATTTGGTGTGGTCTAATCTAATCCAATTTGGTCTGGTCTAATCTAATCCAATTTGGTCTGGTCTAATCTAATCCAATTTGATCTGGTCTAATCTAATCCAATTTGGTCTGATCTAATCTAATCCAATTTGGTCTGATCTAATCCAATTTGGTCTGATCTAATCTAATCCAATTTGGTCTAATCTAATCCAATTTGGTCTGGTCCAATCTAATCCAATTTGGTCTGGTCTGGTCCAATCTAATCCAATTTGGTCTGGTCTGGTCCAATCTAATCCAATTTGGTCTGGTCTGGTCTAATCTAATCCAATTTGGTCTGGTCTAATCTAATCCAATTTGGTCTGGTCTAATCTAATCCAATTTGGTCTGGTCTAATCTAATCCAATTTGGTCTGGTCTGGTCTAATCTAATCCAATTTGGTCTGGTCTAATCTAATCCAATTTGGTCTGGTCTAATCTAATCCAATTTGGTCTGGTCTAATCTAATCCAATTTGGTCTGGTCTGGTCTGGTCTAATCTAATCCAATTTGGTCTGTTCTGGTCTAATCTAATCCAATTTGGTCTGGCTAATCTAATCCAATTTGGTCTGGTCTGGTCCAATCTAATCCAATTTGGTCTGGTCTGGTCTAATCTAATCCAATTTGGTCTGGTCCAATCTAATCCAATTTGGTCTGGTCTGGTCTAATCCAATTTGGTCTGGTCTAATCTAATCCAATTTGGTCTGGTCTAATCTAATCCAATTTGGTCTGGTCTAATCTAATCCAATTTGGTCTGGTCCAATCTAATCCAATTTGGTCTGGTCTGGTTTAATCCAATTTGGTCTGGTCTGGTCTAATCTAATCCAATTTGGTCTGGTCCAATCTAATCCAATTTGGTCTGGTCTGGTCTAATCCAATTTGGTCTGGTCCAATCTAATCCAATTTGGTCTGGTCCAATCTAATCCAATTTGGTCTGGTCCAATCTAATCCAAATTGGTCTGGTCCAATCTAATCCAATTTGGTCTGGTCCAATCTAATCCAATTTGGTCTGGTCTGGTCTAATCCAATTTGGTCTGGTCTAATCTAATCCAATTTGGTCTGGTCTAATCTAATCCAATTTGGTCTGGTCTAATCTAATCCAATTTGGTCTGGTCTGGTCCAATCTAATCCAATTTGGTCTGGTCTGGTCTAATCTAATCCAATTTGGTCTGGTCTGGTCTAATCTAATCCAATTTGGTCTGGTCCAATCTAATCCAATTTGGTCTGGTCCAATCTAATCCAATTTGGTCTGGTCTAATCCAATTTGGTCTGGTCTGGTCTAATCTAATCCAATTTGGTCTGGTCTGGTCTAATCTAATCCAATTTGGTCTGGTCTAATCTAATCCAATTTGGTCTGGTCTAATCTAATCCAATTTGGTCTGGTCTAATCTAATCCAATTTGGTCTGGTCTGGTCTAATCTAATCCAATTTGGTCTGTTCTGGTCTAATCTAATCCAATTTGGTCTGGCTAATCTAATCCAATTTGGTCTGGTCTGGTCCAATCTAATCCAATTTGGTCTGGTCTGGTCTAATCTAATCCAATTTGGTCTGGTCCAATCTAATCCAATTTGGTCTGGTCTGGTCTAATCCAATTTGGTCTGGTCTAATCTAATCCAATTTGGTCTGGTCTAATCTAATCCAATTTGGTCTGGTCTAATCTAATCCAATTTGGTCTGGTCTAATCTAATCCAATTTGGTCTGGTCTGCTCCAATCTAATCCAATTTGGTCTGGTCTAATCCAATTTGGTCTGGTCTGGTCTAATCTAATCCAATTTGGTCTGGTCCAATCTAATCCAATTTGGTCTGGTCTGGTCTAATCCAATTTGGTCTGGTCCAATCTAATCCAATTTGGTCTGGTCCAATCTAATCCAATTTGGTCTGGTCCAATCTAATCCAAATTGGTCTGGTCCAATCTAATCCAATTTGGTCTGGTCCAATCTAATCCAATTTGGTCTGGTCTGGTCTAATCCAATTTGGTCTGGTCTAATCTAATCCAATTTGGTCTGGTCTAATCTAATCCAATTTGGTCTGGTCTAATCTAATCCAATTTGGTCTGGTCTGGTCCAATCTAATCCAATTTGGTCTGGTCTGGTCTAATCTAATCCAATTTGGTCTGGTCCAATCTAATCCAATTTGGTCTGGTCCAATCTAATCCAATTTGGTCTGGTCCAATCTAATCCAATTTGGTCTGGTCCAATCTAATCCAATTTGGTCTGGTCTAATCCAATTTGGTCTGGTCTGGTCTAATCTAATCCAATTTGGTCTGGTCCAATCTAATCCAATTTGGTCTGGTCTGGTCTAATCCAATTTGGTCTGGTCCAATCTAACCCAATTTGGTCTGGTCCAATCTAATCCAATTTGGTCTGGTCCAATCTAATCCAATTTGGTCTGGTCTAATCTAATCCAATTTGGTCTGGTCTAATCTAATCCAATTTGGTCTGGTCTGGTCTAATCTAATATTCTAATCTAATATTCTAATCCAATTTGGTCTGGTCTGGTCCAATCCAATCCAATTTGGTCTGGTCTGGTCTAATCTAATCCAATTTGGTCTGGTCTGGTCTAATCTAATCCAATTTGGTCTGGTCTGGTCTAATCTAATCCAATTTGGTCTGGTCTGGTCTAATCCAATTTGGTCTGGTCCAATCTAATCCAATTTGGTCTGGTCCAATCTAATCCAATTTGGTCTGGTCTAATCTAATCCAATTTGGTCTGGTCTAATCTAATCCAATTTGGTCTGGTCTAATCTAATCCAATTTGGTCTGGTCTAATCTAATCCAATTTGGTCTGGTCTAATCTGATCCAATTTCGTCTGGTCTGGTCTGGTCTGGTCTAATCTAATCAAATTTGGTCTGGTCCAATCTAATCCAATTTGGTCTGGTCTGGTCTAATCTAATCCAATTTCGTCTGGTCTGGTCTGGTCTGGTCTAATCTAATCCAATTTGGTCTGGTCCAATCTAATCCAATTTGGTCTAGTCTAATCTAATCCAATTTGGTCTGGTCCAATCTAATCCAATTTGGTCTGGTCTGGTCCAATCTAATCAAATTGGGTCTGGTCCAATCTAATCCAATTTGGTCTGGTCTAATCTAATCCAATTTGGTCTGGTCTGGTCTAAATCCAATTTGACTGGTATGCAAGATCCGGTCTGGTCTGCAAACGGTCTGGTCTGATCTGCAAGGTCTGGTCTGGTCTGCAAGGTCTGGTCTGGTCTGGTCTGGTCTGGTCTGCAAGGTCTGCACTGGTCTGTAAGGTCTGGGCTGGTCTAGTCTGCAAGGTCTGGTCTGGACTAGTCTAATCGTCACTCTCGGAACTATAACCGTTACTCGCTTTTGAGGTCGACGGCGCGCGGCAAGTCCATACCTAACCCTTAACAATATCAAATGTCGAGTACTTACAAGAAATGTAAGCTAAGCTTGTACAGTTTCCACCATTACTCGTGTTAGTGGCGCAACATTGATACAGTGTTGTTTCGATGCCAGAGCAACTTATACTTCCTGAAAATTTTGTGGAATTGTAGTAATCATCCAAAACTGGTGTGTTATCCGGTTTTACTCCTTGGTAACCAAGCTGACGGCAAACAATTTCTTTTTCTTTGCTGCCAAGACTTTCAGCACAAACTTTAGTTCTCAATTTGTTGTCGATGTTGATCTCAAGAAAACCTTCGTTTGGGGGCACTGAAGATGAAAGTTTCACGTCTTGAACTGAAAAGTAATAAATATCCCATTATTTATAATTGAAAAACAATCGTATAATGTTTGCCCAGGACCCCTTAGGTTCACAAAAAGAACGCTGCACCAAAGTCGATTATATATACTTGCACTTTAGGGTATACTTTGCTCTAAGTTGTGTCTAAGTTATGTCTTGTTACACAACAAAGTTGGTGTTAAAATACAGATGTTATGTTTTCTAGTACACAGACGTGTAATAACTCGCAAATTAAAGTGCGATTTTGAGGATAGCCAGAGTAGCCAAGAAATTGCAGCTAGGATTAGAAACCGTTGTTGAACATGTTGTTGAATTTCGAAACCATTTG
Source organism: Chrysogorgia sp. JL179-B06 (assembly GCA_035772405.1). Lineage (NCBI taxonomy): Eukaryota > Metazoa > Cnidaria > Anthozoa > Scleralcyonacea > Chrysogorgiidae > Chrysogorgia > Chrysogorgia sp. JL179-B06. Next base: position 2,818,918 of record JAYKKM010000044.1, read on the forward strand.
GAGATTTATTCTGTTTCATTAATTTCTGCACGCGCACAAGTCAAGTTCGAATGACCGTTGAAACACGTGCGCTATCGTCAGCGCGTTCATTGTTTGTTCGCGTGTTGATGACCAATCGTCTAGTGTGCGAAAACTCTCAGCTGACGGCCAGTATTTCACAAAAAATGATTCCCAATGCTGCCCAAATTCCAGTGGAGGGAGACTTTACCAACAACCTGGTGCAATGTTATGCCCAAAATCCAGAGGGCAGAGGTCAAAATCCTAACGGAATAACGGAGCACTTCAGTGCACGGCCGCTCACTGTCATGTCACGTCACATGAGGTATAAAAACGCCACACTACCGACAAAATAACACAGTGATTACTAAATCGGCTATGTTAATTCTTACAAGAAAAGGAGAACGCGAGTTGGTTGGTAAAAAGCTTCCCTATGTTTTGGAGGTTTTCAATTCTCATACCTACTAAAGAACTGTTGTGGAGTTGGGAGATAAAAAAACTTCCCTATCTTTTGGAGTTCTGAATTCTCATACTTACTGAAGAGCCAAGATCGGAGAAATGTCATATAAAGATAGACTGATGACACTGGACCTACTTCCATTGTGCTAAGATAGAGAACTCAAAGACCTAGTTTTCTTCTTCAAGTCTCCACATGGGCATACTGACTTAAATGTCCACAAATTTGTTACGTTTGTTTCTCAAGGCCGCACCAGGCTGATCCATATGGTTACAGCTAAGGCCAACAAGTTGCTAGGGTTACTGAGAAGAACCTGTCCCCTGCTGAAAGATTGCGCTGCTCGTAGAACACTGTACCTATCACTTGTCAAGTCACAGCTGTGCTATGCCACTGAGGTGTGGTCACCTTCGCTCAGCACCCACAAGGCAAAACCCGAGCGGATACAGAGACGGGCAACGAGATGGATCCTACAATGCAAGATAGGGGACATGCCTTATAAGGAACGCCTGCTGGTACTGGATCTGCTGCCCCTCTCTTATGACAGGGAAATTAAAGATTTAATTTTCCTGTACAAGACTCTCTACGGACTCACCGACCTCGATGTTTCCAATTTTGTTTCTTTCGTTAGTCATAGCCGTACCCGTCTTTGTAATAACCCCAACCTGATGCTTAAAGTTCCGTCATGTAAAACAAAAACTTTTCAATCCTCCTACTTCAACCGAATCGTCCCACTCTGGAACTCTATTTGTAAAACAGCACCACCCAGTAGCTTCTGCAGTCTTAGCACCTTCAAGAGATTCCTTTCAAAAACTTATAAATTAGAACTAACCTCAACATTTGACATTCATATGCCATGTACATGGTCGTTAGTGCGTGACTGTCCCTGTCACAGGGTCTCCGTTTTGTAATATAGTTTTCTTATTTACTTTTAATTTTCAACGGGAGAGCGCCTCGCATGGGTCCCTGAGTCCCGTTCGCGCTCTTCCCGTTTGGGTTACCTACTTAGCGTATGTTTTATATGTAATTTCTGTTGTGTAGGTTTATTTAATGTAGAGTACCCAATAAAGCCGTTAAACAACAGTTAAACAGCCAAAGCTTTGCCAACCTTAAAACTCCACCTTGTAAAACAAGAACTTTCCAAGCCTCATAGTTTAACCACGTAGTCAAATTATCGAACTTTGTCTGCAAATTAGCCAATCCAAGTAGTTTCACCAGTTCTATGTCATTTAAGAACTTTGTAAGACATATACTATCTAGTGTAGTTGTTTCTACTTTTGATATAGATTGGCCGTGCACCTGGACACTGGTACGCGACTGTCCCTGTCATAGAGCCTCTATGACATACTGTAGAACAAATTTTACATGTATATATTTTAATCTAAGAGGGCGGCGCCTCGCATGGGACATGAAAAATATACGGAAAAATATTGCCCGTGTATCCGAAGCTTAACACTCGATTATCGCTCATTTAACAACAAAGACGTTTGGGTATGAGCAAGATTGATCCATCTGTGCATGTTAACTGGTTTCTAAACCTAAAACATGATTATAGATGTTAAAATTTGTGAATTATTTTCCCATGGCAGGTTTTGACTGGAAATAGCGTTTCAATCAGGTGTGGCCAGGAAAATACCGAAATGTCGGTATACCGGTATTTTTGGAATTATTCATATCGCGATACCGGTATTTGAAAAAATACCGCTCTACTTTTTCATGGCAAGTTGTTATCCAATAAAATTATTAAAACTAGAAGTGAAATGCTGCCTCGCGACTGACACAGGGGCAGTGGGTACGAGGTTTGCCTGTAGAACTAGAAGTGTTCAGGATTAGGCCAGCAGTATAGCCTTCTTCGCAGGCATCACCGCGCTCCACTTAACCGGGTAGGGATCCAGCAGAATGATGCTAGAAATTTTCTATAGCATGGAGAATCAAATAAATAGAATGTAGAATATAAACCACGTATAAAGGCGATCATATAGCTTAGCCTTTGTAATATTAAAATAACATACGGTAATCATATGCGTTTATAATGTCAAAATTCAATGTGACCATCTAATTCGAACAACATTTACTTGAAACGAGCAAGCCTCGCGACTATAAATTTTCCATTCAAGCGACACGTTTGCCAAATCGAACTTCACGTTTGTAATATTTGCGGCTGACTCATCTAGCGGTCGAGCGGTCATATTTCAAATCGAACTAACGAACGGGAAATGCGGGATCACCGTTGTCAAAAACATTGATGTTAACCTTCAATTTAGACGCTGTATTTTCATAATTCGTTACAGCATAATTTTATGTTTGTAAACCAATCTTAATTCACCATTTGCTGGTCCACATGCGTCGAATGCACTTACATATATTAATCCTTGATTACTCCTAGTAAAGTACTGAAGCCGTCGATTAAGGACGATACAAATAAGAAACATACAGCGATTGCGTTTGTTATCGAAATATCGGGATTCTTGTCCACAGGCTCTCAAATACTCTCGAATTTCGGCAGTTCATAAGCAAGCGAAAACAGACAAAACAGCGGAGTCGATTTTAGTGTCAACTATTCGATTCCCAGTAAATAAATAACTGGTTATTCCATGCGCAGTTTCCCTAGTTTGCCTAGTAAGTGCCCCCCGTGCCCCCCCCGGAAAGTGCGTCCAGACAAACTCAAACTCGAACAAATCGAAATATTCGCCGGCTATACATAGCTTGGCAAAGAGACTGAGCACGAGTTACGCACAGGAAACCCAAGAAGTGTCAAGAATAGTGTGGAGGCAGCAATAAAATTAAAATAAACAACTGTTGGGGAGCTAGTTGGGAGGCTTAAAAACTTCCTATTGAGTTCTCATACTTACTAAAGAACTGTTCCACATGATGTATACGTACATGCAGGTCAACACAGGTGTAGTCTATGTAAAGATACTTTCTGTATCTTCGACATGGGTCATCGCCAAACACAACGTTTCTAGCCCTTACTCCACAACTCTGCTTTCCATCACACAACCTCTTGGTAACACACGTGGAAGGTATTGGCACTTGATATTGACACTTGATATTGTCATAGGGAGCACGCCATGTTGCTGTTTGAACTACGATGGTTTGATTTGGATTACAATATGGATAATCTGTCATATGGCCCTCTTTTATCGTGGAACCTGAGAACGAGAAATGTCCAAACGTTGTTCATATTAATTGTGGTGGTTGTAGTTTAGTAAATATGATATTTCTGTATAATAATAATCATAATCATAATCATAATAATGGAAACTTTTATTAAATGTTGTTCTTTTCTACATATACAATTATAAAATTTATATACAAATATTCAAAAAGCTAATAATTCGGGATTTCCCCCATTCCTTATTTCGGCAGCAGAAAATTTAATATGTAGTTCTGATAGCTATAGTCATCATTTTCCTTACGCAGTACATTTGGAGCTTGTTATCAAGACCAACCTTATCTAGCATATCTAAAAAAGTAGAACACTCATTCGCAAAAACACCTAGGGAGCTCATGGAGAGATTTATAAATTTTAATATCATTAAAATGTTCACTTTGCTGTTTTACTAGTTCACTATATTTTTCTTCTTTCCGTTTGACGTTATTTTGAAGGTTTGATTCAAAACCAACAGTAAGTTCGAGAACATAAAGACGGCCGTTTGAACATTGCAATAGCAAATCTGGACCATACGTGTCACCGGTTAGGATAGATGGGCTTTTGAATCCAGGTAGATCGACAAAGAGGTTTGAACCGTTAACAGTTTGTAAGGTATTTGCAAGAAAGTTAAGAATTGAATTGTCATGCCTCCATGTAAAGCATTCAAGATACGATTGACAGCCAGCAACAACGTGTAGTAGTGTTTCTGGGCTCAAACAAAAGGAACATTCTCGACATTCCCCATCTGTGAAGGTTTTTGGGTGTCGGAAGAGAATTGTTCACATAACGTATAGTAAAGATATAAATGTTTTTTGGCAGTTTTGATTGAGCAATTGACCACACCTTGTTAAGCTGTGATAAGGAGAACTTTGTAACGTTAGAGAAAAAGGATCCCTGACAAGTCAAGTGGTTTCGAAGTCTATCTTTGGGTCCGCTGTAATTGGCTATGCTGTAGCGGTGTCCCTGCCATTTGTTTTGCTGTTATTGTACGTCTGTACAATAGTTGTAATTGTAGTTGTAATTGTTGGCGAAGTTAATAAATCATAAATCATCTTCATGCCCAGAACGGAAATCTTTCAGAACTTCTTTAGTAGAGTTATAGACGTCGTATTGAATATTAGTAAGTAAAGGTTATGTGGAGTCACAAACGCAATGTGAAAATATCCTCGAGACTAACACACTTAAATATAGAAAGAAGATAGAATAGGGATTAATCGCAAGATTGGTACTCCCAATTAAGTAGAAGTTGTATGGGGCCACAGCTGTTGTGGTCTGAACCAGCTGTTGTGGTCTGGTGCAGGTTACCACTCTTGTCTATGAGCTGGGAGACACAGGTTCAAATCCTGGGTTGGACCACCAGAAAACCCGAAAGTTTTACCACTTGCTGGTATTATTACAAAGGCAGGATACCATTTGCTGGTATTATTACAAAGGCCTTAGTGCTCTTGCCTTTGTAATAATACCAGCAAATGGTGGTAAGAGTTTCTGGTTTTCTCGAATAATGATCTTAAATCGTAGGCCCTCGGAACCCCTTTCAATTGGGCTTCAAGCCTGTTGGGGGTATTCCGTTCACCTATATTTGTGATAAATCTTCTAGAATTAGAATCAATCATTCCTTTAAAGTGTCCATGACCCCAAATACGATATTACTCATATAGATGCTACATGAAGTGAAAAGTTGAATGCCAAAATATTTTATGATTTGAACTTTGCGTTGATGTGCTATAACGATTTGTTTGTCAGAAATGCTAATGAGTGTGACGTCATTTACGGCATCATTTCGGATACAATATTCTACTGTTGAAGCAAATTAATCTAACTCAAACGTTGATGATGTACTTGACCGCTATAGTAAAGATTTTATCAACTTTTTCACTCAAATCCTCAACCAGTCTATCACACGGAAAGCAGAAAAGAAAGCCAAATGCCGTAAATGACGTCACACTCATTACCATTTCTGACAAACAAACCTTTATAGCACATCAACGCAAAGCTCAAATCATAAAATATTTTGGCATTCAACTTTTCACTTCATGTAGCATCTATATCCGTAATATCGTATTTGGGGTCATGGGCACTTTAATAGCAAATGTTTTTGTCAAGGGAACTAGTCAAAAAGAAAAAGCTTACCAAAAAGGAACTGTTGTTTTTCTCCATCGCAGTCAATAGAATACACAACCTTGTCACCAACATTAGTCCCATTCTCTCCCTCAGGGAGAAAACATTGGCTTGTGTGCAGATTGAGTAAGGAGTGGTTCTTGGTGTGTGTGATTGCCTGACGTATAGAGCAGGTTTCATTAACGTTAGCTCCGTCTTGGGAAAATGTAACATTTGGGCCATCATTTTGGATGCATGAGGATGTTGAGAGATCTTGTATTGCTCCAGTTTCAGTATATCGAAACTGTCCCGCTTTGTTTAAGCAATCTTTTGTAAGTATTGCGATTTTCGTAATGTTTCCGTCCATAACCATTTCTTCACTTTTTAGGCAGAGTCCTCCAGAATGCTTTATGTAAAAACAGTGTTGGCCTGTCAAGCAGATGCAGTTGTTTGTAAGTAGGAGGAATTAATTGTCTAAATATATTAAAGAAATTCAAAGTGGCTATAACTTGGGTTATAGCACGTTGTGAGACTTTCGAAAAGTAAAAAACATACACTCCCTACGGCTTGTGTTTTTGTTACGATTTTCTCATCTCTCGCAACATTTTCTATAATAACCTCGAAACCCCAAGTAACCCCCAAAACCCCATTTAACCCCCGAAACCCCAAATAACCCCAAATAAACCCAAATAATCTCGAAACCCCAAATAACCCCCAAAACCCCCAATAAACACCAAATAAACCCCAAATAAACCCCAATAAACCCCAAAACTCCAATTAACCCCCGAAACCCCCAAATAACCCCCAAATAACCCCAAATCAACCCAAATAACCTCGAAACCTCAAATAACCCCAAATAACCTCGAAACCTCAAATAACCCCGAAACCCCAAATAACCTCGAAACCTCAAATAACCCTGAAACCTCAAACAACCCCGAAACCCCAAACAACCCAAAATAACCCAAAATAACCCCGAAACCTCTAAACGTAACCCCCATTGAGAATTCATGTAATATATACTATAAGTACATATGTTAGATTGCTAATTCTGTCGTTAGATATTTGCTATTTTATAAAATAGACAGAAATTTGCTTTTGTGTCTCGCTAATAGAAAATGAATGGTGTTATTTCAACAGCAAAATATATAATGTAATATTATACCTCAACTTCAAATTGTCCAATCAGAAAGCTCAGTTTGTGCCACGTGAGCAGGAAATTAATCGCGATATCACGCCTTACGTCATCACTTAGCGAGCCTGCGTTCCTTTTGACAATGTTCCACCCCATGTTCCCCGGGGAACATGGGGTGGAACATTATTCGCGTAGACCACGTGAGACAACACGCACGACTCAATGCGTGAAAATGCCGCGGGGAAATTTCATGCCCACTTAAAATGGCCGAGAGTGAAGACAACCTGTCAAATATTGAGTCAGAAGACGAAAATTGCATATTATTAGGCACGCAAAAAATACAATAAAGGCAACAAAAAATGCTCTAAAAACATTTTCAGACGCAGTCGGGGATGTCGAAGGACTCAGATAAAAAAATGCTCGACAAAAGTCTGGCGAAGTTTTTCGCTATTCAACCATGTATTTCTATTTTTTCTGTGGCCTATTTTTTCGGTATAATATATCATTTATAGACCCTCCGCTCGGGGGATTCGGCCCTCGCTCCGGGTCGTAAATGATAAATGTATATAGAGAAATCAAAAGTTGGCTTAAAATAACATTACCTTTAACACAGAAGACAAGAATAATCATCAAGCAGAGAAAATGGCGACGAGGGAAACCCTTTATCATCATGATGTGCCGATATAATCACTCAAATATCTATAACGAAACCAATAATTAACCGAATTATTGAACAGAGTTTAGCTGATAGCGAAAAATATCAATGCCGATGTTTGTGTTATAAAACACTGGAAGTTTGGCGAAATAGTGTTTCGGAAGGCTAACGTTTGGAGCGAAAGCCTTTTGTCAAAGACTGAAGTGTAATATAGAGAACATACCAGACACATAATTTGTACGACGCATGCACGTTGACGTAGACAACAAAATAAACGATCATGTTTAATTATTTAATAACCCTTCACGTGCCTTTTGCTGCGCAAATTTGGTGCAACTATTTAATCATACAACTAGAAATACGAATTCGCAATAATCCCCTCGCCCGCCTTTTCTACAGCCCCCCCTCCCTACGAGAATTTCCCCATCCATGGTGCCCAGACCTCGCACGCCGTGGCCGTGCATTTGTGTTTTGCAAAAATTCACAATTTGCAAAAGCCCATTTCGTCGAAGAAATGTTTGAACGTTATCTCGGCCAATATTTAACCAGCTGTTGTGGTCTAGTGGTTACCACACATGTCTATGAGCTGGGAGACACAGGTTCAAATCCTGGGTCGGACCTCCACTCAAGGTCTTAAAATAATTGAGGAGAAAGTGCTGCCTTTGCAATAATATCAGCAAAATGGTTTCAGGTCTTCTCGGATAACGACCTAAAATCGTAGGCCCTCGGAATCCCTATAATTGGGCTTTTAGCCTGTTGGGTTATTCCGTTCACCTAAGAGTGATAAAATCTAATAAACGATTTAAACTCTGAAAACAGATTTGGAATTAGCGAGTCAACATACATGACATATATGTCTACTATATTACGAGAACGTGAATACCCTTCGTAAAAATGGTTTATGTACTTAGAAATTAGTCGGCTTGGTCGGCTATATTAGCCGGTCACTTCGTCGTATATTATTTTGAATATCTCGATCAATATATAACCGTTTTCAATTTTGAAAACAGATTTGGAATTAGCGAGTCAAAATACATGACATATGTGTCTTCTCATAGTCAATCGAGATATGGTCTGGAAACTCGGCAAAAAAAAGCGACTATAATGAGCTACGTTTTGATGTTGAACCGTACCATACACCGTGCACATCCTTTGTTTTAGGTTTATTAATATTTAAACAACACGGTTGAGCGATTAAACCCAAACGATTCTATTGGATGATTGCTTCATTATACTAAAATACAATAGGTTCAGTGACCGTGCACCGTGCACAAAATTGCATAAAGACGAACAAAAAGATAGAACAAAGACTTTAGCTGAGTTTCCAGACCATATCTCGATTGACTATGGTCTACTATATTACGAGAACGTGAATACCCTTCGTAAAAATGGTTTATGTACTTAGAAATTAGTCGGCTTGGTCGGCTATATTAGCCGGTCACTTCGTCGTATATTATTTTGAATATCTCGATCAATATATAACCGTTTTCAATTCTGAAAACAGATTTGGAATTAGCGAGTCAAAATACATACTCGGATTTCTATTTCCTCAAAAAACTATGTCTCTTTTTGAAAAAAAACCTTTGAATCATGTGACGGTTCAATTTAAATATTAATTCAAATGCTGAGAATCTAGTTACCAGGATGAAATTTCCGATGTCGCGCGAACGGCCGTTGATGCATATAACAAATAAACTCGACCGAGATCAGGACCCGCTAGCATCTCGTGATACCGGTCGATATTATCACCCTCGCCCTCAGGCCTTCGGCCGGTGTTTCGCGCCGGGCGAGGGGATAATGGTAATTTCAATCTGTTTGGAAATGTGCGCGACTTTATTTATGGTTAGCTGAGAACATAGCTGAGAAGCAATCTGTTTAGTACAACAAATGTGTGACACCATGACGTATCGATTACGCGGTGCTCATCCAGAGCGCGTGTTAATCACCAATATTATAAACTATTCGTTAATTCTTCTGATAGAGTTCTGGGCAGTCTTTCTACGTTATTTTTAACTGGCTGAAGAAAATATATCTACTTTTAACTCTTGACTCATGCAAAGCAAAGACCCAGTGAATTAACATGTTTATCCTAAAAAAGATATGAATAATACCCTGCTCATCAGATAACATTTTTGGAAAACTCGTTCCTGAAATCGCTAGAAATGCACTTCTGGAGCTTTCGAAATTCAACGTTTTCTGGGGGGGTATGCCGCCAAACCCCCCTACGCCCGGCTATCCTCCAACTGGCCAGTTGAGCTTGCCTAACAATTCATGTCACCGCACGCCACTGGAGGTAGAAAGGCTTTGATACGATGAAGTAAATAAAGTTTACATTTAATTTTACTACATACTCCATGAACATGTTCGCTTCACATATAAGATCATTCTGAACCATAACACCCAATAATTTTTCACTGCTCACATTTCACAACTGAGTGTCATCCAGATAAACATCCAATTCATTCTTAATTAGCATACTGCGTTTTTTCTTTGTGGTGACGAGCATACACTTAGTTTTCTCTTATTCTGTAAACACCATTCACTGATCTTCACGAACTCTGAGTTAAGAACAGAGTCAAGAACAGACTCCAAGGTTTCGGTTGACTTCGCAGCAACATAGAAAGTAGTGTATTGGTCGTGGTGTGATCAGTAATGAGAGGTAAATCGTTTACAAATAATAAAAACAATAAAGGACCTATAATAGATCCCTGTGGAACACCCACAGCCACAGGTATTTTATATGACAAAAACCATTGAATTTAAACAATTTGGCTCCGCTCACTGAGATAGTCTTGAAAGAAAGACAGTGCAGCGTTACCTCGGATCCCATAAATCTCCAACTTTTCAATAAGTATTTGATGGTCCACCAGATCAAATGCTTTTCTCAGATCTAATATTATCACACCAACTAAATCCCGAGCAGCCAAATGTTTACTCCAACAGTAATATATTCATAATATTTAATGAAGCTCTGAAGATGATGTGATATAATAACAACGAAACGTTAGAACTTTATTAAATATGATTTTACTCTCGTGTTCGACTCAATGGCTTTTATGAAAATAATATGCTGGGCTTTGATATTTATAATTATATATATATATATATGTATATATATATATATATATATATATACATGTATATATATATAGTAAAAACTCAACAGTTGTGACTAGACATTTTATTACTAGTTACTTTCCATTTGCGTGTGGCACGAAACTAACTAGTAATAAACTAAGTGAACATACACAGGAGCAGTGGGTATATTAGAAGTTCGTTTGTTTGATTTGAAATACGATCGCTCTACCACTGACCTCGTTCAATTCAGAAATATTACAAACGTAAACGTGAAGTTCGATTTGGCAAAATTGTTGCAGCTGTCGCTTGAATGGAAAATTTATAACTTCGCGAGGCTTGCTCTTTCGAGTAAATGTTGTTCGAATTAGATGTATGGCGTTGAAATGGTCACATTCAATTTTGAGATTATAAACGTGGCATCAAATACAGCTAGAAGTCAAGATTAGTGTGCTGTAAGGTTTTGCAATAAAGTTTTGTCTATTTTTTCCACCTTGGGCAAAGATTTTCCTAGTTTTTTTCTTCATTTCTTATCTAATTAGTATCCATAGGGCTGTATTACCGAGGCTCTTGTTTTAAGCGCTCGACTATTGATTCAGTTTATCACTCTTAGGACAGGTGAACGGAAACCCCAACTGATAACGAATTCCGAGGGCCTACCATTTAAGGTCGTTTTCCGAGAAGACACGGCGAAGTCTTACCTGCATTTGCTGATGTTGTTGCAAAGGCAGCACCTTCTCCTCAATTATAGACCCTGAGTGGTGGTCCGACCATCCGGATCTCCCAGCTCATAGACATGAGATGGAGAGTGAAGGTTACAATGTAGGTTACATGTAGATTGTAGTATCGTCTGTCTACTCTAAGCTCCCACATTCACTATACAATCAGTGCATACATATAACACACTACACTACTGAAATGGACTATCCCCACCATCTAAATAGCGTAAAACGTTACCTACCAGCCGGTCATTTGAGCTAACTACCGGGCCAGTCCATCAAATGAGCAAGCTCTTCTCGTTTTTGAAATGCATTCAGTTCTTTAGTTTTAGTAATTAATTGATCAATATCTGTGGCAACGTATACTTCATCATGTTTCTCGATAAAGTGCAGATCACTAAGGATTTACTCAATATCTCATGAGTAATTAGCATTTTATGATTACCGTTTAGCTTGAAACTATTTACCTTTCATGAGTTTCTTAATGGTGTCAATTTTTCTCCCAGTCTATCGAAAGCTGGCTGCGTTCCTTTGGCTGCGTTCAAAATTGACTATTATCGAAACAATTACATGTTATGTAAATTTTTCTATATCAATAATTTTCCCCAGCATGGGGCTTGTAGAGGTATTAGAGCTTGAATTCCAATACCAATACCAATACTATAATATTATACACATAGATTTTGCTTCCATTTAAACAAGATCAGCTTGCGGCAATCGGTGGGTGTAAAACATGTCATAGGAAATGGCATGGCATATGGCATGGCATGATTTTTTTTTATTTGATTTAATTAATTGACTCCCATCAAGAATCACAAAATAGGCTAGTACTAGAAATTGCAGAGACGTGAAATAAAATTTGGCGGGTGAAGGGACTGGTAACGAAAGTTTTGTCGCCATTCTGAAATTCTGAATTTTGTCGTCATTTTGTTTGCCATTCTGCCAATCTCGTTCCCAGAGCCTGTTGTTCGAATCATAGTGTTCGAACAGGCGTGAACAAAATGTTTTGGAAGACCTTTATTAAGGCTTCTCGGTGCAACCTTAGACGGCGACGGCAGTGAAAGCAATATAAATTTTAGCATTTGAATGAAACCACGCTGGATTGACTAGCGTATTTGACACTCAAAGCTTGTTTTATGATCTCAGGTCAAATGATAAGGTCAAATTACGGAAAGTTCATCATATACAATTGCTTCGTTCTATTTTAAAACCCAATTTAATTTGATAACTATCAACAAGTACACAAAATATAAACCTTCGACATTATATTTAAAAATATTTTAGAGCAACCTGGTTTGTATTTCTGCGGTTTCAAAAATGGACGGCCCGGACGGGTATTCTATAATTGCTCCCAAATTATGTCTTTTCCTCGGACGACTATACTCTTGAGCGCTTCATATTGATGCTCTTTATTACAATATCTAGACTTTCCTAAAGCAGCATGAAAAATATCAATATCCGACAATATCAATATCAACGTCTGACAAATTATGCCAAAAGCAAAGCAAATGCTTGTTCGCAGGCCTCATGGTTTATTGTCGCGCATGCGTTCTTCGTAACCGGAACCAGAGTCTCCGTTTTGCCCCGCAGGTCAGGGGGAACGCAGGCTCTGGGAACGAGATTGGCAGAATGGCGAAAACTTTCGTTACCCCTTCACCCTCCAAATTTTATTTCACGTCTCTGCAATTTCTAGTACTAGCCTATTTTGTGATTCTTGATGGGAGTCAATTAATTAAATCAAATTAAAAAAATCATGCCATGCCATATGCCTCGGACATACTCACAAAGAATAGACACAAGTCAATGAACTTACTTATCTCACATTTCTCTGTAACTCAAATGTCAGCAGACACATGTATGCGTTGCGTACCTATTTTTTTCTGGGCTTTATTTTTTGTTTCGTTAGAGTTAGCTAAGCTTATGATGATGGTTGGGATGATGGTTAAGATGATGGTTAGGATGATGGTTAGAATGATGGTTAAGATGATGGTTAGGATGATGGTTAAGATGATGGTTAAGATGATGGTTAGGATGATGGTTAGGATGATGGTTAGGATGATGGTTAAGATGATGGTTAAGATGATGGTTAAGATGATGGTTAAGATGATGGTTAAGATGATGGTTAAGATGATGGTTAGGATGATGGTTAAGATGATGGTTAAGATGATGGTTAAGATGATGGTTAGGATGATGGTTAAGATGATGGCTAAGATGATGGTTAGAATGATGGTTAAGATGATGGTTAGGATGATGGTTAAGATGATGGTTAGGATGATGGTTAGGATGATGGTTAAGATGATGGTTAAGATGATGGTTAAGATGATGGTTAAGATGATGGTTAGGATGATGGTTAGGATGCTGGTTAGGATGATGGTTAGGATGATGGTTAGGATCATGATTAGGATCAAGCAAGGTTTAGGATTCCATGGATTAGACTAGTCTTGAAAATTCGAAGGTCCTTTTGAGTCATCCCTTTTAGCCTTGTCTTAATTTCTTGGTTTAAAGTGCTACTGAGATGAAAAATTGATTTTATCTAAAAATATTTTGAAAATGAAACAGAATGGCTTTCTCGGTTTCTCAATACGCCAATAATACGAATGGCTCTCTCGTTCCAGAGATATTCATATTTTGGATATAATAAAAAAAGTAATCACATGATTTTTCTCGTGCAATTAACTTGTGATATTTGACAGAAATTTTGCCAAATTGCCCGAGCCGGCTCAAATATTATACTCGTAGTGTAAATCCTTAATTGCACTTGCAATTATCATATGATAATATGATTATCTATATACTAATTAGTAATTTTCGGTGATAAGGATATGTCACAATATTATGCGAGCGTTGTGTTAACTCATGTCTTTACACAAAACAACTAACGAGACGACAGAACAGCTCAAATAAGTGAATTTAATTTCTTAAAGCGGCAAAATAACTTCGCTCATAGCTTTTGTAGTATGTATATACTAGTATTATCAGCTAAACGACCTTTCGATAAGGTAAATATACACAACCGCCATTACAAATACGAGCAAGAAAAACCCTTCTATAAATACTTCGTTGCGATAAAGCATTTCTCCAATGTCATGGCGAAATATCTCCATCCTGTGTCGTATGTAATTTTCTTTGGAATCTTGATCTATTTTGCTATAGTCAACACGGTTCCTACGATTGAAATTGTCATCGTTTTCGATATCTCGCTGTGATTTCATTTGGTTTTCGTGATGACTTGTATTAGCATAACTAGCAATCGACGTCAACCCTGACTTTTCACCTGCCTTCGTTATTTCGCCATCCCTGTTCTCTCTCCGCACACGACTCACACCGCGTTCACACCATTTCGATGGCTTTGACGTGCTGAAATCGCCTGATAAACGGCTCTCTGAGCTATCGAAGTCTCCATGAGCTTCGAAGTAACTAGTTATCTGCACGTCTGCTCCAATATTCTGGTCATATCTCAGAGACTTTCGGCTACTACGTTGACACAGACCGATACGCCTCGTCGTTAAAGCCATGGCAGAGTGAATAGTAAAGGTGTCGAGGCACCGTGAATATACTAGAATCAAAACGGATACAAATTACCTGTAAGAATAAATCTTCGAGTGAATTTCTATTGCCCTGTAAGAGTAAATCTTCGAGTGAATTTCTATTGCCATGCATTTTCCATATTAAACTTATGATCACTCATTAATAGAATACGTAGAGAGAGAGAGAGAGAGACTTGGAAAGAGAGAAAGAGAGAGAAAGATGCATCATGTATGTAAACATTGTACACTAGATAAACGAAATGAAGTTCCAGACACTGTATATAAAAACGTACCGGTCTATTTTTCCAGACGTACCTTTATAAGTGAAGTATCGTACAACTGCTTCCATAATCAGTTTATTTATTGTTTTATTGCAATTTTACTCCAAGTTCTAAACCAGTCTTTGAAAACCAAATTAAAAAGCATGGAAGCTGAGATCATACAAAGTAAATTGAGAAAACGCGACCTCCTGCCAATGCTCCAGCATTTATGGTTTAGAGTTAAATTAATTTCTTTTCCAATATTTATATTTGAGCATCTGCTGCCGCAATTGTGTTTGGTCAACAGATCTTGTTCGTGGTTCGTGATAGGCCAAAACTGACAAACGAGCGCGTATTAAGAGGATTTTCTTTGGGAAAATTAACATATGTAAAATACGTGCAGCTGCCACTATAATTATTTGTTATTACATATATATATATATATGTAATATACAGTATGTCTTGAAAATTTGTAACCCATGCGTAATTATAATTCGTTAGTGCTCTCTGGATTTATTTTAATAAGTCTTGAATTTTCGACTTGGGTCTTCATCAGAAGAGTGATTCTTGCAATTAAAATTTGAATTTTCGTTCCGTTAAGATTTCTGTCGATGTGATTGTAATCGGAGAGAGCGTCGAGTGGTTGGTTTATATATATATACTATATACCCGATGTCAAGGTAGGTTTTGTCAAGTGGAACGACGAGTAAAGAAACGAGCTTTTACATTTGAATATTTAGCTTTTACAAATGCTGTAAATGCTTTTACAAATGCTTTTAGCTTTTACGAGCTTTTACAAACGCTGTAATCTAATTGGCTAAGCTACGTTATCTAATTATCGTTAGTAATTATCAATCATCACCTATCACAAATCCGCCATTCTGATTGGTTAATCATTATGGATCAGGAACAGCAAGCAAATAAATGGACGAAAATGATCAACGGTATATAAGCCGTTTATATTGTTGACTTGGATTCGTTTAAACGCAATAATAAGAACTGAAAAAATGCATTTCAAAATCCTTAACTTGCGAAATTTGTTACGAGCAAAGTTAATCACTACCTAAAACCAATGTTCGTTTCGACATTCTTCAACAATTCAACTGGCCATGCTCTCCCACGTTCACTACAGCATTGTATATATTAACACATTCAATCATTACTGATATGAGTGACTGCCGCATGGTTTTTTTAAGAAAAATTTAGAACTGCACATTTTGTCATTAACTCATTCTCATCCGTACAAATATGAACGATGCTGACTTCAGTATTTCAGTTTGTCTAGTAATGCCAGGCGATTTAATCCTCCATGGGAGGAATGTCCTTAAATGCGATCTGACGAGAACTATAGAAAGGGTCAATTTCTATTATAATAATTTGACAATATTTGCATGGTTATAAAAAAGTAGAAAGCTCTTAACGATGGTTGTTAGAATGATACAGTATTAATTCAATTATTTATTAATTATTTATTCCATTACCTTCGATTACTTTAGTTTTCAACAGCACATAATTTGTTTTAGACTTGCAACAAATTGATTTAGAACTGCACATTTTGTGTAAAACTGCACGTTAAAAAAGTCTTTTCAGGTTACATTTTTCTGAGGATATGAGCTTGACGATCGATCATGTATCGTCTGCATATATTAAGATGTAAGTCGGTAATCCTGTAAGTGTAGTCTGTAAATGGCTGGCCGACATTTGTTGTTGACGACCGAAATATGTATTTAAAATTGCTTTTATGTTCAAGAAGGACGTTTGTAGTCAAGGAAATTTAGTAGAAAAATATTCACTAAAACAATTAGACAACGCGCCTTCGTTTTCCATGAGCGTTATATTTATTTATTTAAAAATCTTTATACACGGTAGCCGACATCAATTCACTACAGGATTGTTTTTCATGGGGTCGTGTAGTATTGTAGTATCATATAGATTGTTTTTCATGGGGTCGTGTAGTATTGTAGTATCATATAGATTGTTTTTCATGGGGCCGTGTAGTATTGTAGTATATAGATTGTTTTCTATGGGGTCGTGTAGTATTGTAGTATCATATAGATTGTTTTTGATGGGGTCGTGTAGTATTGAGAGCTCAAGGCATACCATCTAGTTCCGATTCAAGGGAAAGTGAGCGAAAACATGTATTCGACGCTTTAAAGGCAAATAACTATCCTAATGATTTTCTAAAAAACTGTTTAAAACCTGCAGTTGTAAATATCAATCATCACAAATCCGCAATTCTGATTGGTTAATCATTATGGATCAGGCAATAGTTTGATATTTGGAACTCTCTAATAATGGTATCTTTCAAATGAGCTATAAGATTTCAGGAAAATTGCTGTGCTAGAGAAAATAATTATAAAACAGCAAGCAAATAAATGGACAAAAATGATCAACGGTATATATAAGACGTTTATATTGTTTACTTGGATTCGTTTAAACGCAATAATAGGAACTGAAAAAATGCTTTTCAAAATCCGTAACTTGCGAAATTTGTTACGAGCAAAGTTAATCACTACCTAAAACCAATGTTCGTTTCGACATTCTTCAACAATTCAACTGGCCAAGCTCTCCCACGTTCACTACAGCATTGTATATATTAACACATTCAATCATTACTGATAAAAAAGTAGAAAGCGCTTATAAAAAAGTAGAAAGCTCTTAACGATGATTGTTAGAATGATACAGTATTAATTCAATTATTTATTAATTATTTATTCCATTACCTTCGATTACTTTAGTTTTCAACTGCACATAATTTTTTTTAGACTTGCAACAAATTGATTTAGAACTGCACATTTTGTGTAAAACTGCACGTTAAAAAAAGTCTTTTCAGGTTACATTTTTCTGAGGATATGAGCTTGACGATCGTCCATGTATCGTCTGTCTATATTAAGATGTAAGTCGGTAATTCTGTAAGTGTAGTCTGTAAATGGCTGGCCGACATTTGTTGTTGACGACCGAAATATGTATTTAAAATTGCTTTTATGTTCAAGAAGGACGTTTGTAGTCAAGGAAATTTAGTTGAAAAATATTCAATAAAACAATTAGACAACGCGCCATCGTTTTCTATGAGCGATATATTTATTTATTTAAAAATCTTTATACACGCGGTAGCCGACATCAATTCACTACAGGATTGTTTTTCATGGAGCCGTGTAGTATTGTAGTATCATATAGATTGTTTTTCATGGGATCGTGTAGTATTGTAGTATCATATAGATTGTTTTTCATGGGGCCGTGTAGTATTGTAGTATCATATAGATTGTTTTTCATGGGGCCGTGTAGTATTGAGATTTCAAGGCATATCATCTAGTTCCGATTCATGGAAAAGCGAGCGAAAACACGTATTCGACGCTTTAAAGGCAAATAACTATCCTAATGATTTTCTAAAAAACTGTTTAAAACCTGCAGTTACTCCACCACGTACAAACTCTGAGAACGAAAGTTCGGTGATGGTAAATGGGAATAATTTAATAATTACTTTCATGCGATCCCCCCTCCCCCTATTCAATGTTGGTTTTACAATAATGGAAGCTATTGGGAAATAACTGAGAGCAAACCGTTAACATTTTGGGGTTTTGCAACATTGTTTAGGGAGAAGGGAGTAAATAAACCTTTCGTGATACGTTTGTTCCAACAATTTTGTCAATGATTGTAGCACTGCTCCCAGTTTTGTCGAATTATGCCAAACATTATGCCAAAAATTATGCCAAAGTTCACAAATTATGCTCCAGATTCCAAAATTATGCACACAAAATGGCAACGTTTCTGTGTATATAACAACGAAAAGATAATCCAGAAGTAAATAATCACAATGTTTAGCAGGTTTTTCGAATATTTCATTTTTATAAATTTTATTCGTTTACAACAGTTGGCCCATTTGGCAATCATAACAGGCTAAGACTGCAACCCTTGAAATTGAAGCTCTATGCGATGCCACTTGAACGGCTTGATTTCTTTCTTCTTCTGAATCTGAGTTATCTGACTCGATGCTGGTTGACGCCATATTTGTCTAGCAGTTGTGTTGACTGCGCTCACGGAAAGAGAAAGAGGTCTAGTAACTAGTTCTCAGAATTTAATGCTTCAAAAAGTGCAAAAATCTTATAATTATGCTCGAGCAGTGCTTTTTTTATAAATTATGCTGGTTTGCTCTAATTATGCCAAAAATTATGCTAGAACAATGGGCCAAAGTCTAGTTGGTGTCGTCATATGACGTATATATGCCGTGCATATGACGAAAATTTCTAGTGTTGGAATATATACATTTTAAGACCAAACCGGGACCTGTTGCGAAAAATGCAACTTAGAGGCCTTCCGGCTGGAATCGAACCCCCGCGACCCTGTGCCTCATTAACATATCATATATAACTGAATACCTCGAGAACGAAAATAGATATCGAAGAACTGTTAGCGCCATTCTTCATCATTTTAAGTGCCTTTTCAAACATAGCATTATCATTTTTGGGGTTAGGTGCACTTCAAATATTACTTAATATACCCAGAATCTTATCCCTGCATTACCACCACTATATATACAGAACTCTGGGCAACGGCTTCCGTAGCTCAGTGGTCAGAGCACTGCACTAGCATCGCAGGATGACGTCAAAGCAGGCAAACAACATTCTAAAATTTGTGTATATCTTCAAAGTTATCCAACGAAATTACTTGAAACTTTGCACATAGTTACATGCCACCAAACTAAAGAACATGGTTCAAGTTATGTTGTCACCATAGTAACAGATTAGCTTCCAAACCTCTCCGTTCCCATACAGAAGTCTTCATTTTCTTCCGTAACAAGCAACGTTTTCGATTTCAAACTTGGGTATATTGCATTGGAAAAGTTATTGAAAATGTTATTGAGGACTGCCAATCTCAACATGTTCTGCCCATGAGAGAAAACAAATTATTTTGTTTTAGAAACTAGGAGGTTTGGAAGCTAGTCTGTTACTATGGTGACAACATAACTTGAACCATGTTCTTTAGTTTGGTGGTATGTATCCATGCGCAAAGTTTCAAGTAATTTCGTTGGATAACTTTGAAGATATACACGAATTTTAGAATTGCCACAATGTTGTTTGCCTGCTTGTCAAACAGAACTGTTCAAATACAACTTATTTAATTGGACAAAAGAGAAAGAAAACAAGTAGAGAAGACAGAGCCATGGTCAGAAAAAGCAAGTCTGATCGCTGTAAGACTGCTCCAGGGATAAAGGCAGAGATGCAGCTTGAGCATGGTGTGAGTTTGTCTACTTCCACCACCCGAAGGCGGCTAAGAGAGGCCGGACTCAGGCAAACCAAGAAAGAAGCCACGCCTAACATCACGACACAAGAAGGCTCGTCCCAAGTAATTTTTAGCGATAAGTCTAGGTTTCTTTTGCATAGGACAAAAGGAGTGATGTCTTGCATAGGACAAAAGGAGTGATGTCACAGTCGGTATGTCAGGAGGATGGTTGGGGAGGAATTTATGGAAGATTGCGTCCAACTAACAGTGAAACATGGAGGTTGTGGGATCATAGTTGTGGGGATGCATCAGGCAAGGTGAATGGAGAAGGTTACATCAATATTCTTGAAAATGCACTTATCCCACTCACTTGCTGTCAATCACCAGTAGCTGGATATTTCAGCAGGATAACGCCACATGTCACACCTGCAGGCTAGTTAGGGAATGGTTTAATGACGAGAAAATCACAGTCATGTATTGGACTGCACAGTCACCTGATCTCACATCAATCAAAATATATATTTTGAACAATATAGATCGCAGACAGATTACGATGATGACTCCCTTTTGTGAATAAATCGGCAATACGTTTATCGTCCCCTGACTGAGCCATAAGATCGTCGAGAACTAGGGAAGCACGGGTGGCGTACGCGATTAGCGCGTTACTTTTCACCACTAAGCTTCAAGTTAAGCGAGGTCGGACAGGGTCTTTGGCTGGATGGGTGACCATCTGGATACAGCCCTGCATTGATTCTCAAACTTGAGACTCATGTGAATAGAGTTTAGTTGATCTCTCCCGTGCTTCGAGGGTTTTTCTCCAGGTTCTCCGGTTTTCCTCCCTCTATAAATCAACACACCTAGGTGGGATGTGCAGATCATTTAAAAAGGGGTATGGACTAATAGCGGCTGCTGACGCGCCATTTGTAAGCTCAAGGTCTACCTCGGTCTGTTCATGTCTGTTTCGTAAAATACATGTAAAAAGCGCTTTGAGACAATGTGAATGATAAAGCGCTAAGAATTAAAGGGACACTCCGGCCCAAATACAAATGCAGTTCATATGAAAGATCTTACTGACTTTAGTTTATTTCCAAAGTTTCAGCATTCCTATCAATTTAGTTGAGAAGATATTGCTAGTTGAAGTTGACAATTTGTGGATGTTGACGCCATATTGGTTTTGAAAATATGACGTCATTGAGTGATTCTTTATCGTCAGTGGAGTTGTTTTGATGGCGATCACATAGTGATAGTTATTGTGAATGGTCTTTGGACGAAAATTAGTCGAAATAAACTATTTAGTTCATCATGCAGGAAAGTAGAGGAGCTTCTTAGGCATAATACGAGATCACGTCACTCAGTGACGTCATATTTGAGAAACAAAATGGCGTCGAAATTGGACAAACTCTCCAACTTCAACTAGCCACATCTTCTTAACTAAATTGATAGGAATGCTGAAACTTTGGAAATAATCTAAAGTCAGTAAGATCTTTCATATGAACTACATTTGTATTTGGGCCGGAGTGTCCCTTTAATGGTTAATCGAGTATCTTTGGGACCAGATTAATACAATGGTCCAAGAACAAAATCCAACAAGTGTTAAACTATAAATATGGCCTGCTATAAATTCTGTTTGGGAAGGTTTCCAATCAGATAGACTAAATAATTTAATAGTCAGCATGTCTCGCAGGTGTGCAGCTCTCATCAGGGCCAGAGGAGGGTCTACAAATATATTAAAACTTTTATGCTGTATATTTTTTTGCAGTTTCGGCATGATATTGGTTAATATTGCGCACCACGAGTGAGCAGTTATTTTTTTGACTGCTAGTGTATATTAAACTGAATAGCTCGTATAGATATCGAAGAACTGCTAGCGCCATTCTTCATCATTTTATGTGCCCTTTCAAACATAGCATTATCATTTTTGGGGTTAGAGACACTTTTTTGAGTACTTTTTCAAAAATCTATACCATTATTTTATTTCCTCGCCAAAAAAAACCCTTCCGCGGTCCTGTGTCAGCGCTTAAGACCAAAACAGGCTTTTAAAGATAAGTGGTCTGATGGAAAGTACTTGTTTGGACGCGTTACAAGTCTGAGAGGTTTGAATACTTCTTCTTTGACTGGTTCGAGAACAGCGTTCACTTGCAGAGTGTCTGAAGAATACCAAATGTAGTCCAATGTTTCTTTCCCTATTTCAAAGCCGTGCAGTTGTGGAGAATCCTTATTGATTGAATAATGTGTAAGAGGTGGTTCACTGCCCTTTTCAAACAAAAAACAAAAGGAAAAATTGACCGTATACCGAAAAATATCGATTTATATTTTAAAAGCAAAACCATACCAATGTTCCAAACAATACAAGGATTAACTAGAAATACGAATCCACAATAATCCCCTCGCTCGCCTTTTCTACCACTACTCCCCACACCATCCCTAGAGTTCTTTTCCCCCATCCATGGTTCCCAGTGCCCAGACCGTGTATTTGTAGTCTCTGTCGATAAGATTTTGAACGTTATCTCGACCAATATTTACTCGATTTCAATTGTGAAAACAGATTTGAAATTAGGGAGTTTAAATACATAACATACATACCTATTATCAACCTCGTTCCCAGGGCATTTTGCCTCCACGGTGGAAGGTCGGCGAAAATGGCCCTGGAATCGGCTGGTCACATGACACGCAGAATTTCTGGGTGTTTAGATATGATAATTTTTGTGGTCTTTGTTCCATTGCCTTTGTCTACTTTGTTGACCTGAATATTTGAGAAATATTCAATGCTCTTCAGAGTTGTTCATGTCAGCATTCGTCGGCATAAAAGCAGCTAACAAGCTTAATAATCCACCATACATCCATGGTTATCTCTTACAAAAGGTATGAAGAAGCATATATCCAATTTAGCGAAAGCTATCACTTCTAATTTGCTGTAAAATTTGAAGACAGCATTCAGATTTAGATGAATAAATTATACTCGGCTGAATTAATTGAGTTTTATGACAAGCCAATCGCATTATAGAATGGACCAGCCGATCCCAGGGCCATTTTCGCCGACCTTCCGCCGTGTAGGCAAAATGCCCTGGGTACGAGGTTGACCTATTATATTATGCAAACGTGTATCCTCTTTATGTAGTTCGTCAGATCACCACTCGATGGGATATTGCATATACGTATTTCTACTTAGAAAATTAATGATTATACTTACCAGAACACTTTTATAGGCACTTTTTATGTCTTTAAGAGGATGAGAAAGATGCTTCCTACAATTCGTAAGCACAAAACTCTTCTTATCTTCCACCTATATACAGTGCAAAAAGGGATTGAGAAAAATTGAAATTATAGGGCACAAATTATATTACAGCCCACACATAAATTACATTACAGCCCACACATAAATTACATTACAGCCCACACATAAATTACATTACAGCTCTGCACACATAAATTACATTACAGCCCTGCACACATAAATTACATTACAGCCCTGCACACATAAATTACATTACAGCCCTGCACACATAAATTACATTACAGCCCTGCACACATAAATTACATTACAGCCCTGCACACATAAATTACATTACAGCCCTGCACACAAATTACATTACAGCCCTGCACACATACATTACATTACAGCCCTGCACACATACATTACATTACAGCCCTGCACACATAAATTACATTACAGCCCTGACACATAAATTACATTGCAGCCCTGCACACATAAATTACATTACAGCCCACACATAAATTACATTACAGCCCTGCACACATAAATTACATTACAGCCCTGACACATAAATTACATTACAGCCCTGACACATAAATTACATTACAGCCCACACATAAATTACATTACAGCGCTGCACACATAAATTACATTGTGAACTACCGGACAAACATTCGAATATAAAAATGAGGGAAACTAGAGCGAACATTAATAAAATTTATTAAAAAGTTAAATGTTAGTCGGCAGAAATTATATTTTAGCCGTGTTTAGATTTAACACGGACAAGTAGAATAATTTAACACGGACAACTGTAATCGACGAGAGAACGCCAAAGACATAAATTTATTAAAATGTCATGTTTTCATTTCGTATTGAGAATGCGTTATTAACGTAGGACTAATTAACCATTTCACCAGCTGACCAGGCTCATTTTACTAGTAGGGAAACAACGGAAAGACAATATTTTGCAGTGGCGGATCCACTACTATTAAAATTCCGCAAACAAGTGTTTTCTGTTTTTTACCACGTCAAGACGAAGAAGTCAGAGTGATAAACACAATATTATATGACCGATTTGTTTTGGTAGCTTATCCAATTTTCATTGCAAAAGCCAATTTGCATGCACGCATAGATATTTAACATGGGTTCCAACATAAAATGTTTTCAGATGCCTAAAGGCTAAAGTGTATATATTGGTTCTGTACTACTTCTGAGTTTATATTAAAGTGTTTCATAATCTTGATGCCCCTTTGTAATCGTGCATTTTTAGCAACGGCGTGGTGCCCTAATTTCGCAAAAATTCTTATCAGAAATCGCCGGGAAAGCATTTTGTTCGCGCCGAAGACACTCCACAACGTGCTGATTCTTCATGTGCGCCCCCTCTTTCGAACAACCCTGGATCCGCCAGAATTCGATCGATAGAATGTATACTAGTCGATACAAGCTGGTGCGTCAGTCGGTTGAAATGCGCTTACACCCCCCTGTAAAATTTATTGAGTACAGCCCTGGTTCTATCAGTACTATCACCATCACCAGTACTATCACCAGTACTATCACCATCACCAGTACTATCACCATCACCAGTACTATCACCATCACCAGTACTATCACCATCACTATCACCATCACCAGTACTATCACCATCACCAGTACTATAACCATCACCAGTACTATCACCAGTACTATCACCATCACCAGTACTATCACCATCACCAGTACTATCACCATCACCAGTACTATCACCATCACCAGTACTATCACCATCACCAGTACTATCACCATCACCAGTACTATCACCATCACCAGTACTATCACCATCACCAGTACTATCACCATCACCAGTACTATCGCCATCACCAGTACTATCACCATCACCAGTACTATCACCATCACCAGTGCTATCACCATCACCAGTACTATTACCATCACCAGTACTATTACCATCACCAGTACTATTACCATCACCAGTACTATTACCATCACCAGTACTATCACCATCACCAGTTTGTCCACATAATTTTACATTTTTCAAATCTTACCAATTTTTTCTCGACAATTTGAGGATATTTGTATTTAAAACCATTCAATTTCTCAAAGCCTTCATCTGACATATTGCCATTTGTAATCAACTCGTACGTTGGAAAGTATGGGTAGGTGTTGAAGTCTCCGCTTATTATCCAAGGAACTGGTCCTTCTTCTGTAACAGCAAATTTATGAAGCTGTTGCAGGAACAAAGAAATCTGCAATGCTTGCATATCAGGTTCTTTCCAACTTCCAAACATTGAATGAATGTTACCTGCAAAAAACAGATATTTTTTCTCCTTAAATCGCCAAACAAACTTGGTCCTCTAGAACTCTTCCGTTTGTCTGATTTTGGGAGTATAAAAATATGGTATACTGTTTGCTTAGCTATTTACATAGAGTAATTCCCATCATACTTTTCGCGCTTGGCTTTCACCTTTTAGCTTTGTCAGAGGACAACCTTAATTTGATTTAGCTGTATACGTCTGGTTCATTACGTCATAGTTTGTTTGTGTCATAACTAGTGTGAGTGGGTGTTGCGTTATGCGTTAAGCGTGGGTGTATTGTTTGTCGGTAGGTCTATTGTTCGTTGGTGTGTGCGAAGAAGTCTTGTAGCGTCTCCTATAATTGAATTATTAGCGTTTGTGTATCATTTGGTGTATTCACTCGCATCGCCTATCCAGACGCTAAATTGGTGACCCCGCACAAGACCAACCGGCCGCCACAGCTTCGTCGCAACCCATCAACCACCCTATTAGCCCAACGACCCGGCGTTATCCTCATTCCTCGCCTTGCGCGAACCGCAGCAACTTATTTGGCATCGACTAAGGACGACTTGGACACCGCAGCTTTGGCTCCACTGGCTGACAAAATCTTTTGGAGATTTCACCAACCCAAACCCCTCTACCCCCGAACTCCAGGAGCTGCGCGAAATTGTCAATTTGCTCACCACCGCCATTCGTCGCCAACGGTCAGGGCCGCCCAGACAATTTTGGGGGCCTGGGGCAAAATTCTCATTGGGGGCCCCCATGCAAAAAAAAAGTGAATTTAAAATTTTTTTTATTTCTGTTGAATCCTATTTACAACATGTGGTCACTTTTTATTTACTCTATATCATCCATTTATCCCGTTCCTACTTTCTTTTTAATTACCCTTTAAATCTGAAAAACTAATGTTTCGTTATCGTATGTACATAGGACTTTTTTGTACGCCCATATTTCTTTGATAGTTCTGCCTGTGTCAACCCTATTTCGAGCTTTGGCACTATTTACAATATGTTTATGTGTGTCCTCTTCTTTGTTCTTTCTTTCGTACACAGCTCGGTTACTTGTGGACCATAACACTCTGGTGGTCAGGCGGATCAGGTATCTGGTTAGTTCACGTACCGGAGGCGCTTCTGGCAATCCCTCCGAGAAGACAATTGTTGTGAGCGATACTTTAATTTGTCTTTCCGCAATCGCCTCGAGTAGGGGTTCGATTTTCATCCACTGGTCTTTCGCGCGTTTGCAACTTATCAAAGCATGGTGTGTGTCTTCGTATTTAGTGCAGTATGGGCATGTTGGTGACACGTTCATTCCCCATTGGATGAGATATGATTTCGTTGTTAGGACGCGGTGGGTGAGTTTCCATATTTGCTCTTTTTCTTTATTTGTTGACAGGGAGCCCCATATGGCCCGCCTCAGTGTTTTCTTGTTTCTCGATACCAGGCTTCCTCCGCTCTGGGTTGCAGAGTGTTGTTACACAACCAGTTGGTGATGTTTTTGTTCGTTATGTGGTTCGCTGGTATTGTCTCAAATGATCGCCAGTGATTTTTAACAGCTTCATGTATTGTTGCGTACCACTCTGGTATCGTTGCTGGGTCTGCGTGTGGCTTTGTGATTGCCCGCAGCCACACCCATTCCCGCCGCACTGTACTCAAGGTTGTGCCCAGCCAATATCTCGCGTAATGGACCCACACACTCTCCCTTTTCTTGTCGGTTATTTCTTTTACACATTTTACTTTGGCTGCAGTTGTCGCTTCTTCCAGTGGTGTGATCCCCAGGCCTCCTCGGTGATAGGGGAGCCTGCACGTGGCTCTTGAGACTAGTTCATTTCTTCCTTTCCATAGGACAGAGCCCAAAGCACCTATGACTATGGGGATCACAATAGTCTCTTTCATTCGAGATATTATTATTATTATTGTATTACAACGACCCTACAGACCGTAAGTGGTTCAAGTCTTTATGTTGATCTTCCTGGTTATAAAAGTCCATCCATAATAACTGGTGACACATACCGTCGAGACTTGCTCCTATCAACTACAAGTGGATGCCTCTACATTGTTGAACTGACTGTTGGTTTTGAGTCAAATCTTCAAAACAACGTCGATCGTAAAAAATCCAAATATTCAGAATTGATTAGGGAACAAAGTCAAAGTGAACAATTCAGATCAGTTAAATTTGTAAACCTATCGATCAGCTCCCTTGGTGTCTTTGCAGCAGAATGTTCTACATTCATAGAAATGCTGAATGATCTTAGTCTTGACAAGACTCACCAAAAATATTGTATTAAGAGAATGACGACGATTGCGATCAGAACTACCTATTACATATTCTGTTGCGAAACAAGGAATGGACAAATCCCGCACTGCTAACTTTTTAAAATTATTGTGCTATATATTTGTTTTATGTTGTTATATATAGTTATTAGTTATATATTGTTAGTGTTGATTCAAGTAGCCGATTGTAAATTACCTTAAATAAGCGAGATTTACAGTTGTATATTATCTAAAAAGTCATTTAATAAAGTTTCCATTATTATTATTATTATTATTATTATTTATTATTATTATTATTATTATTATTTAATCATAAATGAATAAAGTTTCCATTATTATTATTATTATTATTATTATTATTATTATTATTATTATTATTATTATTATTATTATTTTGCTCAATCAAAACTGCCAAAAAACATTTATAACTTTACTATACGTTATGTGAACAATTCTCTTCCGACACGCAAAAACCTTCACAGATGGGGAATATCTTCAAGTCCAGAATGCTCCTTTTGTCTGAGCCCAGAAACACTACTACACGTTGTTGCTGGTTGTCAATCGTATCTTGAACGTTTTACATGGAGGCACAATTAAATTCTTAACTTTCTTGCAAATACCTTACAAACTTTTACGGTTCAAACCTCTTTGTCGATCTACCTGGATTCAAAAGCCCATCTATCCTAACTGGTGACACGTATATATCGTCCAGATTTGCTATTGCAATGTTCAAACGGCCGTCTTTATGTTCTCGAACTTACTGTTGGTTTTGAATCAAACCTTCAAAACAACATCAAACGGAAAGAATAAAAATATAGTGAACTAGTAAAACAGTAAAGTGAACATTTTAAATTTATAAATCTCTCCATGAGCTCCCTAGGTGTTTTTGCGAATGAGTGTTCTACTTTTTTAGATATGCTAGATAAGGTTGGTATTGATAACAAGCACCAAATGTACTGCGTAAGGAAAATGATGACTATAGCTATCAGAACTACGTCTACATATTACATTTTCTGCTGCCGAAATAAGGAATGGGGAAATCCCGAATTATTAGCTTTTTGAAATATTTGTATAAAAATGTGCATGTTGTATTATATAGTCATTAGAATCATCTGGTTCTCCAAGGCTCCTTCTTCTCTAAGTCATCAAGTTCTCACTGTCGAAATTAAACGGCATATGGTCTAAATCCCAATCAAATCTTTCACTAAACATCCACAACCTATACTCAGTGCGGTATCGCGATGTGATTTTAGTGAAATTTGCGTGAAGTTCAGCATCTGAAATGTGACACCGCGCGCAAAATCGACTACCAGACAAGTATAAACCTTATAGAATTTCGGTTCTTCTTCGACGAATTTGACTCCATTTTGCTTCGAAGCCTTCGAAGGAATGCTTTGTGACCATTCCTTGTAGTTCCCAGGACACATATCATGCAATTGTGCGTCCTTTTAACCATGTGACAACTTCATGAACTGAATTAGCGCATTAGCGCAAAAATTCAAAGCGCTGTAACCAGAGCCGTACGTTCAGGTCTTTTCAGAGCAGTTTGGCTCCTCCCACCGGTGTCCACAATTTCTCGCCATAGTGGATGTCAATCGTTACCTACCACGATTCACATGGAGACATGATTCTGTTCTGAACTTTATTGCACAAACCCTACAACCTGTCAACAACTCTTATCTCTTCGTTGATCTTCCTGGATATAAGAGCCCTTCAATCATAACTGGTGACACGTTCCGCCCAGATCTGCTTCTATCCATTTCCACTGATTGTCTCTATATCGTTGAACTCTCTGTCGGATATGAATCCAATCTCCAAACAAATGTTGATCGCAAAAGAGCAAGATACAGAGATCTCGTTACACAGCAAAAAGGAACATTTTAAATCCGTCAAATTTGTAAATTTGTCAATAAGCTCCTTAGGTGTTTTCTCAAAAGAATGTCATACCTTTTTTGATATGTTGAGATCTAGGAATTGATAACAAACACCAAAATGATTGTATTAGGAGAATTATGTCTATCGCCATTAGAACAACATACTATATATTTTGTTGTAGAAATAAGGACTGGACAAATCCGGAATTGCTGAACATTTAAAGATACATTTTAAATTGTAAATAATAAATTGGTTCAAGTATAGTCAATTATAAATTACCTAAATTAGTGAGATTTATAATTGTATATATATATATAAAGAATTTCAATAAAGTTTCCATTATTATTATAAGCCCTATTTATTTGATTTCATCACTTTTTATTCTGGCTCAAACTGACGCCAGTATTTCGTTACTAAAAATATTGGCAGTTCACCACCTTTTCGCTTTACTATATATATCCAAAAGACTGTCTACGCAGCACTCTACATTTTACTTTTAAAACACATACCTATTGCCAGAGATTTTCCAGTTTCCAAAACATTGAGCATTGTAAACTGTACAATTCTTTGGTTATGTTTGTTGGAGTTTTTAAAATTGCTAAGATTATACATGTTACCCAGAATTTCATTGAAGCTAAACGTCAGCATCTTCTCCATCTTAAACTTCTTTGTATTGTAGAATGTTGCCAAGCCGTGTGATCCTGGACTATGTGAATGAAAATTCCCTCGAAAACCTCGAAAGCCAAGTTCTCTAGCCAAGATTGGAAAATAGAATGGCTCCATTTCCTGAAGAGATATGATGTCTGGTTCCAACCACCTCAACTGAAATTGTGTTCAAGATTTCAATAAACTGAAATTCTATATATTCAGTACCGCGAGATAATTATTAGCATTACATACCGTAACTTATACTGGAGAAAGATCATTACCCAGAGAATAATTGAACCAATAATCTTCTTCTAGTCACAGGTGAGTCTACTCTAACCATTTAACTACTCCAACTAGCTCAGATTAAGGTGGATCGATAGTCTAAATCATGAGAAATTGCATTTTTCCGCATAAAAATGTTTGTAATGCAGATCTGAGCTTCATCGTGGTTCGTTGCATAGCTCTAGTGGTGGTCTTGTTTACTGAAAAGTTTTATACCCTCAAAGTTTACCTGAGTGGAGAAATCGTGTTTTCAATAAATTCAGAAAAATAATTTGCATAAAATCTGCCGCTTATCATAAACACAATTTCTCTAGATATACAAATACTACAAGTGTGAAACATTTCAGTAATCAAGACCACCGCTAGAGCTATGCAATGAACCAAAATAAAGCTCAGATCTGCATTACAAACCTTTTTATAGGGGGAAATGCAATTTCTCATGATTTAGAGTATCGAGCCACAGTATATATGTTATTTACCGGCTGGGAGGTCCGTACTGGAAAAATATTAATTTTTTTCGAGCAAAGTCAATAAAAATTGCAATTTTTTGGCGCGAAAAGTTGCGAGAGGTCCGTACTGGTGTGATACGGACCTCGTACTCAGCCAATCAAAAGGCTCTATTTTAGTTACGGACCTGAGTTACGGACCTCAAAAAAAATAAAGTGTTGTATGACTCGAGTCCGGAATAATTGAGGCCAAGACTCGGACTCGTCTGTAATATAATAATACATAGTAATAATGACTCGCGAGAACTGAAGCCGAGTCCAACCGAGTGCAGCGGTTTTTCGCGCTTCGTATTCACGATTCTGTTATTTTCTGTTGCATATTTATATAATAATAATAATAATAATAATAATATCCCCGTTCCTAGTCTGCTTGCAGTGAACCAATAGGGACTGACGTATTTATTTGCTGTATTAACGGGAGTTGTGTAGCTGACACCTGGGATTAAATTTTGTTATTTGAGTGTCCTTGTTTTAATGAGAATACGCAGTTGTTAGTGAATAACGGATTCCATCGGATTCGGACTTGGACTCGGAATGACCAGGACTCGAAAGAGATGGACTGGTGGACATGGACTCGGAATGACCAGGACTCGAAAGAGTTGGACTCGAAAGAGGTGGACATGGACTTGGAATGACCAGGACTCGAAAGAGATGGACTCGAAAGAGGTGGACATGGACTTGGAATGACCAGGACACGAAAGAGATGGACTCGAAAGAGGGGGACATGGACTCGGAATGACCAGGACTCGAAAGAGGTGGACTCGAAAAAGGTGGACATGGACTTGGAATGACCAGGACTCGAAAGAGATGGACTCGAAAAAGGTGGACATGGACTTGGAATGACCAGGACTCGAAAGAGATGGACTCGAAAGAGGTGGACATGGACTCGGAATGACCAGGACTCGAAAGAGATGGACTGGTGGGCATGGTCGGAATGACCAGGACTCGAAAGAGATGGACTCAAAAGAGGTGGACATGGACTCGGAATGACCAGGACTCGAAAGAGATGGACTGGTGGACATGGACTTGGAATGACCAGGACTCAAAATAGGTGGACATGGACTCGGAATGACCAGGACTCGAAAGAGATGGACTTGACTACAACACTGGTTTCCATACAATTATAGAAACACAAATGGATGTTTGGGAGAACGAGAAATCGTAGTGGGAACACGAGCCCAAAAAGTGAGCGTTTCCACTGCGTTTTCGAGTTCTCACAAACTTTCACGAGTGTTTCTATAACTATATGGGAACACGGGGAAAATGTTTTCTATTTCTTTTATATAATCAAATTTTGAAAATAAGTTAATTTGTGGTTTTTAGCTTTGTTTTATGCAACTACTTCCTCCATGTT
Source organism: Chrysogorgia sp. JL179-B06 (assembly GCA_035772405.1). Classification (NCBI taxonomy): domain Eukaryota; kingdom Metazoa; phylum Cnidaria; class Anthozoa; order Scleralcyonacea; family Chrysogorgiidae; genus Chrysogorgia; species Chrysogorgia sp. JL179-B06. Next base: position 2,851,645 of record JAYKKM010000044.1, read on the forward strand.
GAGCAATTTCGCCGGTCTTCTTCGAGCACCTGATCATCTCTAAATAAAGACTGGATTGGCGGCCATCTTGTTGGGACCACGTTATATAGTTTTACTATAGGCGACAGAGACTATCTGTCTCTGATCTTTTAAGATGCTAAAATGAATCAGTTGTCCAAGGTTTTCCCATAATGTAGAACACAAACTACGGCTTCATAACAGTAACTATGAAGCCGGAATTAGCGAGTGGCGGCCATATTGGAGTGACCTGTGGCCGCCACGCGCTAACGAGGAGAACTACGGTATATAACCAGGGAGATCTATCAACGAGTATTTGTCAAATCCAGTAGCGGATCATCTATGGGGCAAAGGGGGCATTTGCCCTCGGCCCCAGATTTTCTCTTTTTTACAAACGAATGGTGAATACTTCAGTATATAAATGAATAGTCTTATCATGCAATGGAGGACCTGTGCAAAGTATATTGAACGTTCTTATCTATTGCTGTGGAATACTGAAAATAGCGGGACCCCGAAATAGTAGTATAGTAAGTAGGGCTGCGGGCCCAGTCAACGTCAACCGTGATATAAACACCAAAACATCACCAAATTTGTGTCGAGCCACAACTCGGCAATGTTTTGGTACTCACGTTTTACAATCGACGTTGGTGAGCTCGCAGCGCTAGTCTCTGTGCTATTATGGTAATCGTTAGTCAATCTAAACACCCCTCCCACGTTTTCTACTAAGTTGATGCCAAATATTAAAAAAATCACGACTTTCGCTAAACTTTACGCTACTTTAGCCATATTTTAGGTGCGTTTCAACATTTTCACAAATTTGTCGAATCGCATTTAAAAAATAGTCGTCTCAACATTTTCACAAATTTGTCAAACCATATTTAAAAAATAGAAAGCGCCGTTTCAACATTTTCACAAATTTGTCAAATCACATTTTCACAAATTTGTCAAATCACATTTAAAAAAAAGAAAGTGTCGTTTCAATATTTTCACAAATTTGTCAAATCACATTTTTACAAATTTATGTATCGTAAAAGTGTCTCACGCGTGATAAAATTGCCACCTGTTATGCAAATTAGGTTATTGCCACCTGTTAATAATTGATTAGTCCGTTTGTTCACTATTTTCAACGTTTGTCGCCTCTTTTCTAAAATGGTGATCGTACACATATTTCGACGTTGTGATTCCTCCCGACAACAAGCCCAAGAAAGGCACGTACGGCGTCACAATCGCGACAATGCTCTCGACGTCTTTCTTTAGTAACGGATCTTTTTGTAGTTCGTCATTTAGCTCGTCAGGATTCTCTATAGCGTTCAACCCATCCAGTAAGCTAGCGAATTTGCTGATTAACAAGTCGGTGAGAAAAGCGTTTGCGATCTCCATTCTCTTCAACTCGTGTTGGCGCCATATCTTATCAATAACTTTCGCGGACGCTTTTTTAATGTACGCTTCGGACTGACTTACCACACCGTCACCGGACAGTCTAATAAGTTCGGATCTCCTAACGTCAATGTTGTCTTCCACAGTTGGGGTGTCGTCAGTGTCCTCGACTAATTCCTCAATCGTAGGATTTTCCTCACTTTTGCGTTTTACCATCACGCTATTACTTATGCCCATATTTTATTGCGGAATAACAACTTCGTGACTGTACGGATAGCGCAGTGAGATTTCGAGTCTAGCGTACTTATTATTTTTTAATGCGGTCACAATCGCCGACGATTTTTCTCTGCTAATGTTTCCAAGGTAATCGTCGATAACGACCTTCATATCACTCCTACTCGGGCAGTAAAAGCAAATGAGCTTACTAATGTTTTCTCTATACGGTTTTGCGATCGACGTCAGTTGTTGTGTGATGACAATAACGCTCAACATAAAATGTCGCGCGCTAAAAGCTAAGTTGACCAATTGACTAGTCCTATTCTTAACATCTTGAGAACTTGCACAGTCGTCCAACACAATCAGAGTGTTAGTACCTTTAAAAACGTTAGTCACACACTTGAGAACAGCGTCGACATTGTCCTGTGCGCAGTCTATCGCTAACACATCAGGGTCGCGTACATATTTCCAATCTTGATACGCTTTGTTCCACTCGAAAGTAGGACAAATCAACACAATGTAGTCAAATTTACTAAAGTACTCAGATTCCAATGTTTCCAGCAAATAATGCGTCTTACCACAAGCTGTCATACCAACAATTAACATATTAAACGGGATCTCCATTAACTCACGTTTGATTTAATACTGGATTGACTGCAACCCATTGTTCATGAAGTTGACCAACCCATCACTCATCACAAACACCCTGCACATGACATTTGCAGTCGTCGCTTTTTTAGTGATCTCAAGGAGCACGCCGGATTGTGTGTTCACAATTTTTTTACCAGTGGCGACATTGCGATTATCTTGAACGCTCCTCAAGTCGATGACTAACGCAAAGCCATCTTTATAGAACTTCTGTATGGTCATGAACTGAGCGTGTTCTTCACCCAACCCAAACAATCGTTTCGCTTCTGCATAGAACTTCAACTTTGGGATGCCTTGTGAGTACACGCTATTCGGTACACCTTCAATTGTGACTCTAATATTCTCGATATTTGGGTAAAGAAACTCCTCGCTGTCTGCTCGCACCTTATTTGTGAATAGCAACACAATCGCCTTCATGCTTTTTCTTGGAAGATTAATGTTTTCATTCACGATGGTTGTGCCTTTGTCCCATTCGGTGATTTTCATCAATGTGATGTGCTCATACGACAGACTACGACCACTTGCGTAACCCGACGCTATCTCATCAGCGAGCTCCTGGTTATCAATCGTCTCATACTCAAGCTCGAGGTTCTCCAGAGTGTACCCACCCACAGCGCTACCGGATTGTGCCACCATGATGTCTGTGGCCTTCGGAAGTGTGATCACATACTGCAAGTTGTTGTTCATACTAAAAGGAGCGTACAATCCATGGTCATTCATGATTTTACCGAGCTTAATCCGCAGTTTCGTCCCAATCACACCAAACATCAACGCGTCACTAACTTTAGTGACATTCCCACTCGTCGCACCACTGTCATCCTTAGAAATTAACTTTCTCAAGTTCTCACCACCAATACCATAGTCAATCATTTGGTCTCGCGCAGTAGCACTTTCCCAAAGGTCGCGATAAACACCAGTGTAATTTTCCCCATTGTTGTCATACACAGTCTCCCCAGCTAGTCTCACAACAAGTTTCTCAACCAACAACTTGCTCACATTGTTCAAGAACCAACTTTTGGCGTTTGCATTCTTAAAGTCAAACACTAGACCCAACGATCCAGGCACCAAACAGCTACTAACCTTGAGCTTCGGTATATCAATGTAAAGTTCCTCACCAGGACTGACTTTATTAGGGTTCAACGTGATTACGTGTTGCGTTCTCACCCCTTTTATGACACCCATGGTCGCTCGTCTAAAACCAGGGCTCAACTCTGCTGACGTGGCGTTCATATACCTTTACATATGTTTTATCGCTACCGTTTTAGCTTGTAATAATCGTACACAAACCACGCGAGTACCACCGCAAGTACCCACAGATTCTGAGCCAGCCATGCGAGACCCTTCGCACCCAACGTCAACGCATTATAAACTAAATTAGCCAACCCAACAGCCCATGGACCCATCTTCGTTATCGCGTTTTTAACAGCCTGTGCGAACGACTTTGTGGCCACAGCGCCTTTCATAACAGCAGACCTCCCAGCGATAATAATAGTCGTTATAATTCCAGCCGCTGAAATTGCCACAGCGCTCAACCCGACTACATTTTCTTTAGCCCATTCCTTAAATCTCTGAAACCTGTCAATGTCGACTTCTTGTTGCTCTCTAACTTCTTCTATTTCTCGCTGCTCAATAGTTCTGTCTCTGGCTTGCTTGAGTCCTGACTCTCTTTCAAACAAACCAGCGCGCTCTCGCCCTTCGTCGGGCGTGAGACCAGTTTGGTTAGTTTTTTTATCAAGCTTTGCCAATCTCCCACTCGTCTCATCTATCGTCTCTTGAAAGTGGTCTACCTGCGCTTGCAACGCACCATCATCACCCGTTCTTGACTCAGGCACCACACTATCGCTTGGATTAACCACACCACTCAGATCACGGTTCTCGTCTGGTGTTAGCCCAGGTACGTCGACATAGCCCACTTTTGTCTCAATTACTGGGAAGCTATCTGGGACTACTTCTGTTGTGACAACTGTTGTCTCTGTACTCTCAGGGATTTGACTAACTAACTGTTTGAACTGCCCAATCGCGTTTTTACTACTCACATCTTTACTGTAGACCAAGCCTTTTTTCCAAGGTTTTAGAATTAGTTTGGGTTTTCCATATTTACCGTCTTTGTTTACTGGTTTGAAAAGAATAGCCCCCGAGTCCGTAACCTGCGACCTGTTGACTATTTCCCTTGACGCGTCGTCTTGACCGAGCGCCTTTTTGCTTAATTTACGTATTTTCTTGTTTATTAGCTTGATTCTTTTTACGTTGTTTTCTGTTAGCTTTTTGTTAGATGCTTTTAGCTCGCCCAGCCTTCTCTCAATTTCTTTCTCCTCTTCAAAAGCTATACTAAAACTCTCGTCATTGACATCACCATATGACTCCTGCTCAACAAACTCCACTGCAGGGACTTCTGTTTTGGTTCCCCTTATCGTCACCGTCTTACCATCATCAGTATCAATAAATGACGTCTCTTTTTGCCCACCTCGTCTCGCGTCTAGCTCACTCCTTATCTTTTTCGCTTGGTCTTGATAGTCGTTGTAATTAACACGAACGTCTTCCGGCATGTTGTCTTCAGTGTGCTTACCGTACATGCCTTCAATAACGTCTTCAACATCGGCGAGCGTCTTTTCTAATTGCTCATTACTCATGTCTTCGTACTTATTGAGGGTTTCCATCTCGATCTCGTCAAAAACTTCCCCACCTTCAGCCATATTACATTAGCTCACATTTTGAATATCGCTCTCTGACTCCCACGAATCACATTTGCTTTTAGTTTAGATAATTGTACGCAAGCCACGCGAATGTCACCGCAAACACCCACAGATTTTGAGCTAGCCAGGCAAGACCCCTTGCGCCTACCACCAGCGCGTCGTAAACTAAGTTAGCTAATCCAACAGCCCATGGACCCATCTTCGTTATCGCATTTTTAACAGCCTGTGCGAATGACCTCGTGACCATAGCGCCTTTCATAACGTTAGACCTCCCAGCGATAATAACAGTCGTCACAATTGCTGCCACTGAAATCGCTAAAGCACTCATCCCAACCATATTTTCTCTAGCCCATTTCTTGAACTTCTGAAACTTGTCAATGTCGATCTCTTGTCGCTCTCTAACCTCTTCTATTTCCCGCTGTTCAATAAGCGTGTCTTTAGCCTGTATGAGTCCAATCACTCTTTCGGCTAGATTAACGTGCTCTTCGCCCCCCACAGTTGTGAGATCTTTTTTACCAAGCTCTGCCATTCTCTCACCCGCTTTGTCTATCAAGTCTCGAAAATGGTTTGCTTTTATTTGCAATGTACCAGCGTCGCCTATTCTAGACTCACGCAGCGTATTCTCGCTTGGATCGAGTGTGCTATTCAACTCGCGATTCTCGATTGGTGTTAGTCCAGGTATGTCGACGTGCTCCGCGCGCGTGATGTCTAACAATGACGCACTCCTCGCAACACCTTCGTAGTCTTTTGCGTTGTCACTAATCCGCGTCTCAATATTGCTAAAAGCCTCCTCCACGCGTCGACGCTCCCTTCTACCATGTTCGCGAGCCAACCCGCTCCTCACTTTAGTTAGTCTAACTTTCTCGCCGACTGTAACGTTTGGGTCGTCCCAAGCTAGCTCACTATCTTTAGTGGCTTTTTCAAGACTACGCTCTAGTTCGTCGTCGGCGACATCTTTGTATTCGTTAGAGCTACCCATCTCAAGGTTGTCGAAGCCACTTTCAGTCATATTACATTAACTCACATTTTGAATATCGCTTTCTGGCACCCACGAATTATGTTTGCTCTCGTAACCTAACCATTTGACCAGCGCCATCTTCTCCCCTCTGACTTTCTTTCTTTTCAACACCTTTTCAACTCTGTACACATCGTCACCATGTTTCTTATTGACCAGCGATAATTCCTGTTCATAAAATTTACCAATAATCTGTTCACCGGCGTGATCCTCAATTTCGTACACGTTCGGATCGCCACGAATAACCTTTACCACTTTAAACAGCTCTTCAGTGAAGTTGGCTTCATAGCCCTTTGTGAACACACTCTTGTACTTACTAATTCTCACTGATTCGCCAACTCTAAACTTTGGCAATGGGTTGTCTGCAAATTGGTGACCAAACAAAGTGGTCCACACTTCACCCTCATTTGACTTATCGACATCCTTTGGCTTCATCATAATGCTTCGATTCACACTGCTATTGTAATTGTCCACAAATTTATCCAAAGCATCAATCCATTTGTATGTCCCACGGGTGTAAAAGTACTTCCACATAATGCTCTTCAGACTTCTATTAAAACGCTCAACAACAGCAGCCTTTTTATCGCTCTTAGTGCTGAAATATTCAACACCATGTTTTTTCAACAAACTTTTCACACCAACATTGTAGAACTCGAGTCCATCATCAAATTGTGCTAACTTAGGTGTGACCCCAAACCGATCTTTAAAGTCAACCAACAATTTTCCAACAGCCTTAGTCATGTTCTTAGTGTCTTTTCTATAAACTGCAATGCCAAAAGCGTATCTACTCAATATTTCAATACCTGTCAATATCCAATAATACCCTCCATTCTGTTTTGAGTACTTACTCATGTCCACTAAGTCCATTTGGAGCTCTTCACCAAGAAATCCAACAAAAGTCGCGCGGAACTTGTGTCTTCTCACAATAGGTTTGTACCTAGTGTAAGTGTCCTGCGCTGTCAACCATTCTTTCACTGTTTTTCTAGTTACTTTCAATCCGTCTCCCAACGCACTTTGATACAACCTCTCTGCACCACTGTACCCTGTCTTGGGATTATAATAAATGTCTCTCAACCCTTGCTCTGTCTCCACACCAAGCTCCATATAATTCACACAATATACAGTTCCAATAACACCGCGCCAATTTTAACAGCACCGTTATTTGGTTTGACACGAAACGTCATACTTGAGTAAACACCTTTTTTAATACCCACCTTAGACTCAATGTCCACATGGCGTTGCACTGACCCCTTCAAAGGCTGCTCAGTGGGTATTGGCAACGTTGTGATCACATTGCTACGCTTTCCATCAATACCCACATTGCTCTCGGTTTCGACAATGTCGCACGAAACTTCTATGTACTTCAGACCTCTATACATATCGACCTCGTTTGGGCTGATGTACCACCGTGAGTTGCCTTGAATCACCGTATCCTTCGCGAAACCAAGTAGAGGTCCAAGGGTGCCAAGCGTAGTTGCGCGATCGACCTTAACCCTGCATCTGCTTATGTGCGTTAGTCTCTCTATCTTAAGATCCACCTTTTTGGTTTTAAACTCTTGCTCTAAGAGTTTGGTCAATTCGTCGAAGTTATGGTACCCCCCCATCGCATCAGGCATTGGGGTAATGTCCTTAGCGTCGATCCGCGTGGAGACGCTAAGGAGGTCGTTAATTCCTACGTTATGGTGGTCCCAAAACACAGTGGCTGTCTTGACCATAATGTGTGGGTTGTCACTCGAGATCATCATCGCGTTGTCAAAGGACACAACTTTTTCCACACCCTCAATGAATACCGTCAACTTTCGCATTATGTATAACATACGGTATATTATATGCAGAAAGCCCTTCATGAGTACTATGGAAAGCACTACAAACTCGCGATGGCTAACACATCGAAGGCTGCACACGACGCGAAGGCAGACCTCATCAAAAAGTACCCTCACGCCACTTTAAGCAAATTCGAGTTCAATCCAAATATTTCACAAGATGGTGAGACCCTAAGTGTCGACATATATTTCAGAAACAACGACATCCTCAGCACGGACATAACCAGCACAACCTTCAAAAATGATAAAAGCATGTGGAAGTGGCTACACAATAGTAAGTTCCCAATAATATGGCAAGGTGGTGGAACTATTCAACCACTGCCAAAAGGTCATAAAAACCATTGGGGACTTTGGGATGGTTATCCAACAGAAAACGTGCTAAATTACCCAGTGAATAACTTCAAAGTTTTTGTTAACCAGAGTAGCTACTTCATGTCAAAGCTACCAGTCTTGCGAGTCACCACGTCAAAGACAAAATCAGAGTGGGATGACAGCGAATCTTACTATCGCGTTGTGTTTGCGACGTATTGCGCGAGTTTCTGTTGTGGAGTGTCGTTGCAACATTTATCAGTGTCACAAGAAGTTCACCCTGTGGTCACAAGTGTGATGAGATTTCATTTGTACTTCACCATTAGAAGACTTCTCAGAAGAATGGAAGGTGGTGAGACCATGAAATCGATAAGTAGAGAGTTCAACGCTTATGAGTTGTATGGCAAGACTTCCAAAATTCCCAGAAGGCACTACTACCAGAATAAAGTCCTGAGCGATGGTACAACAGGTGAATCCAGAGTGTTCACGCTCAACGACATTCATAACGATTATAAACGATACGTCGCACGACTCTCAGACGGCTTTACCAACATTGGACTACAATATCTAAATCAGAGCATAGAAGCCTTTGTGTACTCCACACTTGGTGCGCAAGCGAGAACACGTGTATCAGTCGTTGGTGGTTCTGCAGGAAGTCTAGAGACTCAACAAGAATTCCGCAAGTTGTTTTCTGACAGTGTTATACAGTATGACGTGTCGACATGGATTCTCAACATGAATAAATCGATTAGAGACACCAACGTTGTCCAAAATCTCGCGGTGTCGCCAAGTACGTGGTTAATGCCAAGTAACCTAGTGATTCTCAAGAATAAAATCGCTGGGTACAACAACTTATTAAAGATTGCCACAGAGTCCATGAGATTTGGAGTGAACACTCACTTGAACGCAACAACACCAACAATTACGGCTAAAAAAGTCCACCAAGAAAATGTGGTGGCTAACTTAGTAACGCCAGCGAGTCTTGCGGCTAAAAAAGTTCACCAAGAAAACGTGGTGGCTAAAAAAGTTTACCAAGAAAATGTGACACCACTTCCTGTGAGAAAAACAGTGGCCACCACCACAAGCGAGTCAGACACGACAACGCTAGCGATAATCTTAGGGTTCTCAGCAGCCTCTGGTTATCTGCTAACCAAATACACCTTCAGGTAGTGATGAGTCTAAACTATGGGTATGAATCTGACGACCCTCACGATAAAATACTAAAGAGAACGAAAAGGCATCTGGACGAAGATCCCAAATTAAGCGCGACCGGTGGAAGGATGTCTGGAATAATAGACATGCAAGGCTCGGCAATAAAAAACGTAGCAGACCCAGTCGACGACTCAGACGCCACAAACAAAAGAACTCTAGAGCAATTGCTATCAAGCTACCTCAAGAGTCAGTCCTACAACGTTGTGCTCGACTTCAACGTTAGCACACACGCCTTGAAAAACGTGGAATTTCACACCAATGGTTCAAACAAAGTGAAAGCCATTGGTGAAACAAGTAAATTAGTGCAAAACAACCCGGCTTATGGTCCTATTGTCGGCATCAGTAGTGTAAGCCAAAGTTTTCTATCACCTGTGTTAACACCAATCCCACTTGAGTCAGGTCTCCATTTTAACTGCCCCAGTATGCAATGGTGTGATCTCTCCATTTTTGTTGTGGTGAGGTTACCTACTCGCACCGCTGGATCAAATTGGGAGACAATTATATCAAACGACGATGGTCAGTGGGATAAGTTCATAGGGTACAAGACTGGTATGACTAATGGACTCGCGTATGGTGGTAGCATCCCAGCGATGGAGAGCATATGCACTATTCCGAGTGGTGTCGACATAAGTAAAATGCATATGATATCAATACACTGGCAAATGGACAATTCGCACGTCAGAGTCAACAACATCAAGTCAACCGACTCAGACTTCGTAGCAAATATGAAAAAGATAGGCACACCCTATGGAACGATTTTTGGAATACATCGACCAAGAATACCTCTCGCACCTTATGCGTACCCATCATTGATAGAATTCTACGGTGTGAAAATTGTGAGTGGTTACATGACGAACCGAGACATCATAATCATGGGTGGAGAAATGATGAAGGAATATGGTGTAAAGTAAATGGGAGCATGTATTTCGAGACCTCATGAAACATATAAGATAAATAAGACGACTGATCACATGTTCAAAGCTGGTGGGTCATTTGGCCGCGGTGACGTGACTCTCGAGCTCCACGCTGAGATTGGTATGAGGTCTAAAAAGACTTACGGTGAACCTATTATGTTGCCAGAGTCAGACAAAGTAGGAGTGGTGGGAGACGTGACTTAAGTTATGTAATGGGTTGGCTTAGAAAACTGGCTCATAACATTAGAAACTTTTTCAGACGACGTAGAAAACTGAGGGCTAATAAAACACACCTACTGCATTGGTACACAACAAACCAGATCTATAAAAAACCCGACACCCACGTCGAGTAATTTTTTTGTGGGAGAGACTATATAGTGATGACTTCCATAGCGCTTCGATTATTCGATTTCGATGGTCACCAAATCACGACAGTCATGGACAACGGTGAAATATGGTTCAAAGCAAAAGAAGTCGCGAGCGCTCTAGGTTATGCTCGACCAAAAGATGCAGTAAACGACCACGTCGAACCTGATTGCAAAATGAAGATGGAGCAGGCCTCATTTATCAACGAACTTGGGGTCTACTCGTTAGTGTTCTCGAGTAACCTAGAGCGTGCGAAACACTTTGGAAGGTGGGTGCACTCGGAAGTCTTACCAAGCGTTAGAAAAAGTTTAGCTGGCGTTGGTCTCAAACACAATCAATTTAAAATGATCACTGAGTTCGACCTTCACACGAAAGTTGTTGGTTTTCTTAGGAAATATTATCCAGAAGCTATTTTGATAGCCGCTTGTGGTGAGAACCAAGACACTTCGAGTAAAAGAATAAATTCGTGGAAAAAAGGTTACCAACGTGGAACACCTGACTTAGTTATTGCTAATGCAAACCGACAGCATAGCGGGCTTGTGATTGAGTTCAAGAATCCAGGTGGCACAGGCAAGACGTCCAAAGAGCAGGAGTCTCTGTTGCTTAGATATAAATCCGCTGGTTATCTAACGTTGTTGTGCGACTCGTACGACGACGTTATTACCACAGTGATAAAATATTTCTTTGACGTTGGGTTTCAGTGCTCTCACTGCCTTCGTAAATTTAAAAATAAATCAGCGTTGAGTAACCACGAGAGACGCTATTGTAAAGAGACTTTTTAGACAGCGAGTAATAAGTCGAATTAGCGCTCGTTCTCGTTGTTGAGACGACGTCTGAAGTGACAACTGCTCTAGCATTTTTTAAAGACGTTTTTTAACTTGGTAAAAAATATCTGCGAAACTTTCTCTGACCACTGTGTGAAAAAATGTTTCTACGATACATTGGACGCTTCATGTGACCAATGTTTAAATTTTAAAAAAGTGGGGTATCCGAGAACACCCCTAATTTTGTGTGGAAGGATGATGACGTCTGCACACTGCGCGATATTGCTCAGCACCACCAACAAACGATTGTCCTGTGTTGTATCTCCAATTGAATGGTGCATCAACAGTTGTTCCGCGAGTGTCACGACAAACGGCGCAATACGCTTTTAGAAATGTGATGTCGTCTGCTACTGGGAACAGTGTGTCGAGCTCACCAATTCTTTTTAAGCGCTCCGTTGATATGAGACCACAAATAATGACGTGAATGCCGGCTTTAATGTATTCGTGAGTAACTGGGAGTAGATCAGAGTACCAATGGCCTTCGTCAATCCCGATGACGTCGTAATCAACTATCTCGGAAGAACTTGGAAGGTTGGTGATTAACTTCGCAGGTAAACTGTCTGATCCAACAACAATGGTCTGACGATGTGTGGAGAACGTGTGGTCAGCTCGCCTGGTGTCGCCTGCGTTGTTCATGTAGAGGACTTTGAGCCCTGATTTACTCAACGTGACTAACCTGCGGAGAGTCTCTGTTGTTTTCCCTGCAAACATGGGACCAATCACGATTTCTAGTTTACCAACTTTCTTCATGGTTACTATACCTCCAGAGAAATGCTCTCCCCTCTTGCGGCAACTGTTGCTCGTTGTTAAATATCCGCTGAAGCTCTAAGTTTTTAAGATGGGACCTCGAGCTCTCATGTCTTGAGCGATGCATTGGGTTGTTGGTAACCACACCACATGGGTAACAATTGTACGACGCGCCGCCGTGCGCAAAATCCAGGTGAGTGGGTGAGAGTATGTGACTCATAATATCGCCCGCACCCAGTATTTCGTTACACCCCACCCTACAAACGTTAACGTCACAGTTTGCGGCGAGGTGTAGCCACGCTTTGAGTTTGGTTGAGCATGGTTTCCATAGAAGGGTCGCCAAGAACACTTCGAGGTAGTTACCGAGTAGTGTAGCGGCGGACTCGCAAGGGTTGCTCAAGTAATGACTACTTGCTAACGTAAGACGTTTGAATGGTGAGTAGCACCACACAGGGATCATCTTGGCTAGTTCGTTAACCATCCTGTTGGCTCTAACTTCATCAAGCTCGACCCAAGCCTCATGAGCGAACTTTGTATAGAGAATCTGGGTACCAAATTGTCTTGACACCTCCTCGTTTCTACGATCGGGGTCGCACAACTTGAAGACTTGCGAGTACCCTTTTAAGACGTTGGGTCCAGAGGCGCCTTGTGGGGTAGACGCATCGACAAAGGACATTCTCCGCATTGCGTCGATCTCCTCTTCTTGGCGGGCTTGGTCTTGAGTCATCTCTTCTGCGATGTCTTGGACTTGAGTCATTATGTTATACTCTCAGAAAAAATCCTAATTTTTTAGTGCGTTTGGTCTGGAACTGTGAGACACCTGTGAGGTCAACTGTGAGACACCTGTGAGGTCAACTGTGAGTAAGATAACACGTGATAATGTATTAGATGGTTGAGGACTCACAGACGGCTGTTGAGGCGAAGATTACAGCTGATGTGAAGAGTGTTAAGGTGAAGGACCCAAAGCGTGTCGCTGCTGGTAAAAAGTTGGCTGAGATATCGAAAGCCGCTAAAGAAAAGAAAATGCGTGAAATGATAGTCAACGAAGAACAGGGTAGTGAGTGGAGCTATGGATATGTTGTCGGAACACTTGGTGTAATCATCGCTGGTGCTTCACTGTGGTACACAATTAGCAATGAAAAAGAGACACAACTGGAGCCTGCGAGCACTGTGGTTAGCGCGTCAGAAAATCGTAGAACTTGTCGTCCAGCGCTAGACACGTTTGATTCTTGAACAAAACACACGACAATGTATATATGTCCGCGATCGATCGAAAAGAACTTATGAACGAATTGTACGATGCGCTACTTGTTACGACTGGTGCTGTGGCAGTGAGTATGATTTCTAAAAAGGCTTTGGGAGAACCATTGGGAACACCAGAGACAGTGAAAGGCACAGTGAAACTTGCTGCAGCTGTTGGTGCAGGAACGCTGTTAGTAAAATGGATGCAATCGAAAAAGTGGATACCGACAGATCCATTCAAATCAACGTAAGTTAATGGTGAGTGTTGTGGCTGGAGGGATATTTAATGCAGTGGCTTTTGCGGGCGCTGGTTTTATGTTTTCAAAGTTTAACCACTCAGGCTATGAAGCTGAGATGAAAAGACACAACCATGCGTTGGAACAGCTAGCCAGTGCGAAAGAAGTGTGGTATGAGAATGAGGTCGCCAAGAAAGATAAGATCCAGCGTTTACGACAACAGCTCTCAGATGTTAATGCTGACATCAATGACACAAACCACGCGTTGGAAGAACTTAGAAGCGTAATGACCATACGGCACAGCGGACGAGTGTTCACTAACCTCCCGAAGGTTGCGGATTACTACCAACCGAGTGCGGAAATGAAGGAATACCAATTATTGTTTGTTAGCGCGCTAGGTTTGGGTAGTGGAATAGTGGTGTGGGTGCTAACTCGGTAAAAAAAATGTTGGAGTAATATAGGCGATGGACAAACTTATGAGGCAGATGAGTTACGGCTACACAATTGACGAGATCGCGAGTGAGACACAAATTGAGTGTGGATGCACCTTCAGAATTCACCACTGCTCGGATTGCGACGTTGTGAAACATGTGACTGACTGCGGTGGGTACGCGTGTCCAAAGTGTGGCGACATCGAATGGGGTTACACTCAGAGTTACAGCGACATGAGACTCACACGGTTAAAAAGCGTTCACAAGCGGTCTTGGTGGATGGGGAGGAGACTACGGAACGTTGTGAAGGGCGTGCACCTTGAGTTGATAAAAGAGGACTTCTTGAAAGTTGTCAACGCGTTGTACTCGTGCAATTTGGTAAAGGGTAGAAATGTTAGCAGATACGGATACTACATTATTAGGTTGTGCCACAGAAGACGAGTCGAGACACTCAAGAAGGTGTCAGACCTCAAAGACGGGAAGGTGAAAGACTTGTTTGACGATAATTTGTTTGGGGTGGTGTACCCAAAGCTAGGATGGTGCGAAAGTGGCGACAATTATTACAATGAGTGGGCTAAGAAAAAAAGTGTAGTGTAAGTATAAGCCAATGAGTCGGACTGCGAAAAATTCAGTGACAAAAAGACGGGCGCATAAGACGAGTGCAGCCGTTGTCAATTCACTAACAGACGAAGCGACCAACGTTCACGGCTTTTTTAGAGATCAAGAAACACAACCTGTAGCCCAAGACCTCACACCGTCAACACGTTTGTTGGATCGAGCACTGAGAGGGTTCACAAGGTCTTATGGAGTCGAGGTAATTGACGACAGAGACATCAATCAGGTAAATGGTAGTAGAAGCGCTGTCACTAACCTTTTGAGACGTGAACTAAATGAGACCAACGGAATGAAAGTGGTGGAGACAGTCAAGGTCACTTTTGAGAAAGTTTTAGAACTCAATAAGACCACGTACAAAACTGCCTACTTTAACAGCGAAACGTTCGTCGTCATTAACGAGCATGACATCGAGGATGTTGCCAATCGTGGATCGGAACAGATTTTGACGCGGATAGCTGGGTGGTTATCTGAGGGGTCTGGATGGACTATCGACAAAATAGATGCACACTACGTCAATATCGCTATTTACAGACCTTTGCATGGGAGTAGCTACATTGCGTTGCCAAAGGAGCTGCGCAATAGTATGAAGGGTCTGATAAACGTAAATAACGATGATGACAACGAGTGCTTTAGATGGTGTCACCTTGCGCATAAGTTTCCTGTTGGAAAACACTCTGATAGAACGTCGAAGTACGCTAGGCATGTCGGTGAGTTGAATTATGACGGAATTGACTTCCCAGTATCAGTCAAAGACTACAACAAGATCGAAAAGGCTAACGAAATTAGCATTAACGTTTTTGGGTATGAAAATAAGCAGCCATTCCCTGTGTACGTTTCTAAGGAGACGTATCCTGACCATATGGACCTATTGTTGATAACTAATGACGTGGGCAACAAGCATTATGTGTACATTCGCGATTTCGACAAATTCATGTACCGTCAGACAAAGTATAAGGCGAGAAAGCACTTTTGTAGGTATTGTTTGCAATGTTTCACCCGTGCGGACGTGCTTGAAAGTCATATTGAAGTGTGTTTGGTCATTAATGGGAAGCAAGCTATTAAAATGCCACAAAAAGGTGCGAAAGTGAAATACGAGAATTTTAGTAGACAGCTAAACGTACCATTTGTGGTGTACGCAGACTTCGAGGCTATCACACAGAAGGTGCACACAGCGACACCATCAAGCGAGAGTAGCTACACAAATGCTTACCAGAGGCACGTCGACTGTGGTTATGGGTATAAATTAGTTTGTTGCTACGACAACGAGTACAGTAAGCCAGTAAAAGTGTATCGCGGTGAAAATGCAGTCAACAAGTTCATTGGGGAGATGTTAGAAATTGTCGAATATTGTAAAGAGACATCTGAGAGTCACTTTAACAAAGAAATGATACTGACTAATGCCGATAAGAAGAACTTTGACGAGGCTAAGAGTTGTCATATTTGCAGTGTTGAGTACACTGGTTCTGACGTTAGAGTGAGAGACCACTGTCACGTGTCAGGTAAGTACAGAGGGTCCGCACATCGTCAGTGTAACGTGAACTTTAGATTGACTGATAAAATTCCTGTGATCTTTCATAACTTACGTGGCTACGATAGCCATTTCATTATGCAGGAGATTGGCAAGTTCGGTCAAGACATAAATGTGATACCGAACAACATGGAGAAGTACATGGCGTTCATGCTTGGAAAAAACTTGGTGTTCTTGGACAGCTTTCAGTTCATGGGTAGTGGTCTAGACAACTTGGTGAGGAACCTACCAAGGGACGCTTTCAAATACACGTCAGAAGTGTTTCACGACGAGGGGTTGGCACTCATGACAAGAAAGGGAGTCTATCCCTATGATTACATGGACTCCTTTGATAAATTCGATGAATGCGAGCTACCCTCCAAAAAAGATTTCTACAGCGTTCTGAATGACGAGCACATTACGGAAGAAATGCATGAGCGCGCCATCGATGTGTGGGACTACTTCGACGTCGAAAGTATGGGTGGGTATCACGACCTGTATTTGAAAAGCGACGTGCTCTTGCTTGCCGACGTTTTTGAGAACTTTAGAAAGACATGCCATCGCGAGTATAAATTAGACCCGTGTCACTATTTCACATCGCCTGGATTGGCTTGGGATGCCATGTTAAAGATGACTGGAGTGGAACTCGAGTTATTGTCCGACATCGACATGTTCCAGTTTGTAGAATTAGGTATGCGTGGTGGTGTGAGCTACATATGCAACAGACATGGCGTGGCGAACAATAAATATATGAAGGGGTACGATAAAGCGCAAGAGTCGAAGTATTTGATGTACCTTGACGCCAACAATTTGTATGGATGGGCGATGAGTCGAAGTCTACCCACGGGCGGCTTCAAGTGGTTGACTGAGAAAGAAATAAAAAAGGTTAATCTATGCGACTATCACAACAATAGTAAAAAGGGGTTGCTGCTCGAAGTCGACTTGGAGTATCCAGACCACTTGCATGACCTACACAACGATTACCCGCTGGCTCCTGAAAAGATGGAGATAACTGTCGACATGTTGTCAGAGTACTGCACGAAAATCAAAAATAAGTTTAACGTGAGTGTTGGTGGTGTGAAGAAGCTGGTGACTAATTTGATGGACAAAAAAAAGTATGTGTGTCACTATAGAAATCTGCAGTTGTATATGGATCTTGGATTGAAAATCAAAAAGATTCATAGGGTCCTACAGTTTGACCAGTCCAAGTGGTTGGGCAAGTACATCGACTTTAACACAGTCAAGAGAACCGCGGCTAAGAACGCTTTCGAGAAGGATTTCTTCAAGTTGATGAACAACAGTGTGTTTGGAAAAACAATGGAGAATTTGAGGAAGCGTGTGGATGTAAGATTAGTGACCACCGAGAAAAAGTTAGAAAAGCTTGTCTCAAAGCCTACGTTTGTGTCTTGCAAGATATTTAGCGAGAATTTAGTCGCTGTCCACAAAGTCAAAGAGACGCTGACATTAAATAGACCTGCATACGTGGGTATGTGCATACTGGACTTGAGCAAAACGTTGATGTATGACTTCCACTACAACTATATCATGAAAAAGTACTCTAGCGACACCTGCAGACTACACTTCACCGACACTGACAGTCTGTTGTACACAATCAAAACTGACGACGTCTACTCTGACTTCATGGAGGAGCGCGAAAAGTTTGACAATAGCGATTACCCTGCAGACAACCCATTCGCTTTCAAAGAGAACAAGAAAGTCATTGGCAAGATGAAGGACGAGTGCGCTG
Organism: Chrysogorgia sp. JL179-B06; assembly: GCA_035772405.1. Taxonomy (NCBI): domain Eukaryota; kingdom Metazoa; phylum Cnidaria; class Anthozoa; order Scleralcyonacea; family Chrysogorgiidae; genus Chrysogorgia; species Chrysogorgia sp. JL179-B06. Next base: position 2,869,564 of record JAYKKM010000044.1, read on the forward strand.
GAACACCAATTATTGAGTTCGTCGGGTTGCGCAGTAAAATGTATAGCTATTTGAAAGAGGATGGGGGTGGTGGGAAAACTGCTAAAGGTATTAGAAAGAATATAATTAAAAAAGTGATCAGACACGAAGATTACAAAAGTGTGCTACTAGAGCAGAAACAATTGCGACACACAATGAAGACCATTAGAAGTGTCAAACATCAGCTCGGTAGCTATGAAATTAATAAAGTATCGCTATCCTGCTTCGACGATAAACGATACCTTTTAGAAAATGGTATTGACTCCTATGCGTATGGTCACAAAAACGTTGTAGCGAGAACCCTGACGAACTAAATGACGAACTACAAAAAGACCCGTTACTAAAGAAAGACGTCGAGAGCATTGTCGCGATTGTGACGCCGTACGTGCCTTTCTTGGGCTTGTTGTCGGGAGGAATCACAACGTCGAAATATGTGTACGATCACCATTTTAGAAAAGAGGCGACAAACGTTGAAAATAGTGAACAAACGGACTAATCAATTATTAACAGGTGGCAATAACCTAATTTGCATAACAGGTGGCAATTTTATCACGCGTGAGACACTTTTACGATACATAAATTTGTAAAAATGTGATTTGACAAATTTGTGAAAATATTGAAACGACACTTTCTTTTTTTTAAATGTGATTTGACAAATTTGTGAAAATGTGATTTGACAAATTTGTGAAAATGTTGAAACGGCGCTTTCTATTTTTTAAATATGGTTTGACAAATTTGTGAAAATGTTGAGACGACTATTTTTTAAATGCGATTCGACAAATTTGTGAAAATGTTGAAACGCACCTAAAATATGGCTAAAGTAGCGTAAAGTTTAGCGAAAGTCGTGATTTTTTTAATATTTGGCATCAACTTAGTAGAAAACGTGGGAGGGGTGTTTAGATTGACTAACGATTACCATAATAGCACAGAGACTAGCGCTGCGAGCTCACCAACGTCGATTGTAAAACGTGAGTACCAAAACATTGCCGAGTTGTGGCTCGACACAAATTTGGTGATGTTTTGGTGTTTATATCACGGTTGACGTTGACTGGGCCCGCAGCCCTACTTACTATACTACTCGAAATTAGCGGCTGCCCGAAAGTAGCAACCCCACGACATTAGCGGCTGCCCGAAAGAAATGGCCCTTACGAAAATAGCTCACTTCTGCGTGATACATGCAGTGAACTTCTGTTCTACTACAGGCTACTGCACAGAAATCAAATGATGTTTATCATGTTATTTACAGTTACGTCTTTATAAGACATCGAAAACCAAGATCAAATTTCGCCATTTTAACAGCGATGTTATTTCTCCCCATAAATGTGATGCGAGTCATTTGACGCTATCTCAGGCACAGGCCCCCTTGTATTTGAAAGCTGGAGGCAGCGAAGTACGAACCTCCGAACACAGCTCTCATTTTAGTGACTGGCCCAAAAATATTCTTTGCCCCCGGCCCTGGGAGGGTTAATCCGCCACTGGTCAAATCGAATTGTTAGGATTGTGACCAACGGCATTGGTGTACTGCCGAAATAGCGTGTAAGTTGTCTAACGTTTTTAGAATGATATTTGATTTGTATTTCTACCGTACTAAGATTGCTTATTTGCATATATATTCAGGAAAGCTTTCTCGGATAATCTTTTTCATTACAGATAAACTTGTTTGTTTGTTTGTTAAGTCTACAAGTTCTCAACTTCCATGTTTACAATTTTCTACGACTAGTTTTGTATTTGGTATAGTGTTTGTAAAAGTAACCGGTTTGTTACGAATACGATATTATTATATTGTTCCGGTTGAGAAACCGCATAATAATGATGTTGAAGTATCAGCTATTTTTATTTCAACGAAGTGGCTATTCGTATCAAATGTCTTTCATATAATTTATGCCTGGAAAATAACTCATGCGTGCTCGCACGCGGGAACAAGCACGTGAGACACACTCGTGACATAAACGACGAGCTTCTCACTTCTGTCATCTAAACACACACTCCAAGGAAAATGTATAGAAAGCCGAGAAAAACTCTTCGAGTTCCAATGAGTAAGTTTACGGATATTTGTTTGCTTTTTGCATGTCATTAATCAATGTAAATCTTTACAATATAACGTACAATATTACCATTTCCACTCAGCGTTGGTTCCCCGCGTGCGAGCCCGCGTGTTATTTTCCAGGCGTAAATATGAAAGACATTTGCTAAGTGTCGATAAACTGTAGTAAGTAGAGAGTCTAGAAATTCGTTTTACGAACGATGGGAACGCTTGTCGGAATCGCTAATAGTACTTTAATAAAGGTAGAGTTATGCAAATCATTTGAAACAAGTACTTATTAGAAAATTGGGGGAAAATTTTTGACTCCAGTACAAATAGCAAATGGAAGTCCCCGTACAACTCCAGTACGAATAGCCACTTCATTATTTCAATCATTGATTTTGTTTATTTTATTTTAGTGTTCATTCCTTTCGATAAGGCGCAATCGGAATTTGGCAAAAGGTAAATACACTTTGATATAATCTTGGTTGAGCGGCTTGAGTCAAGATTAAACGCCAATGTTTTCAGGTTTTTAGATTCAACTAATTTCATTTGGTGCCACGATCGCAACGATGTCATAGTGGTCGATGTAATAGAGTGTCGTACAAATCTTGTCTTTTGTCTGCTGTATGCAAAGCAGTCTTTACTGATTGCAGAGATAGATGGACACTCTATTACATCGACCAGCGTGACACAGTTGCGATAGTGGCGACCAAATGGAACTACCAGGCTTTAGTATACAATTCGAGATACAATCCAAACACGGAGATTCTGCACGGAGTGACAATCTCAGGCCGTTTTCGCGCGTGCTGAGATTGCAACCAAGTGAATATGCGATCTCAGCACGATAACAACTATCTCCTGAGACCAGGGACGTAGCCAGGGGGGAGCCGCTGCTCCCCCGCTTTGCTTGTTGAACTAAAACCAAAAATTAAACTAAATATTTTACAGTACATGATTAATTTGTTTACAAATTGCTTGTTCTTCATAAATTCATCACAAAACACAAAGTGCCTGTGCTATGGACAATTATTCTCGAAATTTAAATATGTTTCCGTGTTCAGTTCCTTTCTAATAAACCTACGCCTTTTCTAAAATAAGCAAACAATTGTGTTTCATGTCAGAAATTGCTGTAAAATCACTTCTGGGCCGTTCACCCCCAGACTTCCCAGCCACAATCGCGGCTTTCCGGCGAACATATTGCCACGACTTCCTTCATTCTCCACAGGGCTCCCCCCAATTTGAAGGTTCTGTCGGGCTACGTCCCTGCCTGTGACCGCCACACTGGCCTCGTCTAAACTAGAATGATTAGCTCTGGACTTACTTCCCTCATCATCTGCTTGTGTCTAAAAGATCTCCTCGGCCTCGGGTTCGGCTCTTTCAACTTCTCTTGCTGTGATAGCGGTACGTACAAGGTTACGTCGGGATGCCTAACGACTTTTTGTCACTTAAGATGTTGTACGACACCAGACAAAACTCTCCCGGCGTAATTCCGATGCGGTTGAATGTTCGTCTGAAAAACGGCTCTTTTTCTACCACACTTGCGTGGTCAATATTGTATTTTAATAATAAAAGCAAAAGAAATACTCCTAGGACCACAAACACCTTGGTTTTACAACCCATCGTCGCCACGAACCTGGTCATCTTTACGGCCATATTCATCATTTCCGTTGTCTAGCTAGTTTCTCGGCATTTATTTCAATTATTTGTTTCTAATAGGCTTGAATATTTGAATATCTACTAGAAATACGTGCGTTCGCAACAACCCTCGCTCGATGGATGTTATTAAATACAACAATGTCATACCTGTACGTACATGCTATTTGGACTGACATCGTAAATCATTTTGTCTGGTGTAGCAAAACCCGCAATACATTGTAGTGATTTGAGACGTCATCTTATCAACATTTTATCTTCTTTTATGGTTGGGATTAGTGTGTTTTTTGTAGGGTTAGGGTCTCTCTCCTCCTTTTGTCACTATATTTTGTATATATATATATCAATATAAATATATCAATTGTGAATTTGTATATATAAATATAAATATATCAATTGTGAATATTGCGCTAGATGATAAGTAAGGAAATATGAAAATCCGCTGAAATTGAGAACGCGGGAGCCCTGTGGAGAATGAAGTCGCCAGACGATGGCTAGAAATTTCATTTTTAATAATAATAATTAGTTATATTTTATCCAGCCTTATTTATTATCATTATTTATATCATCATTTATATCATTATTTAGCAAACTGAACACGGAAACATATTTAAATTCCGAGACTAATGTAAACAGTTTGACTTTTTCCGTAGCACAAGCACTTTGTTTTGTGATGAATTTATGAAGAACAAGCAATCTGTAAACAATTAATCATGCACTGCAAAATATTTAGTTGAATTTTTGGTTTTAGTTCAACAAGCAAAGGGGGGGGGGGGGGAGCCTGGCTACGTCCCTGTTCCAGATCCTTGTTGTCCTTTCAAAGCAGTTAACATTTCGGATTTAATATTCTGCTGCTAAAGAAATTTTACCTAATTCAGAAATTTGACATAATTCTATTCCTTTTCACGACACAGAACATAAATCTCATAAATCTCAGGAATCGAACGAGGTAGTCACCCATCCATGTACTACCCCGTCCGATCGGGCTTAACTTCAGAACTCAGCGGTGAGAAGCAGCGCGCTAACAGCACACGCCACTCGTATTTCCGTAGCTGTATATTAGCCTGCGAGCAGGCTCATTGGCAAATATAAAGCAGCGCGGCTTGCTTGGGATTACGCGCATTCAGTAAATTTAATTAATCAGACCTCACTATCAACCTCACAAATTAATCCAATTAACGCTCACCGGAACTCCAGGAACTCCAGGAACTCCAGAAAAACGAGGAAGATTGCACAATGCTCTGTATAATTGTTCTATCACCTGGGGCATGGAGTTTAATAACGATAAGTGTAAAGTGCTGAGAGTTGTTAGAACTTGTACAATTTATGATCGTCAGTACTATTTGCAGGGTTCTAAACAGCTGTCTGTTGTTCACTCAGTTCAGAGTGAGAAAGATCTATTAGTGTGGCTTACTACCACTCTCAACTGGAACACCCAAACTGGGTCTATTGTATCTGACTTCGAGAGACATTGATGATCACACCGTGAAGCGTTTACTCTATTTCCCCTGGGTGAGGTCAACACTTGAATATGCCAGTCCAGTATGGTCTCCATACAAGAAACGTAATATGAACAAAATTGAGCAGGTGCAGCGCCGTGCCTCTCGGCTTATTTTAGGTCATGAAGTAGATTACAAGACCAGGCTTGAATAACTTCAGCTTCTTCCTCTGTATGCGTATGGAAATCACAGATCTTGTCTTGCTTTCTAAAATGATTCACCGCTTAGTAGACATGCAGCCATGTGGTTTCATTTCTTGGAGAAGTACGGGTCGTTGTCTGCGTAATATTGATGACTTGACTCTTATAGTACCTTATGCCCGTGTTCTTATTTCGTTCGTGTCACTAGGCTCTGGAACTCTCTCCCATACTCTATACGTGGCATTAACACCTTGTCGTTTTTTAAGAGGCTACTTTCTAAGCATTATTTTAAACTTTTTCCTGTTGCTTTTAATCCGTAGTTTTCTGTTTCGTATATTTTCGTTATGTCTTATTCTTTGACTTTGATTTCATATTAATGTTATATGTTATTTGTATTTGTAAAGGGTGACCAATCTTGAGGGAATCTTGAATTCTGTGTTTGGTTTACCCTAATACATTCAATTTTTAGTTGTAATACTTTGTAATTGATATGTATTATAATTCTAGTAAATAAATAAATAAATAAATAAATAAAAGAGTTTGAAGCTTCATTCGTGTTTGTAAACAAAGCGCTACACTACACATGCAAACACTGAAACACGTCAACCAACAAAGAAACGCTGAAAAAGCTTCACGACACAGAGGAAGAAAACCTCGTGAAAGGATCCTTGTATCAGCCAAGGGGAACATTCGTTTTTGTATTGCTTTCCGTGCAGGCTCATTTTCTCTCACCTTTAGCTAATAATAATAATAATAATCTTTAATAGCATAGATATTATACATATCAGATGTTACATGAGTGAGAACAATAAAATACATGAATGTAATAATTTAAAAACAAGAATAGATTATACTTCTTAAAACGCTCATTTCTTATATTTGGACGAGTACATGTAGGGTTTCTTAACTTGAGGGATGAATCTTTTACTCTTGGTAGAAGAGATCTTAACGGGTGCTGTGACTGAGATTTTATCTTATAAAAAATGCGCCTATCACTTTTCTCAAGCAAGTCATAAATCGAATAAAGTTTAGATGAATATTTCCTTTTATGACACCTTTTTAAAAAACACTGTACTGCCTACTGTAGCAAGATCTGATGTGCTAGCTCCATAAATTGAAAGACCGTATGTCAATTTGGATAAGATATGAGATACAAATAGATGGTCTATTTCCTTCTGAGTGCAGCCCTCCTTCCTAAGGCTTCTTATAACAAAAATACATTTATTTGCTTCTTTAAGCTTAATCGCAACATGCTTAGAAAATTTATGTATGTGTGTTCTTTTCTTATCTACAGAATTCATGAGTTTGCAATTAAATGATTCTTATCTATATGATTCAGGAGTTGTTGCCGGGGCAACTGCCCCAGGGGCATACAATTAACGAAGCTTCTAGGTCATTTAGGGGGCCGTGAAAGACCATAACCCCACCTTCCTATGGGCCTACCTTGGCTGTAACGAAATTAGCTTTATTTGATCTTCAGACCTTCAATTTCTTTTAATATTCGACAAATAATCATTACGTACAGTTCGACTTATACTTTTCTCTTCGTCTTTGGCAATCGAATAAGGAGTTGTTTATAAGTAGGGTCATCGTAGTAGGCGGGTGATCCTTTGCTGATTATGTTTATAGGTTTTGTTGACATGTGAATGCATGGGTTATAAGATAAGATAAGATAAAAACAGTATTGAATACTGATAACCTGTGGCCCTCTTAACTAATACAACAATTAAGTAAAGTTAGGAACAGTGATGTTGACAAACCTGTAGCCCGCCATTTCAACAGCTCTAACCATTTGGTTTCAGACATGAAAGTCTGTGCCATCCTTCCCATCTCAGGTGGTAACGATAACCGCAAACGGCAAGAAAAGTGTCTCGTTTTTAAACTTGACACCACACATTCTAACGAACTTAACGAACATTTTTTTTTTAAATTTAATTTCCTACAAGTTTTTTTGTTATTTTGGATTGAGTGGAACTTTTTTCTTATTAGCTCATGCACTTTCATTCCTTTTCAAGGTTCGGGGAGTCGAATATCTTCTGTGGAAGACGATATCTTTCCACTTAAATATTTTCTTCGTAATAAAAAAATGGGAGTTTTTTTCAAAATCAACAAACATGGCGTCCGCGGGATAAGGAGCGAATACATTTTGTGGTAGGTGATGTGACAATTTCCGTCAAGATGTTCAACCGAAACGCGTATCGGGTGGGAGAAGAGAAGGTTCGGGGAGTCAAATCTACTATTATTTTTATTATTATAAAACTACTATTACCTCTTTTTTCATTGGAGATTACTATTACCTCTTTTTTCATTGGAGAGAGTCAAGGAGTTTAAGCTTCTTGGAGTTAGCATACAGAATGACTTAAAGTGGAATACTCATGTGTCAGACATAGTGAAAAGAGCAAACAAGAGGATGTATTACCTTTTATTTTTAAACATCATCCTATAATTGTATATACCTTTTAATATATGTATATACCTTTTAATATATGTATATACCTTTTAATATTGTCAAGTACATATATGGAAAAAGTGACTGCCCCAACCGGCAATCGAATCCTGGTCTCCGAATCGATGTTTCGGCGCTCTGACCTTTGAGCTAATTATGAGACACGGTCAGAACAGTCAGTGATTTCTCCAACATATTAAATTCGCCGCTTTCACTTGACACCAACAGGCAGACATCGCATCTAACCATAACGTGGGGCAAGGGCCTCTCGAGCGCACTTCCCAAAGTAGCGAAGCGATACACAACTTCTTGTATACAGAGGGCTTTAAGAATAATAATTAATATTAGCGAGGATTTAATATTTGACAAATAGATTCCATTTTGCCGTTGTCTGTTCAGTTATAGATGCACAGATGACGTCAGAACGTGGTAAGAACAAAAAAGTGGTCCACGAGACGGAGTCGAGTGGGTCACAGATGTTCTTACCACGTTCTGACGTCCTCTGTGCATCTATAACTGAACAGACAAAATGCAACGGCAAAATGGAATCTATTTGTTTTATACAATCAAAAACAACCCCAAAGGTTTATCAAAGCGGGCACACAGCTGCTGACGTGATTTGACGCCATCCATGTAATCTGTCCTTTAATAGATCATGGGCAAAACCAATGAAAATGCGTATATAAGTCACGTGATTGTGTAAACATATTTATCAGATGAGCTTAATTTATTCCAATGTTTAAGTTACCAAATACTTTTGGCTCTTCAATCATGTCTTGTCATCATTCGACATTTCTGGAAATGACTTTCTTTCATAAATGCTTTCATATATTTTAGCTCGTAACGCCTTGCACTAATTCATGGTGCGCTAAAACGTGGATACGAAAGGACAGAAATGTTTAGAAGAACACAGTATTGTTATGTGCTTTAAATTATTCAATGAAATGTCAAAATTTGATACGCAAGATATTGTAGGATCGTAAAGACAAAACAAACATCGTATATTTGTCTTAAGTCGAAGACTCCTCTCATAAATCATAATCAATGTACACTAGCTAACCAAGTTCAATTAACTTGTCAATCTTAATTCAAGGTATTCTATAAAGGCCGCTTCGGTAGGGGGTAGTTTTTTCAATTATAACGTGGATTTGCTTCAAGGACAGCTGATAAGATGGAGATATGATTATTTCCTACACTTTTCATCAAGTAAATCTTCTTAAGCGCTTTATTTTATTCTAGAGACATCACGTCAATTTACCGCTAATTCATGCACGACCATGTGTTGTATTTTGGTCCGCCGTTCCAGAGCCGTCCTCAGGTAAGGTTGAGACAAATTCCAATCAATATATTAACTAACACTTTTAAGTCATTTGGGTAGATAACAGTACGTATAGATGTACCGCTGTCATGTGTCTTCTCAAATCTGTATTGTTCCTTTGATTTATATACTTACACAGGCATGGGCTCGCCAAAGACGACATTAATTTTTGTAACATTTTTCTCGATATTTGTAGACCCTCGACTTCAATTAGTATACTTACGCTCGACCCTCGACTTTCTACATTCGCCACTCGAGCAAAACCCAGACACTAAACCAGTTAGTCAACTAGGAACACTGTCTCGATCATGTGATCCAATTAGACTTATGTTTTGGCAAGAATTTAGTGGTGAACACACGGCCGCTAATCCCGCAATTAGCATGTACACTTTTCAATTCACTTTTAGCATCTTTAAATCTTCAAAGCAATACAAAGATAAATCTTCACGAATATACAATTCTTATAACTGCTAAGTCATCCGAAGAATAGTAGATTGAAACCGGTACGTTTTGTGCTTCACGTTATTTAAGTGCGTTTACATGCACATAGCTCGGCCGACTAATCGCCGAGCCGACTTCACTTCTTCTCTTGGTGCATGTTATAATAACGTGAGCAAAAAGCTGCATTTGCCAGCGAATATCCCAATATACTCTTCAGTAAATGGACCAGGCAGACAACTCTGTGGCTTCAGTTCTTTGTATGCATGGCAATACATAATACCGCACAATGGCAGGGGATCCACAACAGCGGTTGGCCAATTACTGTGGGCCCTTAGACGTATACAGAAAGTAGAATGTTAACCATAGAACACATATATCACACTACAATATGAATATTACATACAACAGAGTTACATTTGAGACAAATAGATTTGAACGTACGAGGATCTTCACAATTGTAACAAGTTATCAAAGATGAAAAATAATACTTAAGCATGACTAATTTAAAGGAGTTAAGATTATTTGTAAGGTCCAGTTTATCCGGCGGCAAGATGGTTCCAAATTCGGCAGGTTCTGATGAGTAAGGATTTTTGATAGGTAGTTGTTTTACATTGACGAAAGTTTAGCTGTGTTCCCATTAGAAGATCTAGTTTTCCGGGTCAAATCAAATAGCTTCCAAACCTGTGCGAGCAATATCAGCCATGTTTTGGCCGAGCCAGATAAATTAGAGACCTTTAGATTTGAGGACGAAGACGAGTACGAAGACGAGTTTACCATTGCGCATGGTTCTTTTCCATTGTTGTTTCTCCACTGCGCAGAAAAGTTCGTCTTCGTCCTCAACTCAAGGATCACACAATGTTAAAATCGGACCAATGTCTTATACCCTATAGCCTCCTCCACAGACAAATCTGTGGCTTATCAGTTGTATGGGCAATGTTTTTTCCGAGTCAAATAATAGCTTCCAACTTCCAAGGCTGTGCGAGGAATGATTTCGCTGGGAATTGCAAGCATTGCGATTGTTAGGATTTGTGAAGATATTAGCGACCTTTAGATTGAGTACGAGTACGAGTATGTGCAGTACGTGCTTCGATTCTAAAACCATCCTAATGGGAAGATGAGTTTTCATAATTAAATCTCATTCTGGTCATTATAGTAACTGCGTGTTTCATTTTACAAAATTGATAAGATCTCCATTCTCCACTCACATGCGTCATCGTCATCCAAGTGCTTATTATTTATGCCCGCGATGTTAATTTGAAATGTTGTCCGTATTGCATTTGCCATAGCGCATCACTATGACAAAAAATATATTTTTATATATTTCTTTTGTTTTTGTTTCCGACGAGGTTGCAAAACAACGAATCCCGCGGATACTTTTTCTACTGTTGTGTAAGCTAGCTAAGCCTTTGACACAACGCGATTGACCACACATTGCCAAATGGTTAAATCAACAAAATGGTAATTTTAGAATTCTGATTGCATTCGAGAAGCTCCTTGGCGCTGGTTAAATTGAATTTATAGACACGTCGTCAAACAAAGTGAAGTTGGACAAGCGAAGGTTATCGGTTGTTTTTCCGAGGAATTCATCTACCATCCGACGAGTCACGAAGTTCAAAACAGGCAAGTGGTTTGTTTTAAGTTCGCGTATATAGAAATATATATCAGTTGACGATCCTAAAGCTGTACTCATGCATATAGTTGCGCGGAATATATATTTCACATATTTCCCCAACGGATTACATGCAGGACGTTCTCGAGTAAAGATAACACGAGGGTCAGTACAGAGTTCATGCGTGAATGTCTTCACTTAACAGCTGTGTCAATTCAAGGTTTCGGCAAACTATTATAGATTCAGAACTGAAAACGTTCTTATAGTTGCATGGTTATTGATGGCAGTCAAGCTCACGGTGAGATCCTCTGAGCGGAAAGCCAAGTCAAAGTGATGTTTACATGTCTGAAAAATTGAAGCATGTATTAAAATGCAGCCATATTAATGGAGACATTATAGTTGGGTAATATTAATAATTTTGCCGACGCTTTGTTGCTCGTATAGATTCCTCCGCAAGCAACTCTGCATGTCTCCCTTGCTGCGACGTTTCAGTCTATAATGTTTTGACAGAGCCAAATAAACAAATAAGAACATCGGTTATTATTCATTTCTTTGGCTCGACCAAAAACATTATAGACTCATGAAAACATTGCAGCTAGGAAGACACAGTCACAGAGTTGCCTCTGGCAGGAATCGAAGCAACAATCTTCTGACTGGTCCATGAAGACTCATGAAGTGCTATGAGATATGTTAGGCTAGATATGGACTGAGATGACCTCGACCTGAGCTGAAGTTGTGTGTTCTTGTTGGTGAATGGTGATCAATATGGTATACAAGCATTTCTTCTAACTTATCAATATGAATTAATATCTTAATGGTGTTACTCATGACCAGAACGTCGCGTGTTCGTTTCGTAAACCTAATTGACCTTAAACTAGAAAGTATCGGTCACACTACGAACTTAGTGCTTATCGTAAATTTCGCTCTGTCATTTTAGTCTATCTACGTTGCTCAATGTTTATGGCATTTCACCGGCAATTAGAAGCCTGTTAGGCTGTTACAACAACTGACCTCTAACTGACTACGGGATCTCGTAAAAAACTGTCGTAAAAATGATGAGTCAGCTGGATTCCTTTTCATTTAGATTGTATAGCGGTGTAGTTAGATATAATTCAGTATAGTCGCCATTTTCATACGTTAGTCCGAGTGTTGACAAGTGTGGAAGGATTTTGGGAAAGTTTTCTGATCATAAAGAAAGTAAGAAACATCTGTTAGAGTTTGTTTTAAAGTGCCTATATCACTTGTGGGATCCTTACATATTTATAGTAATTGGAACATTCTAAGAAGATTTGTACTATATCTTCTCAGGCGAAAATTTCATCTTCATGGACTTTTTTGCAGTTAAAGTTACCGGATATGACATCAAAGGAGGAATTGCAAATCAGTTTTCTTTTGTTTCTTGCTTCAAAAATTCCTCCTTTGATGTCATATCCGGTAACTTTAACTGCAAAAAAGTCCATGAAGATGAAATTTTCGCCTGAGAAGATATATTACAAATCTTCTTAGAATGTTCCAATTACTATAAATATGTAAAGATCCCACAAGTGATATAGGCACTTTAAGTTGGGTTTTTTTGTCGAGTTTCGTCGTTGAAGAGAAAGATGTTGTAGCTTTGCATGGATGTATGACGAACATGAGAAAACTTCTGCTGAACTGAACTTTTTTGTCCTATTTGAGTTCATGTAGGTCAATGGTTAGAGCATATATATATCACTAGCGATCAGAAAGTTGAAGATAAGCTTCACAATACATATATATATCTCCGAGATCAGCAGACCTGAAGACCTGTAGCAATATGCGTATGTCACATTATATATGGTTTGTCAACGTGGTCCGGATTTTGCCGACGGTCTTGCGAACATTATTAGTTCCCCTCGGCCTCGGAATTCAAAGACACTATAATTTGTTATTTTTTCCTAGTTAAAATCTTGAGTGAGAATAAAAGGTCAGAGAGAGAATTTATAAATTGTCTGAGTGGTTTAGAGCTAATATATTATCAATAAATATTAAGTAATCTAATTATATGATATTTAAACCCAAGACAAAAAAGGCATAATTTGTTGATGATGTTAAACTGCCATAAAATTGATTTGGTTAAGGAGGTTGTTTTTCTCTGCGTAATCTTAGATGAGTATATCTCTTGGAAGCCTCACATTTCTCTCGTTGCTACAAAAAATATCCAAATCAATTGGTATAATTTACAAATCAAGCTTTTGCCTCTCAAAATCGTCTTTATATACATTGTACTATTTTCTCGTTTACCCATAGACAGACTAAGAGTCAAAAGCTTTGGGGAGAAGTCCAAGTATGCAACATCTACTTGAAACCATGCTGATTAGGGTTGATTTGATGAATATAATGTACAACTATAACGGACAAATCAACACAGCTTGCACAGCAAAACCTTTACAAACTTTACTAATTTCAAGCTGCAACTATATAATATATATACGTAACTGACAAGTAACCTTCTGATTGCCGGTGAGACACTCTATAAACCATTGAGCTATACCGAGACTCAGATGGAGAGCGAAGGTTACAATGATATACTGGTTCGATTGTTATTTGTACTGCCTATTGGGCAGTACATATTATATCAATCGAACCAGTACATCATTGTAACCTTCGCTCTTCATCTGAGTCTCGTTAGCTCAATGGTTAGAGCGTCTCACCGGCAATCAGAAGATTACAGGTTCGATTCCTGTCCGGGACTCAGAATCATTTTTCTGAGGATATATATGAGCTTGACGATCGTCCATGTATCGTCTGTGTACAGCAGTGTATACATATTAACAAATACATGGTTTATAAAATAATGATTAACAAGACGCCTGCTCAGGCGTTCACTCCGCCTGCAGGCAACGAAATATACACAATTAAGGTGGCAAAATAAATGGGGGTTAACTATAATGTCCCTAAGTGTCTATTGATGTCACTTGATGTACACAATTCGCAAGGAAAACGTGTACGTGCCAGTTTCTGACACCGACGACGAAAACATGAGACGCGGCCATTTTAAACCTCCGTGATCATGCATATCGCGCCTGAGTGGCTGCGTTCAAATTAGCTCGTGATGAATTCCTAGTTTTACTGTTATACAATTCTGTATTTCATCTTTATGGCTACAGTTCTTCGCCTATATATACAGTTTGTCATTCTGTTGTTGTTATCTTCTGTAATATGCTGTGTTATTCGAGAAAAGACCTTACTTCTCTTCGATATTGGTGGAAGCCTTTCAAATTCGATCATGGTAAAGGTGAATCTCTACTTCCTGTTAGTCCTGGTACTTGGTCCAAGCTGCGAGCCCTCAATCTCCTGGTTCGCCCAAGAGGCTGTAGAGGTGGTAAAGCCAAGAACCAAACGAAGTCATATCCAATTCCTGTTGTAACTAATCGGGCTAGAATTTCGTCAATTTCGAAAACCAAGGTTAACTTGAGGAACTTATTAAATATTCAAAATTTCCCCACCAGTGTGCAACAAGGCGTATCTACAGACAATACACTTAGATATCAACGTCATGATCAATCAAAAAATAAAGAATTTACTGAGCCTAAAAGATCATTTGGCAAAATGACATCAAGTGAAGTTAAGTCTCTTCCTGTGCCTACCAAGCACACGCCAATTCAAACACAAAAGACTATATTAAAACAGCAAATTTTAGCCTGTTTGCCTGATACGACTGTACCTGTTATGGATGATGCTCCAAAAAGTTATACTTGGTGGCATCGATGAAACACAAGTGCGTCGAATGATGCAAAGTAAGGCGGAACTTAGTAAAGCTATGGATCAGCGGTTCGGTAGCCGCATGACCAAGCAGCCCAAGAGATGAGCAATCTCAGGGTAAATAATGATGATGATGATGATGCTACCCTACGGGCAAAGTAATAAAATAAATAGACGAATATGTATAAGCAACAACCCCTCGCCAACATACAGTTCTTTTACTTGAAAATAGATAATTATAACCATTCATTTGCCAATCTGAATAGATTTTCAAAGGACACTATATCTCTGAGAGTCTTTAAACTATAAATCCTGAAGCTATAGCAACACATGATTTCGAGCAATTATTTTGAGCATTATCGCCGTGAAAATTCATATATGTTGAACTATTTTTAGCATCAATTGTTTTGCAGTATGATTGTTTTGCAATTCCTGTGACACCATGCTCTGCTGCAGAGTGTTCATTCGCTTACGAATTAAGACGAATGAAGACTTGCGAAGTACGATATAGGACAAGACAGGTTACATAACCTCCCTGATCGCGCACATACCAAAGTGAAGTCATTGAGGGGGAAATGGAGTGAATATTTGACGTATTTGGTAAAGGAAAATCCAGAGACTGATCGTTCCAGTCTTTCTGAAAGCTGATTGCAACTAAAGTAGTGAGTCATATGATCAATTTTATCTTCGTGTTGCACTAGGGCGGCGTATGAACTGTGTCGCTGTTTAATTTCTTCAAAGCTATATACCCATACAGTATTTATGTGACCTGTATATAATCCTTGAGAGTTTCCCGCTGTTGATTTAATTGAATATTTGCCGTAATATTCGATCTCCATCTGAGTCTCGGTAGCTCAATGGTGGCTAGTGTCTCACTGGCAATCAGAAGATTATAGCTTCGATTGCTGTCTCGGGCACAGAAACGTTTATCTGAAGATTATGAGCTTGACGATCGTTCTGCATGTATCATCTATCGTATTCAATGTGTCTTATTTGTCTATGGCTCGTGACACTGAGGAAACTCGTGATTGAATATGACCTAAAAATCGATATTCGACTCTTAATTTTTCGGGCTTCTACGCCTATGGCTATAGCAAAATACTATAGGCTATTGCCTCAGGTTTTACACGCTTCAGGTCTTGTGTTCTTTCAGCTGCGGCATGCTTCGATAAATCGATAGAGAAGCACAGGGACACTTATATCTTAAATATATGTATACGATGTATATCTTGATTAATATTTCGAAGCAATTGTCGAAAACTAAGTTTTAATTTAATTTAATGATGCTTCTGAATTTAATGATGAAAATTACAAATCGAAAAAAAGAAAAGAACAAAAAAAAAAGTTACACGTTAATGTAGCAGGGAAACTGCCAATTACTGTGGGCCTACGATATGTTAGACGAATAAGATTAACAAAATGTCAGCAGCTAAAAACAACAAGAAATAGGGCGTATCAGGCTGCGCGCGACATTACACTTAACGCAAACTGATTTCCATGTACGCGGGGGTCGTCAGAGTCATATCGTACATCTAAAGCAGTATGGTAATAATTGAGAAGATGCTTTTTAAACGTCATAAAAGTTAGGTTTTTACGCCTTGCATCCTCAGGAAGTGCATTCCAGATTCGAACAGTTCTGATAAAAAAGGATCGCTAATAAGTTACTGTTTTGCATTTACGGACTTGGAACGTGATTACATTATCATTGCTAGACAATCTAGTTTGTTTTAATGAGATCTTACGAACTGGTAA
This sequence comes from Chrysogorgia sp. JL179-B06, assembly GCA_035772405.1. Taxonomy (NCBI): domain Eukaryota; kingdom Metazoa; phylum Cnidaria; class Anthozoa; order Scleralcyonacea; family Chrysogorgiidae; genus Chrysogorgia; species Chrysogorgia sp. JL179-B06. Next base: position 2,886,189 of record JAYKKM010000044.1, read on the forward strand.
AGCGTCACCATTGATCAATACTAAGCTGCCAGTAGGAAATAGGTAACAGATTAAGCATCAAAATCCTCTTTATACGGCGTATCACACAAAAAAGGCAATTTCAGAATGAATTTGGAAGCACGCCTTTGGATTCTTCAACACGCTTTTTGTAGGCCTAAGTGTGCGCTTTGATGTTACACTGCATGCTTAATTAATCGATTTATTGCTTCTTTTGTAGGCCTGAGCGACGCATATTAAAAGATGAGACAAGCAAACAGCTTGATTATGGAATGAAAGGAAGGGTTTGATTAAGAGTGATCGAGTGCAATTGGCTATTTCGCTGGGCGTCAAATCAAGCAGCTGCTGTAGATGTGAATCGGGAAGCGACTAAATTGCACTTGCTGCGCCGGGCCATTTCATTTCACACGATGAATCTAAAGATGTCGCAGTTGAATTCCAGTGTTGATGTTACAGGGACATCGGCCGTTGTCAATGATGACAGATACCCTGTTGGATATATCGTTGCTTTAGCCTTGCTTATTGCTTTGATATTCCTTGTGAACGTCGTTGTGATCTACTTATTCCTGACCAGGGACACTCTCCGAACAAACACGAACAGAATTTTGATAAGCCTAGCTATCTCGGACATGATTAATGGAGTCGTTACCATTCCACTTCAAATCAGTTGTAACCACCACCGAAGTGAAACATCCCTACGCTTAGCTTCGATGGTCCTTTACCGTTTTGTTGCCGCTTCCACCATGCTGCACATCTTAGCTGTGACCTTAGAGAGACACATTTGCGTCGTCTTTCCGCTCCGTTACAACAGCTACCTGGTGACCAAGCGACGGATAATCCTAGGACTATCCGTAGTTTGGTTGACATCGATTTTCTACGCCGTCATCGGCTTGTCCTGGCTTGGACTACCGCACGACTTCGATCACCTCGACCATCCTCCGGGCTTGAGTGACTCCCAACTCATGCGAATTGAATTCTCCTACGCAATCATCGGGTTTCTTTTTTGTTTTTTCATACCTCTGGTGATCATGTCTTACAGTTTCACAAAAATTCTCCGCGAGATTTCCCGTCACAATCGCCGCACGTCTGAACTCGTGCTCGCTGCCGACCCGGCCGAGTCAAGCCTCGAGGGACGGACGACGAAGCTGAGAATGCATGATCGGAAACCTGTGCTGATCTTCATGGCGATGCTGTTGCTGTTTGTCGTGAGCTGGTCGACGTGGTACATTCAACTGTTTATCTTATCTGCTTCCCCTCAACACTATAAACTTCTCAGTGGCACCGCGATCACGTTTGACTATATGCGGTCTGCCCTCTCGCTGATCAATCCGTTGCTCTATTCGTTGCTCAAGAAAGACTTCAGAGAAGTGCTGAATAAATTAATAGTTCATTGGAAAATGCGAGCGTGGGACTCATTGACAATAAACAACAACGAGTCGTCTACGTTGAAATCACTCAATACTGCTACTAGGGTTTAAAAGTGTCACGGACAAATAGAGAAGATCGTGTGCGACGATACGCTACGAAATTCAAAGTTGTATAGTCCTTAATTCCTTAATGCTAACTCTATCTCGATTGGCATAACTATATCCATACATTACATCAAAGTACAATTGTTAGTTTTTGGACGGACCATTACGCGGTAACTAAAACGTAAACTTTGTGGCCACTGATTACGAAGAATATAGACACTTTTTCGTGGCCTTTCTTCTACATTCTCTCAACACATTCTCGGATAAGGATATTCATGTGAAATTTTCAAAGTTCAATACAGATCGGAGATTTTAGTGGCGTAGTTCAGGTTGTGAATTCACGTCAATCATGACTAAACACTTGCAATAAAATGATTAAAACTAGCGAAGTATTTCGTACTCCTTTTAGATGGTTTTGTTCTTTCTTTTCATGGGTCTTTGCATCATGTTCAAGGTATAACCGGGGTCTCTCGCTTGCCGTACGAATGGAACAAAGAATGGCGTTCCGGTAGCATTCCGTTCATGTGCATTGGTTTTCGTGGGTATTAAGTCGTATAACTAGGAGTAATCAAAGATTATGTAATTGCGTTCGACGCATGTGGACCAGTAAATGGTGAATGAACATTGGCAATTATGCTGTAACGAATTATGAAAATAAATAAGCGTCTGTTATATATTTAGAGACACTGTAACTTCGATGTTTTTGACAACGGTGACATCCTGAGTGATTTCCGTACGTTATTTTAATATTAGGAAGGTATATTTCCCGTTCGTTTGTTCGATTTGATTTGAAAGTCGCATCCCTATTTGAAAGTTGACCGCCAGTCGCCAGATACCTATAAATCGTTCAATTCAGAAATCCGATTTGGCAAAGGTTTCGCTTGAATGGAAAATTTATAACTTCGCGAGGCTTGCTCGTTTCGAGTAAATGTTGTTCGAATTAGATGTATGGTGTTCAAATGATTAGATTGAATTTTGACATTATAAACGCGCGATATGATTATATAATCATACATGGTTTATATTCTACATTCTATTTATTTGATCTTCCATGCTATAGAAAATGTCTAGCATCATTCTGCTGGCATGCCTAATCCTGAACACTTCTACAGGCAACTTCGTATCCACTGCTCCTGTGTTAGTCCCGAGGCAGAATTTTCCTGCTGTTAGTACTAATTCCAAAATTTATTCGAAATTCCAAAACGGTAATTTATTCAAAAAGGGGAAAGATTTTATCTTGATTTCTTTTAGCTGTAAAGCACAGTAACCCATAACATGCAAGATTAGAATGCGTTCTTCTTCGTCGAACGCAATTAGTTACGACTTTTTGCTCCCTTCAATTTCCAGTAGCGAAATAGTTCGCTATATTTTCGAAACGGTAGCTGTAGTCAGTAGCGAACAACATTTGTTGACTAGAGAAGTAGTGATAATTGCAGCTGACTACATTTTTTAACTCTTTCCTGTCTTTCTGAAAAACATCCAAAATTGAACCACCTCTTTGTTCTATTGATATCTCTTGAAATAACCATAACTGTTGCGAAAGCTATACATTTTCTGAAAGCCCAATAAACCGGCTTTTACTAGTGCTTTTAAATTTCCCGAACAAGACACATTATGTTAATATAAATTAGCGTTAATTATCATAAATAGCATTAATATCATTAATTATCATAAAATTCAAAATGCCACCAATCGCAGAGTTTTTTATCAAATCAAACTTGGCGTGTGAGTGGATTTCAATCATGTGTATGGTGCTTGTGGGAATCTTGCTTTAACGTGTTCCGTGTTTTTCGATTCACGACTTCATCATAAGTCTTTACAAACGTCTTGTCTCATTAGTTATTCATTAGTTATTAATTAGTTCTTGTCTCATTAGTTATTGTCTTGTCTCATTCGACCACCTTATTTTTCTCAAACACGTCGTTTGATATTTTAGCATTGATATTTTAGTTTTAAGTCAGCACTTAAGACTTTTCTTTTTTTAAATTAATAGTTTTTTGTACATAGTGGTAATATATGTCAGTAGGCTTTATCTTATAATGAAACTGTAATTTGTTTTATAAGTAACATTTAAAATATATTGTTGTAAGAGCATTGAGACTATTGTATAATGCTCCTAATACGTCTTTATTATTATTATTATTATTAGTTGACAACAAACCTTTTCACTCTTGGTGTTCTTTGTACTCGTTTCAAAATATTTACATGGAATTTTTAATTCATAGTGTTCCACAAGTCGTTGGAAAAGTGAAAACTTTCTATTGCAGAATAGGCCACCATTTTGATCAAACTTGCTCCCCAGTGTCTTCTCTCTTTTCATTTATTGCACTCCTCTCAGCCAATCACACTCCAGTAATTTTTTCATGTATATAATAATAATCCTAACTTGACTATCGCGTCCCTGGTAACCAGGGCAATGTATTTGCTTTTCCTTATTGACCTTATATGGAATACGTATAGTATTCATGGTTCTTTATGTTCCTTATAGTATGCATATTCGTATAGTATGCACGGTTCTTTATGTTCCTTACTAGTCTTCCTCACTGTGATAGTCTATCATGTTATTATTTGTGAAAATGGATTAAATAAAAAAAAAAAATAATAATAAAAATAAAAAGTATGAGTCCAGATGGAAATACTTCTCACACTTATTAAATGTTAATAGCATCCACAAGGCAATAGCCATAGGACGTCTTTGTCTTTTTGTATTAATATTTCTGACAGAGAGATATTAATGTCAAGCAAGATATTACTGTAAGCACGTGCATGCCGTATCTAAGGACTTGCCTCAACAAAGATTTAAGATCGGGGATTTATGATAATTAAGGAAAATTTCGAGTGTTGAAATATATACATTTTAAGACCAAACCGGGACCAGTTACGAAAAATGCAACTTAAAGGCCTTCCGGCTGGAATCGAACCCCCGTTCTAAATTCGAAAACATTTTAGAAATCGAATGAAGTGTTGTGGAGAAATTTTCACGAGACAAGATACACGAAAATGTCCTTCGCCATAATTAAGTTGTCGCTTGATCGGCTCGCAAATTCTAACCAGCGGTCTGCTTTCGTGACGTCACCCAATCAACCTTGTTCTTGTTGCATGTTGCATGCTAGCTGAATTTGCTTCGCTTTCTTGACCTTTGTACACTGCAAGATTTTTAAATGTCATCAAGTGACAGTGATAATATCTACAATATCGAAAACCGTATCTAGAAGTCTCACTGTTGATTGGATGACGTCACAACTCGTACTCGACCCATTACTTTCCGAGTACTAGCTGACGACGAGCGCTCAATGGCAAACGTAGAAAGAATTGCAAAAATATAGTATTTCGGATTTGAATTAGGAGTATGAAAGTACCCGGTACTTAGGCATTAAAAGTAGAAAGTTACAACTCTTTTCACGTATTTTAATCGCTGTAGCACTTTAGGACGAATGGCTACTACTCAAACACACGCGCACAAATGAAGTCATTGAGGGCAAAATCGAGCGAATATTTGTCGTATTTGGTAAATGCAAAAGCCATATAGGTTCTTGTTTCCATCCTTCACCATAAATCCTTAGAAGATGCAGTTTAATAATATTGTAATATACCCAAGTCTTCTCCCGGCATTACCACCACTATATATACAGAACTCGTGACTAGGCTCTCGGCAACGGCCTCCGTAGCTCATTGGTCAGAACACTGCACTAGCATCGCAGGGTCGCGGGTTCAATTCCAGCCGGAAGGCCTTGAAGTTGCATTTTTCGCAACTGGTCCCGGTTTGGTCTTAAAATGTATATATTCCAACACTCGAAATTTTCCTTCACCATAAATCCTGAGAACATGTAATTTGGTCGAGTGAAATGCTAAATTATATTACTTGTAATATACCCAAGTCTTCTCCCGGCATTACCACCACTATATATACAGAACTCGTGACTAGGCTCTCGGCAACGGCCTCCGTAGCTCAGTGGTCAGAGCACTGCACTAGCGTAGGGTTATTTCAAGTGGCAAATTTAATTTTTTCAAAACACACAAATGCGCAGCAGAGCGTGATCTCACAGGAATTGCAAAACAATTTATACTAGTAAAATAGTTCAACATATAATTTATTAAGACTGCTTATTTATAGTAAAATAGTTCAACATATAATTTATTAAGACTGCTTATTTATAGTAAAATAGTTCAACATATAATTTATGTGAAAACCGCGAATGCAATATTAAAACTTGTTAAGTTTATATAAGTAAAGTATATTTATAGACTACATGATATACAGATATCGTTTCTGTTTCAACTTCCAGTATACAAGACTGATCATTGTCTGAACCTACATTCACAGAATGTATTATATTTTGTAATCAAATTAAAATAGAATTGTACCAAAAGATTACTTTTAAGTATAAGGCATTTCAATAATGTTTAGAAATGCTAATAGTTTTACGGTATCTGCTCTTGTACTCGAGAAATAACGTTTTCATTCTCGTATTTTATGCAGTTTTGAACCGTCGAGCATACTCCAGAATTATACAAAATGGCGGAGTCCAGAACGGCATAAAATACGAGAATAAAAACGTTATTTCTCGAGTACAAGAGCAGATACCGTAAAACTATTACCATTATGCTCAAAGACCTTCTACTTCAAAGTAATTTATTTTTTGGGAACACTTAATTCCCTTTAAGCTAATTAAATAAGTAGTTTACAGTTCTCTTTGTATATGATTTTAGGGATTCGGTAAATGTATTTAAACCTGCTTTACGAGGTTTAATTTATCCAAGCGTTCGACTGACATTACATAGAGTTTAGATATTTTTTGGCAGTGATATTTTGACTTCTCATGCTTGTCATTTTCTCTGGTGGATAACGCACATGTCAGGCCAATTTCACATGGACAATCGTACATCCCAGGCTGAAAAGAGGAAAATATTACGAAATTAGTAAACTACCAGATTCAACTGAATAAATGAATGAATGAATCAACTTTATTTACCGAGGGTAAAACACGTAACAGTAAAAAACTGATCGGCGAAAGGGCCTGTGGCTCTCATACAGTAAATAGATTATATAAATATGTTACATTAGTTGATAAGTAGTCCACGTAATCAATCAAACTTGGCTCTTAGCTGAAATCTCCGGTGTAAGCTGTCAGTTAATAATTGACGACATTGAAGATCTAAACTTTAACTAAATGTTTTAAATTTGTTTAATTTAGATAGAGAATTCTTGACTGCAGTCTAATTTTTACAAAAACCCAACGGTGAGTACTGCGATAAACCAGTTCCTAGTAAGAGAAATGTGGCTATTCTATTGTAAGTCTAGGAAACGTTATTCTATTGTAAGTCTAGGAAACGCTACTCTATTGTAAGTCTTGGAAACGTCATTCTATTGTAAGTCTCGGAAACGTTATTCTATTGTAAGTCTCGGAATTTTGGACATTGGGACGAAGTTTCATGGGAAAACACTCTCCACTCTCGGATTTCGATCAGACGTTATAGGGGCAAATAATTATAGAAACATCATCCGTGATTATTACGCAACTATATTCGCACTTATGAATGCATTAGCCAAGGGGTGGGGAGAGGTAGTGGTGCTCCTTTTCCCGTCGCCTTGGCTACGCGCCTGGGATACCACACAAGTATATACTCACAATAATTTTAGGTTTACACCGCTGACCCAGTGTCTTGCGTGGAACACAAATGCCTCTTCCTTCATTCAACAAATAACCAGAACAACATTGGTTGATTCCACATCCCTGGTGCTCGAGACATCTCCACATGGGCTACAGGGTTTGGGAAAAAAATAACATATTACAAAGTCATCGAAATACAGTAATTAGTTTCTGAATAATTATAATAATTAGACGATACATCAGCCCGAATACACGGAAAAATGAACTTGAAAATTACAGGATATTGGAAGCAGACTTTTGCTTAGTTTTGAAGTAGGTTAAGTACTTTAATGGTGAAGTACCCGTCCTCAGTGGTCAGAGTGGCACTAGCATCGCAGGGTCGCGGGTTCAATTCCAGCCGGAAGGCCTTGAAGTTGCATTTTTCGCAACTGGTTCCGGTTTGGTCTTAAAATATATATATTGCAACACTCGAAATTTTCCTTCACCATAAATCCTTAGAACATGTAGTTTAATCGAGTGAAATGCCAAATATTACTCGTAATATACCCAGAATCTTATCCAGGCATTACCACCACTATATATATATATACAGAACTCGTGACTACAACGGCCTCCGTAGCTCAGTGGTCAGAGCACTGATTAGCATCACAGGGTCGCGGGTTCAATTCCAGCCGGAAGGCCTTGAAGTTGCATTTTTCGCAATTGGTCCCGGTTTGGTAATGTATATATTCCAACACTCGAAATTTTCCTTTACCATAAATCCTTAAAACATGTAGTTTAATCGAGTGAAATGCCAAATATTATTTGTAGTGTCAGACATTGGCGGTGAAACGACATTCTGATCCATGGAGGGCCAGGGGATGCGGTCTATACTACTTTTGCTGTAAAATGTGAATCTTAGGGAATACAATTTTCAACATTTGGAGAAATAATTCATATAGGTAGCAAATTCAACTATATTATCAACGACCCCTTGTCCCCTGGCATTCACTATATGAATTATACTGAACATTTTGGCGATTTAGACATCGGGAAAATATAGCCGGCGATATGCTATGTACAGTACCTGCGCTGGAGCTCCGGCGGCAGCCGGGACGCTTCAATATTTCACATTAAACGCTTATTATTAAATATTTCACATTAAAGTCAGTCTTAAGGAACAGCTGTGAGGGTCATCCCTATTCCCTATCGAATTCACGTCGTCTTAAAGACGTGAAAATGCTCTCAGTGCGTTGCAAACAGAACGAGGACGGCGTTGGGAAATAAAAATTATTCATTATTTTTGTTTCGCATAAAGATTCATTTGTTTGAACGGCGTTTCCGTCCTGGGTTGCCGTCGTAGAACTTAATTAGGTCAATAATAACTCATTTGGCCGAACAACCAACCGTCATATACCAATAAGAAGTCTATGCACTATTAGTCCAAGCGCAATATTTAAGTTTTTATTGCGTTTAAGTTTAGCGACAGTGCTTCCAGGCGGAGTCTGATTACACACAAATCTTTGAAAACAACGAAAAAATTTCCTCAAAAACGATCGGCTAATTTGCGTTTAGTCTCGCCAATATAAAATAGAGAATCGGGTAACAGCTTAATTGCGATATATTGGTGTTGTTTTCCCATTGAGCGGAACATTATCCGGAAGGTGTTTCAATTGATATCTCTGTTGTTTATATTTGGCAACAAAAATTCCATAATACCATTAGTGTAACATCACTTCTAAGGATTTATGGTGAAGGAAAATTTCGAGTGTTGAAATATATACATTTTAAGACCAAACCAGGACCAGTTTTAAAGGCCTTCCGGCTAGAATTAAACCCGTTCTAAATTCGAAAACATTTTAGAAATTGAATGAAGTAATGTGGAGAAATTTTTACGAGGCAAAAGACGAATATGTGTTGTCGCTTGATCGGTTCGCAAATTTTAACCAGCGGTCTGCTTTCGTGACGTCACCCAATCAACCTTGTTCTTGTTGCATGTTGCATGCTAGCTGAATTTGCTTCGCTTTCTTGACCTTTGTACACTGCAAGACTTATAAATGTCATTAAGTGACAGTGATAATATCTACAATATCGAAAACCGTATCTAGAAGTCTCACTGTTGATTGGATGACGTCACAACTCGTACTCGATCCATTACTTTCCGAGTACTAGCTGGCGACGAGCGCTCAATGGCAAACGTAGAGAGAATTGCAAAAATATAGTATTTCGGATTTGAATTGGGAGTATGAAAGTACCCGGTACTTAGGCATTAAAAGTAGAAAGTTACAACTCTTTTCACGTATTTTAATCGCTGTAGCACTTTAGGACAAATGGCTACTACTCGAACACACGCGCACAAATGAAGTCATTGAGGGCGAAATCGAGCGAATATTTGTCGTATTTGGTAAGTGCAAAAGCCATACTGGTTCTTGTTTTCATCCTTCACCATAAATCCTTAGAAGATGCAGTTTAATAATATTGTAATATACCCAAGTCTTCTCCCGGCATTACCACCACTATATATTTACAGAACTCGTGACTAGGCTCTCGTCAACGGCCTCCGTAGCTCAGTGGTCAGAGCACTGCACTAGCGTAGGGTTATTTCAAGTGGCAAATTTAATTTTTTCAAAACACACAAATGCGCAGCAGAGCGTGATCTCACAGGAATTGCAAAACAATTTATACTAGTAAAATAGTTCAACATATAATTTATTAAGACTGCTTATTTATAGTAAAATAGTTCAACATATAATTTATTAAGACTGCTTATTTATAGTAAAATAGTTCAACATATAATTTATGCGAAAACCGCGAATGCAATATTAAAATTTGTTAAGTTTATATAAGTAAAGTATATTTACAGACTATACATGATATACAGATATCGTTTCTGATTTAACTTCCAGTATAAAAGACTGATCATTGTCTGAACCTATACATTCATAGAATGTATTATATTTTGTAATCAAATTAAAATAGAATTGTACCAAAAAATTACTTTTAAGTATAAGGCATTTCAATAATGTTTAGAAATGCTAATAGTTTTACGGTATCTGCTCTTGTACTCGAGAAATAACGTTTTCATTCTCGTATTTTATGCAGTTTTGAACCGTCGAGCATACTCCAGAATTATACAAAATGGCGGAGTCCAGAACGGCATAAAATACGAGAATAAAAACGTTATTTCTCGAGTACAAGAGCAGATACCGTAAAACTATTAACATTATGCTCAAAGACCTTCTACTTCAAAATAATTTATTTTTTGGGAACACTTAATTCCCTTTAAGCTAATTAAATAAGTCATTTACAGTTCTCTTTGTATATGATTTTTAGGGATTCGGTAAATGTATTTAAACCTGCTTTACGAGGTTTAATTTATCCAAGCGTTCGACTGACATTACATAGAGTTTAGATATTTTTTGGCAGTGATATTTTGACTTCTGATGCTTGTCATTTTCTCTGGTGGATAACGCACATGTCAGGCCAATTTCACACGGACAATCGTACATCCCAGGCTGAAAAGAGGAAAAAATTACGAAATTAGTAAACTACCAGATTCAACTGAATAAATGAATGAATGAATCGACTTTATTTACCGAGGGTAAAACACGTAACAGTAAAAAACTGATCGGCGAAAGGGCCTGTGGCTCTCATACAATAAATAGATTATATAAATATGTTACATTAGTTGATAAGTAGTCCACGTAATCAATCAAACTTGGCTCACAGTTGAAATCTCCGGTGTAAGCTGTCAGTTAATAATTGACGACATTGAAGATCTAAACTTTAACTAAACGTTTTAAATTTGTTTAATTTAGATAGAGAATTCTTGGCTGCAGTCTAATTTTTACAAAAACCCAACGGTGAGTACTGCGATAAACCAGTTCCTAGTAAGAGAAATGTGGCTATTCTATTGCCGTAAGTCTAGGAAACGCTGCTCTATTGTAAGTCTTGGAAACGTCATTCTATTGTAAGTCTTGGATACGCCATTCTATTGTAAGTCTCGGAAACGTTATTCTATTGTAAGTCTTGGAAACGTTATTCTATTGTAAGTCTTGGAAACGTTATTCTATTGTAAGTCTCGGAAACGTTATTCTATTGTAAGTCTCGGAAACGCTATTTTATTGTAAGTCTCGGAAACGCTATTCTATTGTAAGTCTCGGAAACGCTATTTTATTGTAAGTCTCGGAAACGCCATTCTATTGTAAGTCTCGAAAACGCCATTCTATTGTAAGTCTCGGAAGTTTGGACATTGCGACGAAGTTTCATGGGAAAACACTCTCCACTCTCGGGTTTCGGAATCGATCAGACGTTATAGAGACCACGGGAAAATTATAGAAACATCATCCGTAATTATTACGCAACTATATTCGCACTTATGAATGGCATTAGCCAAGGGAGGTAGTGGTGCTCCTTTTCCCGTCGCCTTGGCTACGCGCCTGGGATACCACACAAGTATATACTTACAATAATTTTAGGTTTACACCGCTGACCCAGTGTCTTGCGTGGAACACAAATGCCTCTTCCTTCATTCAACAAATAACCAGAACAACATTGGTTGATTCCACATCCCTGGTGCTCGAGACATTTCCACATGGGCTACAGGGTTTGGGAAAAAAATAACATATTACAAAGTCATCGAAATACAGTAATTAGTTTCTGAATAATTATAATAATTAGACGATACATCAGCCCGAATACACGGAAAAATGAACTTGAAAATTACAGGATATTGGAAGCAGACTTTTGCTTAGTTTTGAAGTAGGTTAAGTACTTTAATGGTGAAGTACCCGTCCTCAGTGGTCAGAGTGGCACTAGCATCGCAGGGTCGCGGGTTCAATTCCAGCCGGAAGGCCTTGAAGTTGCATTTTTTGCAACTGGTTCCGGTTTGGTCTTAAAATATATATATTGCAACACTCGAAATTTTCCTTCACCATAAATCCTTTCAACATGTAGTTTAATCGAGTGAAATGCCAAATATTACTCGTAATATACCCAGAATCTTATCCAGGCATTACCACCACTATATATATATATACAGAACTCGTGACTACAACGGCCTCCGTAGCTCAGTGGTCAGAGCACTGATTAGCATCACAGGGTCGCGGGTTCAATTCCAGCCGGCTTGCATTTTTCGCAATTGGTCCCGGTTTGGTAATGTATATATTCCAACACTCGAAATTTTCCTTCATCATAAATCCTTAGAACATGTAGTTTAATCGAGTGAAATGCCAAATATTACTTGTAATATACCCAGAATCTTAACCAGGCATTACCACCACTATATATACAGAACTCGTGACTATAGGCTCTCGGCAACGGCCTCCGTAGCTCAGTGGTCAGAGCACTGCGCCAGCATCGCAGGGTCGCGGGTTCAATTCCAGCCGGCTTGCATTTTTCGCAATTGGTCCCGGTTTGGTAATGTATATATTCCAACACTCGAAATTTTCCTTCATCATAAATCCTTAGAACATGTAGTTTAATCGAGTGAAATGCCAAATATTATTTGTAGTGTCAGACATTGGCGGCGAAACGACATTCTGATCCATGGAGGGCCAGGGGGTGCGGTCTATACTACTTTTGCTGTAAAATGTGAATCTTAGGGAATACAATTTTCAACATTTGGAGAAATAATTCATATAGGTAGCAAATTCAACTATATTATCAACGACTTGTCCCCTGGCATTCACTATATGAATTATACTGAACATTTTGGCGATTTAGACATCGGGAAAATATAGCCGGCGATATGCTATAACAGTACCCGCGCTGGAGCTCCGGCGGAAGCCGGGACGCTTCAATATATCACATTAAACGCTTCAATATTTCTAAACTGCATTGTAGTGTCTATGTTTAAGTCAGTCTTAAGGAACAGCTCTCATCCCTATTCCCTAGCGAGTTCACGTCATCCTAAAGACGTGAAAATGCTCTCACAGTGCGTTGCAAACAGAACGAGGACGGCGTTGGGAGATAAAAATTATTCATTATTTTTGTTTCGCATAAAGATTCATTTGTTTGAACGACGTTTCCGTCCTGGGTTGCCGTCGTAGAACTTAATTAGGTCAATAATAACTCATTTGGCCGAACAACCAACCGTCATATACCAATAAGAAGTCTTCACACCATTAGTCCAAGCGCAATATTTAAGTTTTTATTGCGTTTAAGTTTAGCGACAGTGCTTCCAGGCGGAGTCTGATTACACACAAATCTTTGAAAACAACGAAAAAATTTCCTCAAAAACGATCGGCTAATTTGCGTTTAGTCTCGCCAATATAAAATAGAGAATCGGGTAACAGCTTAATTCCGATATATTGGTGTTGTTTTCACAATGAGCGGAACATTATCCGGAAGGTGTTTCAATTGATATCTCTGTTATTTATATTTGGTAACAAAATTCCATAATACCATTAGTGTAACATCACTTCTAAGGATTTATGGTGAAGGAAAATTTCGAGTGTTGCAATATATGCATTTTAAGTGAGCAAACCGGGACCAGTTGCGAAATATGCAACTTCAAGGCCTTCCGGCTGGACTTGAACCGCGACCCTGCGATGCTAGTGCAGTGCAGTGCTCTGACCACTGAGCTACAGAAGCCGTTGCCGAGAGCCTAGTCACGAGTTCTGTATATATAGTGGTGGTAATGCCGGGATATTCTGGGTATATTACAAGTAATATTTGGTATTTCACTCGATTAAACTACATGTTCTAAGGATTTATGGTGAAGGAAAATTTCGAGTGTTGGCCAATATATATATTTTAAGACCAAACCGGGACCAGTTGCGAAATATGCAACTTCAAGGCCTTCCGGCTGGAATTGAACCCCGCGACCCTGCGATGCTAATGCAGTGCTCTGACCACTGAGCTAAGGAGGCAACGCCACTTCGTCACATCGCTACAACGTATTTTTTACCTCCTCTGTGATATTGTATATCATGATGAATCAAAACAACGTGGCAGCTTAAGTTGTTGGAAAGTTAAAGTCCGACCTAACCAAACCACAACCTTCTATCATCGTTGCGATTACGTTGTGTGCTTGCTGGAAGTACTCGTAAACTATAGTATTTTTTCATCGCCATATGAAATTCAGTGAAATCAGAGCTCGGACTTCTTATCGCTTTGTTTAACTGAGATGGTTTGGGTGTTTGATTTGAAATTTTCAAGGAGTAGTCCAGACGTTTGACGCGCCAACTACATTAGAACTGAATAGTGACATTTCCCCGCTTGAATGTCATAACACACTTACAGTTACAGTGTAATTTATCGTATATCATATCACATATGGGATATCTCGAACTCCGTTATCTCGAATTCCGTTATCTCGAATTTCGAGCTATCTCGAAATGAATGCAATTCTCTGTGAATCTCACAACACACTTCCATGCAGTGGGGTATATATAATTCGAAGGAACCCCTCTTTCGGATGGAAGAAGCGTGCACAAAATTTGCTATTTCTAATGTTCAAGTGCGTCCTGAAATAGAGCGTTCAGGAAAGTCATATTCTGTTGATAAATATAGTTGAGAAGGCCACAGTAACCGCTTCAATGCTTGAGAATTCCATTTCTAAAAATCCTAGATCCGCCAATGCTACATGCAGTAATTTACTTTGGGCTATCGCGAACTCGGTCATCTTGAATCTCGGGCTGTCTCGCGAACGGAAAGTGCTGATGATTTTCTGATATAGAGGCAACGCAGATTTCTTTCTGGTTGCCACAAAATCGAAAATTTATAAAAAAGTGAAAATTTATAAAAAAGTGAAAATTCAATGTTCGCTCTTAGCGCATATATCACCCATATCATTAGAAAGTTCGCAAAAAACTATATGAAGGACATTCAAGGATATTGTAAACGTACAGTTTGGCGAGCTTTTCCAAGTCTGTATAACGTGGCCGCCGATTGGCCAAAAGTGTATGGCAACCGGCAAACAAGAGGACAAAGCGAGACACAAACTTAACGAAGACGCAAGATCATATATGTAGGACTGGGACAACTTACCAAACTTACTGTGTCTGCAACCAGTAATAAAATCACTGCGAATAGAACATGGAGTTCCTGAATTCGGGGCATAATGTTCGTTGAGCTTTCTGATCTATCTCTCTCTTCACTTGGTCAGTGCTGTCGTCGTTGCCTGTATACTGTTGCAGTTTGGATCTCAGGAAAGCGAGGAGCTAGTATTTATACTAGTCAATTGAGACATTTGTTTTGCCTCGCTTCCAGGCAAGTGAAGAGACAGACACTTGGCCTGTTTCCTCGATTAGAGTGTTTAAGAAATTAACAAAATCGACACTCCATATTGTATTCCCTACGAAAGTGTGTTTTGAATTTTTTGAATTTTTTATTTATCGTTTGCCGTTGTCTTGATGCAAGAATATGAAATTTTAGCTTGATGAAATTTTAGCTTAATCAGGGAAATATTAAATCATTATTATATTGTTAGCAAAGTAACGAAACATGGTTCCAGATCAAAAGGTTGACACTGCTTTGTTCAGTCACCATGGTAACGTATTAAGATAATGGCGTCCCATTTTACAGTGAGTTACATAGAGCTAAAATACTAAAATGAAGATTCTGCTTATTGAGTAGATTATTTAGCGTTTGTCGACCTATTAATATATGCAGCAACTATTTGCAACAACTAGAAGTTACTTTCGAAAGGGAAGTGCTGCCTCGAAATCCAAGGCATTCGTGATATTGTGCAAAATTACAAAAATAAGTAGTCTTATTGAAGTCAAAGTCGCAGTGGAGGTAGTACAGCCTCGTACCCATGCGGTTATGGTTTAGGTAATACCAGAACAGTGAGTTCTACATATATATGGAGCTCACAATGAGCTTGCTGGACCATAGGTACTCACACTCTGGGGTACGTTAGACATCTATCAGAAGACATTCATTATGCACAGCCAGGGACCCCTGCACATGCTTGATCTGCCGCTGGCACATTTGCAGTCGCAGATGTCTCACCCCGGTCTTCCCCAACCTTGTTGACCCCCTTGTGTTGTAAGTTGATGAACATGTGTAATATTAAACAGATGTAAGTTGAACAGTTGCATAAAAATGCAGTTGAACATAAAGATAAAATAGTTGTATAATATACGATCTGCCAAATTGTGTTGAAAACAGCTAACAAATAAAATAAAATTCAAAGCCGGAAGGCCTTGATGTTGCATTTTTCGCAACTGGTCCCCGTTTGGTCTTAAAATGTAATATGTATTCCAACACTCGAAAGTTTCCTTCACCATAAATCCTTTCAACATGTAGTTTGATCGAGTGAAATGCCAAACATTACCTATAATATACCCAGAATCTTATCCCGGTATTACCACCACCATATATACATAACTCGTGACTAGGCTCTAGGCAACGGCTTCCGTAGCTCAGTGGTCAGAGCACTGCACTGGCATCGCAGGGTCGCGGGTTCAATTCCAGCCGGAAGACCTTGAAGTTGCATTTTTCGCAACTGGTCCCGGTTTGGTCTTAAAATGTATGTATTCCAACACTCGAAATTTTCCTTCACCATAAATCCTTTTAACAAATAAAATGGGCTACGAGTCATTGAATTGTTGTTGGATTTTGTTTGGTATTTTCAAAAGCGTTTGATCAAATGTTCTAAAGTCGATGGCAGAACCTATATCTTACATGTTAAAATTTGAATATTGAGTAATTCGACTAAGGTTCTATCTGACCAACATTTTAATAATAACCAAACTTGTAGTAACATAGAGGCTCAAGTATTGACGAACGTTATCTCTAGAAATTGTCATTTGGCAGATTGTAGATTTGAATGATAGTCTAATCAACCGGTAACTGAATAATTTGAAAATAGTTGTTAAGAGGTCGACAAACGGTAGATAATCTACTCGATAAGCAGAATGTTCATTTTAATATCTTCGCTCTATGTAACGGACGGGATAAACAAGTGATCACGCTCGAGCAAGAGAAACCCGAAACGCGAACAATAAAAATGGATGACCAACTAGCCGAGATCAATGGTAAGATGCGAACACTATACGCTTCACGTTAAAGAAAACTAACGGAATACTGGAGAAAGAGGATGAAGAAGATGAAGAAGCGATCGAAGAGACAAAAATCACTACGGGAGAAACCGAAGAAGATGTCGCAGCACATGGGGCGAAGACATGGAACAACAAATAGCCGAAACACTATGGTGGGTCAACTAAACCAACATATTCAGCGGTTGCGAGCACAGAAAAACAGTTAAAGATGAAAATGGTCAAGAATGACAACAGAAACAGCAGCTTGAAGTAAACTACGAGAGACAAAACAAGTCTACGACAATC
Organism: Chrysogorgia sp. JL179-B06; assembly: GCA_035772405.1. NCBI lineage: Eukaryota > Metazoa > Cnidaria > Anthozoa > Scleralcyonacea > Chrysogorgiidae > Chrysogorgia > Chrysogorgia sp. JL179-B06. The sequence continues at coordinate 2,903,544 of JAYKKM010000044.1, forward strand.
ATTGAGAGAAATCAACAATTCGGGAATTTGAGTTTACACCGGTCCGGACCGCGAATTCGAGACCTAACCACGGTTCCTTTAAGTGCTTGTACCGGACGAATTGTAGACTGCAAGATTTGGGAAAAGTTGGTGAAGACAGGTGAAGAATTGACACTGTTATATTAAACGTTGTTATTGATTACAAGCTAGGCAGGAAAAGCCGCTGAAGGTTTGGACTGGAATAGCATTTCGCATTTGTTCTATAGCTGTTCACGCGATTGATACACGAGAAACTAGTTACCATCTGAAGAATGGTTAAACCCAGATGCTACTAGTTATTACTCGGGCTAGATTTGGTAGCGCGAGTCTAGGTTTCGGCTTAGCTTCATTATCAGTGTTATTAGTAGTAGTATTTTTGGGGTTCCACAAATCTGCAAAATTGCGCAATAATATTTCCCGTTGCAGGCTTTTGCGAACAGTGAGCCATGTTGCAGGTCAATATAGCCAATAGTTATTTTTTTTCGACAGCTTTACTTTTCGTCGAGTTGTTCTTTGACTTTGTTGGTAGATTTTGAAAGTGTGTTGATCGTGAATACGATCACCATATGCTTATAACTCGCTGATCGTGATCATGGGGCTCACTTTTGCCATGGGCCCCAACTGCATGGGAAGCTGATCAAGGATTTAAACTCATAAGCTTCGCTCACTGGTCAGTGACGGGGCAAAATGGGGGCCTTGCCGCTCCCATAGCGCCGCCACTGGGCGTGCCCTGTGCTGTCTTCAAGTTAGTATACAGTCTTTTTGCCGCCTTCACGTCTATTGTTGTTTCAAACTTGACTTTAAAAACATAAAGCTCTTTTAAAATTGTGGGAGTTTGTCACTGATGATCTCGTTTTCTAACTTTTCTAACATGATATCATGTTCAAACTAAAATGTTGTTTTGTCACCCAAAACTACCTTTCTTGATCCTAACTCTAATTCTAACCCTAAAAGACTGGATCTAGACCAAATGGGCGACTGGAATTACCAGAATTGCGCGGGCATTTTCACGCGCGACGGGCGGGCGGGTAGCGGAGACGAGAGGTTGCAAGAAGCTCCAACATGGCGACGTATCAGTTGTTTGCGAGCACTTAGTTGCGAAGTCAACAGGCAATGGTTTTGAGCATCGCAGAAAAAATCAACAATTACTTACTTCAAAGTCTTATGAGTATTAAAACGTGTTGTGCTCTGCGTAGGCAGTGCTACTCCTCAAAAATTGAGCCGTGTGCCCGCGCATAAACACTACCACTCAGCGGTCATCTTCTATGTGGAAACATCTCAAAATGATACGAGCAATTGAAGTACCAGGCGGAAATCATAATCGAATAATGGGCTTTGTTGTTTATTATTTGATCTCGAAATAAAGACTGGAGTCTGGATCGGGCAACTATTGTTCAGAAAATGAAGCCAGAAGTAGCTCGTGGCGGTCATATTGTTGGGACCACGTTATATAGAAAACAATAGCATCCTATATGGCTTACCAGAAGCTGAATTGAGCAAGTTACGGCGAATTCAAAATACAGCGGCTAGACTTGTTGCAAGAGTTAAAAAATCAGAACATATCTCCCCTGTGCTTCGTAATCTTCAAGATCAAGGATTGTTTTTAAGATACTGATAATTACTTTCAAAGCTTTGCATGGCAAGGCACCTGTTTATATGATCCCGGTATACCGGGATGTCCCGGTTGCCCGAGACGTTTTCATCCCTGGTTTATATGATCTCGGTACACCGGGATGTCCCGGGTGACCGGGATGCGTGAAAATGTTGATAATAATTGATATAATTTCTCAATAAAACAAAAAATCATTTTATTCGCATAAAAAGCATCCCAACGAATGTTTTTTTCATTTTGTCACTTTTTGGATATTTTACCGGGTTCATGGACGACGTTTTAAATTTCAATTCACTTCATCCCGATGTACCGGGATATTGCGTTTATATGGAAAAATTCTGTCCCGGTGTACCGGGATCTCGGTTGAAGCAACCGGGATCCCGGTCAAGCGGGATGTCCCGGTCTCCATATAAACACAACTGCTAAAATAACAGTAAATTATATACAAGCCGAGATCCCGGTATACCGGGACGTCCCGGTGTACCGGGATCATATAAACAGGCCCTAACCGAAATCTGCTATTTGAGCCAAAATCCAAAAGGGTTTCGGCACCAAAACTGTGGAATTCATTACCACAGGAAATTAGAAGCATTGATGTTAAGTAGTTTTAAGTCAGCACTTAAGACTTTTCTTTTTCAAAATTAATAGTTTTTTGTTCATAGTGGTAATATATGTAGTGGGCTTTATCTTACAATGAAACTGTAATAAGTTTTATAAGTAAAATTAAGAATATATTGTTGTAAGAACATTGAGACTATTGTATAATGCTACTAATACGTCTTTATTATTATTATAGGCGACAGAGACTATCTGTCTCTGATCTTTTAAGATGCTGCAACAGCGGCCGCGGAAGCTATTTTGAAGTGGGGAGGCTAAATCGGACCTACGGGGGTTCTGGGGGCATGCTCCCCGGTAAAATTTTGAAATTTAGGGCCTCTGAAATGGCTAGAAATGCCTCCTTTTTGCTAAAATAGCTTCAAGCAGCTTTCAATTTTTGGATCAATTTAATGGTGTTAAATCACACAGTTTCTATACAGAAGTTTTTATTTTGCTATTTTACAGTTTACGACTTGTTTTGTATTCAGATTTATAATAAACTTCAAAAGATTTATGTACAAAAATAAGCTTGAAAATGGAAGGAAAAACGGAACAATAGAAACAAAACTTAACTATTATTAACTATGGAATACAGTTCAAAATACAGTTTTTCTCATTCATCATTGTGAGGGCTTGTGAGTGCATTATGAAGCACTTAATTTAGTCACTTCAGAGGAGAAGTCATTTTCAGTAAATGTTCCAAAATAATAGGCGAAAAAAGTGGAGGGGCTATAGCCCACCCTAGCCCCCGTGTTCTGCGGCCCCTGTGCAATGAAGCAGTCGGCGTATATTTCCCATAATATAGAACACAAACTACGGCTCCATAACAGTAACCATGAAGCCGAGTTAGCGCATGGCGGCCATGATTTGATGGGACCAAAGTTTTAAGCGGGGTTTTCAAAAGAACGAGGTACAGTAAACACCCGCCGTATGAAGAACCTTCCACCTATAAGAACCTCAGGCTGAAATTAGGGATTGTGTGCCCCTCTCAATAAGAACCTGTTTGAGCCTGATATTTGAAATAGGTTCTTATGTCACAAAATCAATTTATAATTCCACTGTAGCAAAGTCCCAAATGAGGATGACACCAACATCTGCTTGCAGTAATTGCAGTAACTGTTCAGTGTTAAGGAAGATGTACCTTAATATTGTTATATACTAGTCTTATCATCTACAAAGAAAACTGAAAGTACTGCCTAGTTAATTTCATCCATATCATCTCATTGACATAAGTGTTAATCAGTTACTGAATTGTGGCTTTATGTATTATTGAGTTGTCTTTCTCCAGTTTTTTGCATGGTAAAATAATTACAAACCAATTTATAAGAACCTAACACCCTGATTTTTTGTTAGATATCAAATATATAAGAACCTATCCCAGGCTGGTTTGGAAAAATGTAGGTTCTTCATAGTGGGTGTTTACTGTAATACATAACATATCTAATATATGCTAATATATTTGGAACCTCGTAACATGAAGTATAACCGGATAGTCTCTGTCGCCTACAGTAAAACTATATATATATAGTGTATATAGTCCCTTCAAGATGGCCGCCGCGAAATACTCCCGCGGCTTCATTTTTGGCTACATCATGATCTAAACAACAGTTGCTTGATCCAGTCTTTCATTAGAGATCAGTGGATTCCGCCTTCAGTCTACTTCGTGGTGCCATTTTCTCGTTGCTATTTTTTCCGGTTATCGAGTTAATCGATTACAAACGTCGCCGGAGAATGGCGAGGAAACGTTTAGGATGCAGATGGGCTTTACTGAGTAGTGCACAGATATTAGTTGCTAATGATAAAGTATTATATGTAGCTTTGTTTTTGAAATTGAAATCCGGATCTGCTCAAAACCGTCTTTACTTAAGTTCATGAAATGTGAGTCCACTCACCTGTGATCTACAGGTTAGGGGACCGTAGGAAACGGTATGTTGTTAAAGTGTCTGTATGACCCCAAATAATAATAATAAAGACGTTTTAGGAGCATTATACAATCAATCAAACCGTTATTTAACCAGGGTAGTCTAATCAGCGTAAAAATACTCTGTTATCAAGAACAGCTCTGAGTCAGTAAAAATATAAAAAGATATAGACCTCTTTCGTAATGGCGGTCAATTTAAATATTCCTTTATCCCCTCGCAAGCGAGATCGCGAAGCGACCGAGGGTGATAAACTGGTTTCAATTCCATGACACGCAATCACCAAATGTATGGAGTTAGGGTTAACGATTAGGGTTACACACACACACACACACACACACACACATATATATATATATATTCTAAGGATATATGGTGAAGGAAAATTTCGAGTGTTGGAATATATACATTTTAAGACCAAACCGGGAGCAGTTGCGGAAAATGCAACTTCAAGGCCTTCCGGCTGGAATCGAACCCGCGACCCTGCGATGCTAGTGCAGCCGGAAGGCCTTGAAGTTGCATTTTTCGCAACTGGTCCCGGTTTGGTCTTAAAATGTATATATTCCAACACTCGAAATTTTCCTTCACCAGAAATCCTTAGAACCTATCGAGTGAAATGCCAAATATTGCCTGTAATATACCCAGAATCTTATCCCGGCATTACCACCACTATATATACAGAACTCGTGACTAGGCTCTCGGCAACGGCTTCCGTTGCTCAGTCGCGGGTTCAATTGCAGCCGGAAGGCCTTGAAGTTGCATTTTTCGCAACTGCTCCCGGTTTGGTCTTAAAATGTAGAAATTCCAACACTCGAGGTTTTCCTTCACCATAAATCCTGAGAATATATATACAGTTGACTCTCTCTGTGCGGACACTCTCGTAAGCGGACAGATACGGACATCTTTCCAAAACCCCGTTTGAACTCTCAGTAAAACTCTGTATTTATACGTTCCCGTAGCCGGACACTCCCATAAGCGGACGCGGACACTTTTTGTGGTTTTAATTTGGATTTTTATTTTGTTTTACACTCCCGTAAGCGGACACCCCGGAAAAATAATCCAATTACTAAAACCGGTATGAGCATTATATACGGAGGGTGTTCAGACATTATTCATTGCGAAACGCGCTCAGGGTATTTTGACCACTTCAAATAGCTACGATTCTTTCGAAGAAAGACGAGATTATGTCTCAAGCCATTGCACATGACATACCAATGACATCTTGTTGGACATGCACGTGAAGTCAATGAAGCAGTCGTCCATTCATAAATATTTAGTGTAATGTATGACTGACTTAATCGTATACACTAATTGATATCAATCGACATTGGTGTGCTGTACTTTATTGTAAAGATGTTTAGTTCTGTTAAAGTTTTTTTAGATTAAATCGTTTTTGGCAATTTAAGCCTTGAGTTAACTAAATAAAACAAGCAATCATTTTAAGACATTCTAAGTTTCATTTTGTGTCATGAGTACCATTGAAAGTCACAAGTAGAAGTTCCTGTAGGCGGACGCTCAAATATTTTGACAAGTGTCCGTTTACGAGAACTATTCCCATAAGCGGACAATTCCACTTACGGACACTTTTTCAGATTCCCGAGGGTGTCCGCTTACGGAGAGTTAACTGTATATATATATATCGTGACTGCGTGTCATGGAATTATATAACCGATAATCTCTCCGCGGCAGGGATCCATTTCTTACAGAAAGTTTCTATGTATCTGATGTAAAATGTGGTAGGTCATCTCCTTATAAGGAAGTAAAAAGTCGTCTTGGGTGATCCGTTTGAATCGGATAATATATAATAGGCACGTGTGTTCTGTATTTAGACTCGCTAATTCCAAATCTGTATTCAGAATTGAAAATGGTTAAATATTGATCGAGATAACGTTCAAAATAATATACGACGAATCGCGTGCCTACATAAACCGTTTTTACGAAGGGTATGCACGGTCTCGTAATATAATATACACGTATGTTATGTATTTAGACTCGGTAATTCCAAAACTGTTTTCAGAATTGAAATCGAGTAAATATTGGCCGAGATAACGCTCAAAATCTACGTACGACGAACTTGTTATCGCAGACGCGGTCTGGGCACTGGGGACCATGGATGGGGAAAAGAAACTCTAGGGGTGGGGTGGGGGGTAGTGGTAGAAAAGGCGAGCGAGGGGATTATTGCGGATTCGTATTTCTAGTGTGCATCTAAATTAGCCTTTATGGCCTCCTTTTTGTGTCAGCAATTCAAAATAATCTTTGCTTCCCAACGAGGTGTAAAGGCTAATTTATATGCACACAAAAGAATATTCAAAATGTCTAAAATGGCAGCCAATATTATGAAAGACGTCTATAAGGGTTAAAACATCTAAAAGGTAATATACTAAACTACATAACACTACAATTAAAGCTAAAATATTAAATTACAAATAAACAACAAATAAACTACCATTTAGAGTTAAAACTATTAAGGTTAAAACTACAAGGACTTATAGCTGCTTCAGTTCTCACTCTGAAGCAGATAGATGAAGTAAATTACTGGTGGACCTTTGAATTATTTCTCGGTTAAAAGTAAAATAGTTTACAAAAAATTGAGGGACCTGTTTTTTTGAGACATTTCTCAACAAGTTTGAGAACATGTTTCCTGCTCCTGCTATGTAATGTACTATTTAGGCTTGGTAAGCGCATAGTCACTATACTATTGATCTGATCTCAGATCTCCTCAGAAAAATGATTCTGAGTCCCGGACAGGAATCGAACTTGTAACCTTCTGATTGCCGGTGAGACGCTCTAACCATTGAGCCACCGAGACTCAGATGGAGAGCGAAGGTTACAATCAGTGGCGGCGGAACGTGCTTGAAAGTAGGGGGGCTGAAACTCGGCGAAACCGGTACAAATTTACGACGATATTCGCTCCGAAGGCGCGATACTTCTAGGGGGATTAGAGGGCGTGCTCCCCCTGAAAATTTTGAAATCTAGAACCTCTGAAACGCGATTTCCCGCATTCTGAGGGAAGGCTTTTATAGCTGATTTTACAGCATGCACGGCTCAAATTTTAAGCAAAAACTAAATATCATAATTTACAGTAAATTTTACGCTGCAAAAATTATCAGGTGTTTGAGAACCCAGGGTAGGGGCCCATCCAAAGTAAACTAGCAAATCCCAGAAGAATTTTTAGACCTCAGGTAATCAACCACTGCAACGCAATACAACCACAAAGTGCATACAGATTACAGACTGATATAGTTGTTATAATTTCGTGGTATCTCTTGATTTCTTGAGATGCAAGTAGGATACTGGGTAGGGGGGCTTAGCCCCCCTAGATGCGTCTTCTAGGGGGGCTATAGCCCCCCTGGTTCCGCCGCCCTTGGTTACAATGATGTACTGGTAGTCTGGTTCGATTGATATATGTACTGCCTATGCGGCAGTCCCTATATATCGTTAATGCTTGGATGCGTTAATAACACAATAGTGAATGTGGGAGAGCTCGGAGTAGACAGACGATACATGGACGACGATCGTCAAGCTCATTCCACGTCTCCGAGCTCTCCCACATTCACTACAACATTGTGTATATTAACGCAATTATGATAATGTTATGTCAACCAATAACATGCGAATTAACATCGGCTAAAATTCGGCGAATCGCTCGATTTTCATTGGCTCTGAGCCGCTGAGTAACGTAGACCAAAAGGAACGAAGGCTCAGCAAGAGCAAGGCTTCAACTTTCAAGGCTGGAAGCAGATAGAAGATAACGGACTACCCATTCATTTGTTCGTATTTGAAGGATTTTACGCTTTGGATTTTGACATTTGTTGTCGCCGAGTCCAATTATTATAGATGGATATTTTTTTGACGGGGAAAGACAATATGTTTATATGCAGCACAAATATGGTCGATACAAAGTTTAATAATGTTGAGGAAAGAAAACTTGGACATGTGGCCTCCAAATAAACGTCCTGCAGAATCTGTGTCAGATTACTTAAAGAAAGCCATTACCATTCTCATTGGGTGACCATTTGCACACAGAATTGACAAACAGTGAAACAGATTTGAGTCGATGGTGAGTTTACACTGTGAACTAGCAAGTTTATTAAGTACAAATCAAGTTAAAGTACAAAGTACAAATCGATATCAATCAATATCAATTAATGATTGATATTGGAAAGCGATAAGCAATCGATACGCCTGATCTTTGTGATAATATCGATTGATATTGATTTTCAATACTAATTGATAATTGATTGTATCGATTTTGATGATAAAATAACCTAAATATAATTTAACCCAATGCTCATATCCTCAGAAAAAGTCCCAGACAGGAATCAAACCTGTAACCTTCTGATTGCTGGTGAGGTTCTCTAAACCATTGAGCTACCGAGACTTAGATGGAGAGTGATGGTTACAATTTATCATCTGTCTACTCCAAGCTCTCCCACATTCACTACAGCAGTGTATATGTTAATACATCCAAGCATTACTGATATATAGTGACTGCCACATAGCCGACATAGGCAGTACATATACAAATCAAACCAGAAATGAATATCATTCTAACCTTCGCTCTCCGTCTAAGTCTTGGTAGCTCAATGGTTAGAGCATCTCACTGGCAATCAGGAGGTTACAGGAGCAAGGGTGATAATCTTGCTGGTGCAGGGATCCATTTCTCACAGATATATTATATAGATAGAATGGTAGGACCAACTCCTAATATAAAGAAGTAAAAAGTCGTTTTGGGTGATCCGTTTGAGTTGAACAATATTTGGGCCTTAGCAGACAAAACGAAGTGGTCAATGGCAATTTGTAGGCTTGGCTTATATTCAGAGGGACTAATATACAGAGGGGCTTGTATACGGGGGCTTATATACGGAGGGGCTTATTTTCGGAATTTTGTTTTGACGAGCCTTTAGGCGGCGCTGTCTGCACTTATATTTTATTGTACGTCTGCAAAATGCACCCATCACCTTGTCCGGTCAGATTTTAATACTCTCTCATCGGCGGTTTTTCCTGACGGCCCATATGCAAAACTGTCCATGAAATAGGCGATATAGTGGAAGCAAGGAGGCAGTGAAGAAATTAGCGATAACAACAGCAAAGGGCAGATGATACAGCAGAAGAAAGGGAAGTACATCTATAAAGGCAAAGACAAAGAGACTGAGCGACACATACAGTGTGCAGAATCAGAAAGAGAATCTCAACAAAGAAATGAGCGAGAGCAAAGGGCAGACGAGACAGCAGAAGAAAGGGAAGTACTGTAGGTCTATTGCGAAGACAAAGAGATAGCGAGTACAGAGTGCAGAGAGACACATACAGAACGTATACAGTCTCGACGAAGAAATGACCGAGAGTGAAGGGAAGACGAGACAGCAGAAGAAAGGGAAGTACTGTACTTCTATTGCGAAGACAAAGAGATAGCGAGTACAGAGTGCAGAGAGACACATACAGAACGTATACAGTCTCGACGAAGAAATGACCGAGAGTGAAGGGAAGACGAGACAGCAGAAGAAAGGGAAGTACTGTACGTCTATTGCGAAGACAAAGAGATAGCGAGTACAGAGTGCAGAGAGACACATACAGAACGTATACAGTCTCGACGAAGAAATGACCGAGAGTGAAGGGAAGACGAGACAGCAGAAGAAAGGGAAGTACTGTACATCTATTGCGAAGACAAAGAGATAGCGAGTACAGAGTGCAGAAAGACACATACAGAACATATACAGTCTCGACGAAGAAATGACCAAGAGTGAAGGGAAGACGAGACAGCAGAAGAAAGGGAAGTACTGTACATCTATTGCGAAGACAAAGAGATAGCGAGTACGGAGTGCAGAGAGACACATACAGAACGTATACAGTCTCGACGAAGAAATGACCGAGAGTGAAGGGAAGACGAGACAGCAGAAGAAAGGGAAGTACTGTAGGTCTATTGCGAAGACAAAGAGATAGCGAGTACAGAGTGCAGAGAGACACATACAGAACGTATACAGTCTCGACGAAGAAATGACCGAGAGTGAAGGGAAGACGAGACAGCAGAAGAAAGGGAAGTACTGTACCGCATCTATTGCGAAGACAAAGAGATAGCGAGTACAGAGTGCAGAGAGACACATACAGAACGTATACAGTCTCGACGAAGAAATGACCGAGAGTGAAGGGCAGACGAGACAGCAGAAGAAAGGGAAGTACTGTACGTCTATTGCGAAGACAAAGAGATAGCGAGTACAGAGTGCAGAAAGACACATACAGAACGTATACAGTCTCGACGAAGAAATGACCGAGAGTGAAGGGAAGACGAGACAGCAGAAGAAAGGGAAGTACTGTACGTCTATTGCGAAGACAAAGAGATAGCGAGTACAGAGTGCAGAAAGACACATACAGAACGTATACAGTCTCGACGAAGAAATGACCGAGAGTGAAGGGAAGACGAGACAGCAGAAGAAAGGGAAGTACTGTAGGTCTATTGCGAAGACAAAGAGACAGCGAGTACAGAGTGCAGAGAGACACATACAGAACATATACAGTCTCGACGAAGAAATGACCGAGAGTGAAGGGCAGACGAGACAGCAGAAGAAAGGGAAGTACTGTAGGTCTATTGCGAAGACAAAGAGATAGCGAGTACAGAGTGCAGAGAGACACATACAGAACATATACAGTCTCGACGAAGAAATGACCGAGAGTGAAGGGCAGACGAGACAGCAGAAGAAAGGGAAGTACTGTACGTCTATTGCGAAGACAAAGAGATAGCGAGTACAGAGTGCAGAAAGACACATACAGAACGTATACAGTCTCGACGAAGAAATGACCGAGAGTGAAGGGAAGACGAGACAGCAGAAGAAAGGGAAGTACTGTACGTCTATTGCGAAGACAAAGAGATAGCGAGTACAGAGTGCAGAAAGACACATACAGAACGTATACAGTCTCGACGAAGAAATGACCGAGAGTGAAGGGAAGACGAGACAGCAGAAGAAAGGGAAGTACTGTAGGTCTATTGCGAAGACAAAGAGACAGCGAGTACAGAGTGCAGAGAGACACATACAGAACGTATACAGTCTCGACGAAGAAATGACCGAGAGCAAAGGGCAGACGAGACAGCAGAAGAAAGGGAAGTACTGTACATCTATTGCGAAGACAAAGAGATAGCGAGTACAGAGTGCAGAGAGACACATACAGAACATATACAGTCTCGACGAAGAAATGACCAAGAGTGAAGGGCAGACGAGACAGCAGAAGAAAGGGAAGTACTGTAGGTCTATTGCGAAGACAAAGAGATAGCGAGTACAGAGTGCAGAGAGACACATACAGAACATATACAGTCTCGACGAAGAAATGACCGAGAGTGAAGGGAAGACGAGACAGCAGAAGAAAGGGAAGTACTGTACGTCTATTGCGAAGACAAAGAGACAGCGAGTACAGAGTGCAGAGAGACACATACAGAACATATACAGTCTCGACGAAGAAATGACCGAGAGTGAAGGGAAGACGAGACAGCAGAAGAAAGGGAAGTACTGTATGTCTATTGCGAAGACAAAGAGACAGCGAGCACGGAGTGCAGAAAGACACATACAGAACGTATACAGTCTCGACGAAGAAATGACCAAGAGTGAAGGGCAGACGAGACAGCAGAAGAAAGGGAAGTACTGTATGTCTATTGCGAAGACAAAGAGACAGCGAGCACAGAGTGCAGAAAGACACATACAGAACGTATACAGTCTCGACGAAGAAATGACCAAGAGTGAAGGGCAGACGAGACAGCAGAAGAAAGGGAAGTACTGTACATCTATTGCGAAGACAAAGAGATAGCGAGTACAGAGTGCAGAGAGACACATACAGAACGTATACAGTCTCGACGAAGAAATGACCAAGAGTGAAGGGCAGACGAGACAGCAGAAGAAAGGGAAGTACTGTAGGTCTATTGCGAAGACGAAGAGACAGCGAGTACAGAGTGCAGAAAGACACATACAGAACATATACAGTCTCGACGAAGAAATGACCGAGAGTGAAGGGAAGACGAGACAGCAGAAGAAAGGGAAGTACTGTATGTCTATTGCGAAGACAAAGAGATAGCGAGTACAGAGTGCAGAAAGACACATACAGAACATATACAGTCTCGACGAAGAAATGAGCGAGAGCAAAGGGCAGACGAGACAGCAGAAGAAAGGGAAGTACTGTAGGTCTATTGCGAAGACAAAGAGATAGCGAGTACAGAGTGCAGAGAGACACATACAGAACATATACAGTCTCGACGAAGAAATGACCGAGAGTGAAGGGAAGACGAGACAGCAGAAGAAAGGGAAGTACTGTACGTCTATTGCGAAGACAAAGAGACAGCGAGTACAGAGTGCAGAGAGACACATACAGAACATATACAGTCTCGACGAAGAAATGACCAAGAGTGAAGGGCAGACGAGACAGCAGAAGAAAGGGAAGTACTGTATGTCTATTGCGAAGACAAAGAGACAGCGAGCACAGAGTGCAGAAAGACACATACAGAACGTATACAGTCTCGACGAAGAAATGACCAAGAGTGAAGGGCAGACGAGACAGCAGAAGAAAGGGAAGTACTGTACATCTATTGCGAAGACAAAGAGATAGCGAGTACAGAGTGCAGAGAGACACATACAGAACGTATACAGTCTCGACGAAGAAATGACCAAGAGTGAAGGGCAGACGAGACAGCAGAAGAAAGGGAAGTACTGTAGGTCTATTGCGAAGACGAAGAGACAGCGAGTACAGAGTGCAGAAAGACACATACAGAACATATACAGTCTCGACGAAGAAATGACCGAGAGTGAAGGGAAGACGAGACAGCTGAAGAAAGGGAAGTACTGTATGTCTATTGCGAAGACAAAGAGATAGCGAGTACAGAGTGCAGAAAGACACATACAGAACATATACAGTCTCGACGAAGAAATGAGCGAGAGCAAAGGGCAGACGAGACAGCAGAAGAAAGGGAAGTACTGTAGGTCTATTGCGAAGACAAAGAGATAGCGAGTACAGAGTGCAGAGAGACACATACAGAACATATACAGTCTCGACGAAGAAATGACCGAGAGTGAAGGGAAGACGAGACAGCAGAAGAAAGGGAAGTACTGTACGTCTATTGCGAAGACAAAGAGACAGCGAGTACAGAGTGCAGAGAGACACATACAGAACATATACAGTCTCGACGAAGAAATGACCGAGAGTGAAGGGAAGACGAGACAGCAGAAGAAAGGGAAGTACTGTATGTCTATTGCGAAGACAAAGAGACAGCGAGCACGGAGTGCAGAAAGACACATACAGAACGTATACAGTCTCGACGAAGAAATGACCAAGAGTGAAGGGCAGACGAGACAGCAGAAGAAAGGGAAGTACTGTAGGTCTATTGCGAAGACAAAGAGATAGCGAGTACAGAGTGCAGAGAGACACATACAGAACATATACAGTCTCGACGAAGAAATGACCGAGAGCAAAGGGCAGACGAGACAGCAGAAGAAAGGGAAGTACTGTACATCTATTGCGAAGACAAAGAGACAGCGAGTACAGAGTGCAGAAAGACACATACAGAACATATACAGTCTCGACGAAGAAATGAGCGAGAGCAAAGGGCAGACGAGACAGCAGAAGAAAGGGAAGTACTGTAGGTCTATTGCGAAGACAAAGAGACAGCGAGTACAGAGTGCAGAAAGACACATACAGAACGTATACAGTCTCGACGAAGAAATGACCAAGAGTGAAGGGCAGACGAGACAGCAGAAGAAAGGGAAGTACTGTACATCTATTGCGAAGACAAAGAGATAGCGAGTACAGAGTGCAGAGAGACACATACAGAACGTATACAGTCTCGACGAAGAAATGACCAAGAGTGAAGGGCAGACGAGACAGCAGAAGAAAGGGAAGTACTGTAGGTCTATTGCGAAGACGAAGAGACAGCGAGTACAGAGTGCAGAAAGACACATACAGAACATATACAGTCTCGACGAAGAAATGACCGAGAGTGAAGGGAAGACGAGACAGCAGAAGAAAGGGAAGTACTGTACGTCTATTGCGAAGACAAAGAGATAGCGAGTACAGAGTGCAGAAAGACACATACAGAACATATACAGTCTCGACGAAGAAATGAGCGAGAGCAAAGGGCAGACGAGACAGCAGAAGAAAGGGAAGTACTGTAGGTCTATTGCGAAGACGAAGAGACAGCGAGTACAGAGTGCAGAGAGACACATACAGAACATATACAGTCTCGACGAAGAAATGACCAAGAGTGAAGGGAAGACGAGACAGCAGAAGAAAGGGAAGTACTGTATGTCTATTGCGAAGACAAAGAGATAGCGAGTACAGAGTGCAGAAAGACACATACAGAACATATACAGTCTCGACGAAGAAATGAGCGAGAGCAAAGGGCAGACGAGACAGCAGAAGAAAGGGAAGTACTGTAGGTCTATTGCGAAGACAAAGAGATAGCGAGTACAGAGTGCAGAGAGACACATACAGAACATATACAGTCTCGACGAAGAAATGACCGAGAGTGAAGGGAAGACGAGACAGCAGAAGAAAGGGAAGTACTGTACGTCTATTGCGAAGACAAAGAGACAGCGAGTACAGAGTGCAGAGAGACACATACAGAACATATACAGTCTCGACGAAGAAATGACCGAGAGTGAAGGGAAGACGAGACAGCAGAAGAAAGGGAAGTACTGTACGTCTATTGCGAAGACAAAGAGACAGCGAGTACAGAGTGCAGAAAGACACATACAGAACATATACAGTCTCGACGAAGAAATGACCGAGAGTGAAGGGAAGACGAGACAGCAGAAGAAAGGGAAGTACTGTACGTCTATTGCGAAGACAAAGAGATAGCGAGTACAGAGTGCAGAGAGACACATACAGAACATATACAGTCTCGACGAAGAAATGACCGAGAGTGAAGGGCAGACGAGACAGCAGAAGAAAGGGAAGTACTGTATGTCTATTGCGAAGACAAAGAGACAGCGAGCACGGAGTGCAGAAAGACACATACAGAACGTATACAGTCTCGACGAAGAAATGACCAAGAGTGAAGGGCAGACGAGACAGCAGAAGAAAGGGAAGTACTGTATGTCTATTGCGAAGACAAAGAGACAGCGAGCACAGAGTGCAGAAAGACACATACAGAACGTATACAGTCTCGACGAAGAAATGACCAAGAGTGAAGGGCAGACGAGACAGCAGAAGAAAGGGAAGTACTGTACATCTATTGCGAAGACAAAGAGATAGCGAGTACAGAGTGCAGAGAGACACATACAGAACGTATACAGTCTCGACGAAGAAATGACCAAGAGTGAAGGGCAGACGAGACAGCAGAAGAAAGGGAAGTACTGTAGGTCTATTGCGAAGACGAGACAGCAGAAGAGAGGGAAGTATCTTGGTGGGTTCGCCCCACGATGCTTTGCATCTCCCTATTTGTGTTCAACAAATAAGAAAAGCATTCTAATCTTGCATGTCATGGGTTACCTGTGCTTTACAGCTAAAAGAAATCAATATTTTGGAACTTTACCCTTTTTGAATAAATAATATGGCATTAGTATGAAAGTGTATCTTTATCTGAAATCTTATACCATATGGTAATCGTATGGCGCATTTATAATGTCAAAATTCAACGTGACCATTTGAACGCCATACATCTAATTCGAACTACATTTACTCGAATGAGCAAGCCTCACGAAAATATAAATTTTCCATTCAAGCGACACTTTTGCCAAATCGAACTTCACGTTTGTAATATTTGCTGAATTGAACGAGTTATCGGTCGTGTAGTAGGCGGTCGTGCGGTCGTATTTCAAATCGAACAAACGAACGGGAATACCCTTCTAATATTAAAATAACATACGGAAATCATGCGGGATGCCACCGTTGTCAAAAACATTGAGGTTATAGTGTCTCCTTGAATTAAGACGCTGTAATATATTTATTTTAATAATTCATTACAGCATAATTTTATGTTTATAAACCAATCTTCATTCACCATTTGCTTGTCCACATGCGTCGAATGCATTTACATAATCTTTGATTACCTAGTATGTTTACTTCTTTAGTAATTAATGTACAAAATGTGTCGGATTTATCAAATCACAGGTTTTTGATCGCCCCTCGCTATTGGGGACTCTCGCTATTACTGATACCAACTACAGTCGCGAAGGTGTCCGCTATAACGAGAATTGGTTGAACATAGTATACTAGAAATCCACACAAATTTCAGAATAATATATTTTGAATATTTTTGAAAATATTCGAAATATTTTGAATTTGTTTAAAATTGTTTCTAATTTATTTATTATTTATTATTTTATTTAATCAAATTTCAAATTTACATTATTATATTGAGTACATTATATAATGAAAATTTGTGGACAGTTTAAAACAGAATTCAAGATTCCATAGCATAAACCGCCAATAGAATTAACTAACATTATTTACAAAATGAAGAATGAATAATAAGTACTTATTAACCGAGCGCGAGGTCCGTACGGGAAAATATTTTGCTTGAGTTCTTTTGAGTTCAGACCGAGCCCGAAGGGCGAGGTCTGTACTCAAAAGATCGAAAGCAAAATATTTTCCCGTACGGACCGAGCTTGTGAGGTTAATAAGGAATTTATTATATGTCTCGACTACAACGAGAAATAATTTAGAGAAAACATTATTTAAAATGGCTTGCTTTTTTTCTCTAGTGTACTCTGTCTCCGTAGCATTTAAGATATCATCTTCGTCGGTTAGTTCCTCCGGATAATAGAGTTGGCCGTGCATTTTTTGTTATTTCGTTTAATTTTGCTGTAGTTTGTTGTTTTTGTGCGGGTCCGTACACCGAGTCCGTACGGTAAAGTACGGACCCGCACGTTAGCCAATCAGCGTTCAAATACGCCAGTTCGGACTCGCAAGACATATAATAATAATTATTATAAAGTGTTTGAATCATTTGAAAATTTAACATAATAGTAGCCAATTAGTCTGTTACGAAAAGTAGATAAAAGCTGGTATTCTCTAATATACATAACGGTAAAGAATTCCATAAACGACAGACACGTATAAAGTAAGAGTTTTTAAAAGACTCAGTCCTACAGAAAGGAATCTTCAGAGTAAGATGATCAGTATTTCTAAGAGGCTAGTACATGAGCGAAAAGAAACATGTTGAGAAATATCAACCCTACACAGACTCCTGAAACACTTAAAGTGCCACTACGATGAAAATCCAATTATTCATCCCCGTCTTTTAGATATTCTTTAGCATAGAATAGTATTTCAGGGTCGAAAGTGATCGTCGATGTAAAAAAAAACTAAAAAATGGTATTTTGAAGTAAATATTTTGAGCTCTGAAATCACTATTATTTAGGCCACCATTACTAAAAACGTGTTCCAAGTGCGCCCGCAATTTCAAAAGGTAATATTGTTTATGACGTCAGATTCTCAATGCTGCGCCTGAATTTCAGTCGAGGTTACTTGTTTTCTTGTTTTCTTCGAGAAGTAGATAAAATGTTCAGCCTTTCAGACGAACAATTTGAAAAAACGACCTTGATTTACTTGAAGAATTGGCCATGGAGAATCTTCGCGTTGAGAATCTGACGTCACTTCGTAACGCTGGTCAGGAACATGAACGATTAATGGCGGACATAACAACTCCAGATTCGGAGTCAGAAAAATAATACTTGCCATCGTCTAATCGCAAAACGGTTTCGACCGAGTAATATTTAGCAGCTCTGCTTTATAAATACGTAAAAATATCGATAGGTAAAAATTTGATCGAAGTGGCACTTTAAAGAAAAAAATAATGTCACTAATTTCTATACGATAGGTCAACGGAAGTAAATGTAAGCAATCAAGGCGTTCACGATAGGAAACTCAATTCCAACAATAAATCTAGTTGCTCTTCGCTGAATTCGTTCTAGAGCTGTAATATATTTTATGGTGTAAGGTGACTGATACCACACTAGGATATTCAAGACGGGATCTAACCCAAGTAACATAAAGTAGTTTCTTAATATCCCGGTCACTGATATGCTTGCATGCGCGATACAAGACATTTAACATCATCTGGGCTATTTGAATAATGAATGACAATTTCGTCGATATGACTTTATGCACGTTTATCTTTAGCCACATTTTCAGTCTAATGTTTTGGCCGAGCCAAAGAAATACGAGAAAACATAGCAGCTAGGAAGACAAAGAGTTTCCTACGGAGGAGGATGTTGTTCATGATTTTCTATTTTGACTCGACTAAAATATCCCGTGACAGGCGCGGGAGCAATTTTAGAATACCCGTCCACTTTTGAAACCGCATTTCAAGGCAGAAATTCAAACCAGGTTGCTCTAAAATCTCTTCAAATATAATGTCGAAGGTTTATATTATGTGTACTTGTTGATTGTTATCAAATTGAAAGGGTTTTTAAAGATATCAGGAGCTTTCCGTAGTCTGACCCTTAATATATATGCAAATAGTAACGTGGACGGGTATTTGCTGCGCTTTTTTTGACACTTCTTGGGTTTCTGTGCGTAACTCGTGCTCAGTCTCTTTGCCGAGCTATGTATAGCCGACGAATATTTCGATTTGTTCGAGCTTTACTGCCATTTGCAAGCCAGCGTTAAGCGAGTGATTTTTTTCATGTTTGTTTACGTTTGAAAGTTGGACGTTTCACACGAATACGTTGAACGTTTAAAAAAAATCAATCAACTTGCGGCGTCATTTGAACTGACGCCGCAAGTTGATTGATTTGTTTTTAAACGTTCAACGTTTTCGTGTGAAACGTCCAACTTTCAAACGTAAACAAACATGAAAAAAATCGCTCGCTTAAACGGTCGCTTGCAAATGGCAGTAGTTTGTCGCACTTACTAGGGAAACTAGGGAAAACTGCGCATGTTCTATTTGCACGCTGTCTTCCGCTGTCTTCCCAAACTACAGAAAGATTGCTTCTCTGCTTTCACGGTAAGAATAACCAGTTATCGAATAGTTGACACTAAAATCGACTCCGCTGTTTTGTGTGTTTTCGCTTGCTTATGAACTGCCGAAATTCGAGAGTATTTGAGAGCCTGTGGACAAGAATCCCGATATTTCGATAACAAACGCAATCGCTGTATGTTTCTTATTTGTATCGTCCTTAATCGACGGCTTCAGTACTTTCATATTGACGACGAAATTAAAATATAATTTGGCCGCCATCTTCAAAAACAGCATCGTAATTTAACCCAAATACGTCGAACGTTTTCTTGACAAATAATCAACTCTACAAGCTCTCTTGTGCCTTAAAACAAAAATAATTTATTTGTCTACAATATACGTAAACGTTATTGTGCTACCTTACTTAGTTGTTTTTAAAAAAGCGCAATATCGAAAATGCCTTGATATTCGTGAAATGTCATTCGTCAAGCGCGGGATTTCCCGTTCGTTAGTTCGATTTGAAATATGACCGCTAGATGAGTCAGCCGCAAATATTACAAACGTGAAGTTCGATTTGGCAAACGTGTCGCTTGAATGGAAAATTTATAGTCGCGAGGCTTGCTCGTTTCAAGTAAATGTTGTTCGAATTAGATGTATGGTGTTCAAATGGTCACATTGAATTTTGACATTATAAACGCGCCATATGATAAAGGACTAAGCCAAAGGCTAAGCTATATGATCGCCTTTATACGTGGTTTATATTCTACATTCTATTTATTTGGTCCTCCATACTATAGAAAATTTCTAGCATCATTCTGCCGGCCTAAATCCTGAAAGGCACCTCGTACATAGGTAGCCCAGACACAAATTTTGAGTATGAATAGATATACATAGTTATATTATTATTTTTTTATAATTCATTTATTTACTGCATAAAAATGCATACTGTTGGCCTGTAATTGTTCATATCTTCTTTCATAACATCAATATATTCTATATGACTTGTTTATAGATCATAAAGCTTAGCAGTGTTTCAAAATATTCATCAAATACACTGCTACTCTATATTACCCCCTGCGGTGTTCATCTCGCTTTACCGTCAGATAAACATTGTTATATTACTATTTTTACCGTAAAATATACAGGAAAATCAAATTTGCTGGTAGGACTAACTGCCTACTTAATATACCATGCAAGAGGGAAAATTTACACATATACTTACGATTAGACGGCTTTAAATCACGTTTGAAGTCGACCAGGTTTTGCGGGCGACGACTTCAAACGTGATTTAAAGCCGTCTAATCGTAAGTATATGTGTAAATTTTCCCTCTTGCATGGTATATTAAGTAGGCAGTTAGTCCTACCAGCAAATTTGATTTTCCTGTATATTTTACGGTAAAAATAGTAATATAACAATGTTTATCTGACGGTAAAGCGAGATGAACACCGCAGGGGGTAATATAGAGTAGCAGTGTATTTGATGAATATTTTGAAACACTGCTAAGCTTTATGATCTATAAACAAGTCATATAGAATATATTGATGTTATGAAAGAAGATATGAACAATTACAGGCCAACAGTATGCATTTTTATGCAGTAAATAAATGAATTGTAAAAAAATAATAATATAACTATGTATATCTATTCATACTCGAAATTTGTGTCTGGGCTACCTATCTATGCTCGTACGCGAGGCAGCATTTCACTTCTGATAAGAACTCCTAGTCTATAATTACTTCATAGTAAGGGCCGCAGCATGTGTTATTTATGTGTTATTAAAGCTTATTACTTGGGCCACTTGTGGTGAGCACAAGTCTTAAATCCAGCTTGATTTCTGTGTTCGTCATGTTCGTCATCGTCATGGTCATGTTCGTCGTTTTGAGAGAATGTAATTATTGCGTGGGCGTATAAATAGCGAATTAAAGCGATTTCGGCCCGTTTTATTGTCAATGAATCGCAGTCTGAAAAGCATGTAAACCCGCAAATTAATGCAAAGATTCTCTCCAAGATAACTGGATGACTGAGAGAAACACAGATGAGAGATTGAAGAAAGAACTCGCAGAACCGTGGACGAAACGTCAACAACAACATACAGTCGAAATTGAAGCGATTTCGGACTTTCATTTTATTGATAATGAATAGCAGTTGGAAAAGTTTACCGAGACCTGTAAACCTGCAAACCATTGCAAAAATTCTCTCCAAGATGAAAGAAACACAGATGAGAGATCAATCATGATGACAGAATGGACAGCCGAAGGACAGGGAAATATTATTATGCTGTGTTAACATTTATCCCGCGAAACTCCGTAATATTTATCATTATGAAATGTTGTGTTTTTGTCTGATTTAAATCAATTCTATATCGAAATGATCACTTGAATTTGGCGAATCGAACGCTGTAGGTTTCGTCTACTTAAAATGTGAAGATCAGATGTTATATAAGAAAATGCGTATTAGCGATTAAAGCGAGACTCGCCTCTAAAATCAAAGGACATGGCTTCAAGATCTATTCGTTGTTTACCCGATGATTTAATGCTTTTATGTTCGTTAAACCGATGTAATTTCGTAACAGATATGTTTCCTATACCTTTCCGTTGTTTTTATATAAATTGACACACGAATACCTTCAATCGAACAGATATTAGAAAAAATAGCATTGCCCGTGTAATGTTTACATTAAATTTCGTCTGCGTGGGGGACGCCTGATTTTTCTTCCTCATTCATCGGGCTGCAACTTGCAAAGCCGAGGTAAGCCCACAGGGAGCCCAACACTGACTCCTGTGATGTGTTTCTCTGTTTCTTTATTTTATTCTATATTATGGTAATTCTGATGTTTTATATTGAATATTGAAAGAAGCGTATGGCGCGCCGTTTCGGCCAAAAGGTATACGAGAATCAATTTGACTGCGCCGTTTTGGCCAAAAGGTGGCCAAAAGGTCGAGATATCAATTTCTATAGGCGAGAATTATATTTTAGTGGTCGAGAATATTATATCTATAGGTGAGAATGCTATTCTAATAGTCGAGAATTTTATACCTATGGTCGAGAAATTCATGTCTATATTCGAGAATATTTTTATGTTTGTAGTTGAGAATATCATTTTGGTAGTCGAGAATGTCATTTTGGTAGTCGAGAATGTTTTATGTTCATCAGTCGAGAATTGTAGTTCCATACTTGCGAATAATCACGTTGAGCGTTCATTTACTTTTTTCGAAAGGGGAATGACAGATGACTCTACAATTTACTAAGTAGGGAGTGGGGAGGACGTGATGTTTCCATATTTCTTTCCATATTTCTTGCCTCGTTCTTTAAAACCCCAAGAATAGTTTGTTTCGCTTTGGAGTGCGGTGCGTAGAAAATCTGTTCTTCACGGTTGTATACATATATGCTTCATGACGATTATAGCTGGTTTTCATTTCTGCGACGCAGCCGCTAGTAAAGGACGGCTAAGTTTCCATTTTGGCTAACTTGTATACGAAGCTGCATTCTGCATTCCTCAGATTGCTGCCTGAGAGGTCGGAAATAAATTAACAAGATCGCTGTCGATGATAAATTCCGTAGGAATGTTTGATCTCGAGTACGAGTACGAAGACGAACTTTTCTGCGCAGTGGAGAAACAACAATGGAAAAGAACCATGCGCAATGGTAAACTCGTCTTCGTACTCGTCTTTGTCCTCAAATCTAAAGGTCTCTAATAGTAATATTACAGGGTCTATTAAATAATGAAGAAGTACTTCGCGCACTATCTCGGGTGCTATTAAGCGGCCTAGTTGGAGGGGTCTGCGACGCAGGCTACCTAGTTGGTCGATCAAATACGAACCGGCGATCAAATATGAACCGGCGTTAAATGTAACTTAATATGCAGAAAGGTTAAACTCAGTTTCTGTATGATTAATAAAATAACATTTGGCGGAGACAGACCAGTAAGTTTGTTGTAATACGTATAAAAGTCTAAAGCAAAGATTACACGATTTAAAAAACTTGTTTGATTCCATCATAGTTAATCATAATGCACTGATTATTACTGTCTGAAGTATTGAAGCGCGATGGGCAGAAATATGGAAGCATCACGTCCTCCCCACTCCTACTTAGTAAATTGTAGATCGTTGTTGTTGGAGTCATTCCCCTTTCGAAAAAAGTAAATGCCCTCCCCGTAACGCTCAACGTGATTATTCACAAGTATGGAACTACAATTCTCGACATGAACATATAAAAACATTCTCGACTACCAAAATGATACATAAAAATATTCTCGACTATAGATATAAATTTCTCGACTATAGACATAAAATTCTCGAATATAGACATGAATTTCTCGACCATAGGTATAAAATTCTCGACTGTGAGAATAGCATTCTCACCTATAGATATAATATTCTCGACCACTGAAATATAATTCTCGCCTATAGAAATTGATATCTCGACCTTTTGGCCACCTTTTGGCCGAAACGGTGCAGTCAAATCGATTCTCGTATACCTTTTGGCCGAAACGGTACGCCATAGAAGCGATGCTTGGCTGCACGCGCGGTATGGCGGTAATTTGAAACTCGAAACAGCTCCCTGTGGTTCCACGTGAATACGCGTGACGATCACTGAAAGCTGAGACGACAATTGCACGCGCAGTAATTTGAAACTCGAAACAGCACGAATCACTGAAAGCTGAGACGACACAACACTCATGTGAGGGATAACACGTAGTGCGGGAAATAAAATAAAGAAACAGAGAAACACATCACAGGAGTCAGAGTTGGGCTCCCTGTGGTAAGCCCGCCCAACCTCTGCAAGCAATATCCACGCCATATCTCCCTAATTTGTCCAGAAGTTAACGCCTAGCGGGCGTCTTGTTAAACATTAAACATTACATCGTTCAAATCACCGGGTTTTGATCGCCTCTCGTTATTGAGGACTCTCGCTATTACAGACACCAAGTTGTCCGCTATAACGAGATATTGAACATATAGTATAATTCTGAAATTTGTATGGGGATTTCTAGTATATATTTTGAAAATATTCGAAATATTTGAATTTATTTCAAATTATTTCTAATTTGAATAATGAATGAAATTTAGTCGATAGCATATGACTTCATGCACGTTTATCTTCAGCCTCCTCCGCAAGCAACTCTGACATGTCTTCCTATAGCTTAACGTTTTTGCATCTATAGGAAGACATTAATTGCAGCTGGGAAGACAAAGAGTTTCCTACGGAGGAGGATGTTATTCATGATCTTCTATTTGGACTCGACCAAAATAACCCCGTCCACTTTTGAAACCGCATTTCAAGGCAGAAATTCAAACCAGGTTGCTCTAACATCTCTTCAAATATAAGTCGCTGTTACACTATGCAACTTTTTCGTGCAACTTGTCTCGCATTGCCGTTACTAGACAAGTTGCACGAACCATTGCAAAGTGTAACATGCCTTGCAATGGCGAAAATTGTTGCGACACAAGTTGCTGCAATCGTTGCAGAAAGTAGAATCTAGTTCTACTTTCTGCAGTGATTGCAGGACTGATAAAACATGGACTGATAAAACATGGACTGGTAAAACATGGACTGGTAAAACATGGAGGGTTAGGATCTTTGTTGTTTTGGGGTTAGCGATTATTTGTTAATGTAGACATCATACATTCACAGCTACACGTTACATGTTTTACCAGTCCATGTTTTATAACAAATAATCGCTAACCCCAAAACAACAAAGATCCTAACCCTCCATGTTTTACCAGTCCATGTTTTATCAGTCCATGTTTTATCAGTCCATGTTTTATCAGTCCAGTCCAGTACAGTACAGTCCAGTCCATGTTTTACAACATGCCTTCACTGCAGGCGCGTTAAAATGTCTCGAAATCTGCGTTTAAAATTAAAGTTTATTAGCCATCAATATTGATTGCGTATAGCCATAGCGAACAATTATCGCGGATATAAAGAGGTCTATATACTCTTGAGCTGCATCATCGTTGTTTTACAAACAATTTAGTCTTTATAATATCCTAATTACCGATGCACCATTTCCGAAATTTATAATTACTTATAGTATAGCTGATTTAAATATGTTAAATTATACTTTTCGTCCGCCTGGTATGCAAACAGACTGTGTAATTATAATATTTATATGTAGTTCGCAATGTTGGTTCGTATAAAATTCGGCGTGGTATGTTTTTATAAATGAATTGTTTTATTATTAAATCTTTTTTTGGACATCTTGTTGTTTCAAACAAGCCACCGGAGTAAACGGTCTGTCCCAATCCTTCGGGTAAAGGTATTTTAAGATCATCTTGCCGCCATTTGGCACCGCCATGTTTACGTCGGCGAACTGCATTTTAGGCAAAGGAGCTTTGAGCATCGCTGCTGGAAACTTGTGATACTGTCGATAATTGTAATAGAGAAACCAAGGGACGAGACCACTTCTTTGCATCCAGCCGTTGTAATCGTAGAATATGTCTATATCCACTTGTGCAAAGTCACCGCGTGTAAAGTAAAAACAACTGGATATCATTGTCTTGTCGGCAATAGTTATACCTCGATCGCGAAACGGTTTCAGGAATTCGGATTTCGAGATCTGAGAGTATCGCTCGCTACCAACAATGCCTATATCGATATCGTAATCCCATGGTAAAGGTCCCTTGGCGCGGTACGCTCCCCAGATCGAGCCGTAGATGAGGAAATGTCGGATGTTCATTTCGGTGAGTATCTCGTGAACGTCGTGGAAAAGTTCCAGAAGCTCTTTTGCTTCTTTGGCAGTCCTACGGCAAGGGAAGAAAGGGCTTTGGACGCTGTCTAGTTCGTGGTCGTTGTGTGTGTCGATGTTCAGTTTGACGTAAAACACAAGCGACATCAACACACATGCTCCGAATATCGACAACTTTATCGAGGTTCGCTTGCCAATATTATTTGCCAAATTTATCCAATTGGCCAGTTTCGCGTACGAAAACGCTAACGCCGTCAGGAAACCTTGAAGGAACCAGATATGAACGTTGTACCATTTGATGGTGTGCTCTTTGTAGAATGACATGCTCTTCATTGCAGTGCCTGGCAGAGATTCAGTGATGTAAGAATGAATATCGATGCCAAACAACACTCCTCGTCGTATTTACTGTTTACCCAGCTGGGATATACGACGTTGCCAGCTTTCGGAATGCAGCATTGTCCCTTTCTTGGTGTAGGTTGAACTTTGGTTATCTTCGGTCGGCTTTTGAGGGGATTCGTATCTTGTCTAAAGTTCTTGTTCGTGTTTCGACTCCTCTCACCAGTCACCGCTCGTCTGACGTACAAGCCAAATGCCAACCAATTATTATTTACGTCAACATTATATTTGTCCGTGGCACCCTATTAGCAATGTCATTGTTTACATGCGTAATGATTGAATGGATTTAATGAGGGTGCAGACACGTTAACACAACTCTGGTTATATATAAACTGGTGGCCCTCGAATTGAATAAAATACAATCTCAATATATATATATATATATATATATAGCAAAGTGAAAAGGTGGTAAACTGCCAAGAATTTAGTGACGAGATACTGACGTTTCGAGCGGAGCCTTTCATCAGAGTAAGACGAGATTAAATAAAATAAATAGGGCTTATATATATGCCAAAAGGATGTCACAAGTAGAAAGTAGCCAATCAAATGCACGGGAGATAAACAAAGTAATAATTAATGAGATGCGAAAAGTTAAATCATTTGCTATTTTTACAGTCGATCAGAGGGGGAGGGAGAAATGACAGGTCCAATATTAAGGGGATTAGGCGATATTAAAGCAGTAAGAAACAAAACTTGAAATGCATAAGCTAATAATAAAAAAGTTCCAAGCAAACTAAAATCACAAAAAACTTGTAGGAAATTAAATAAAAGAAAAA
The DNA here is from genome assembly GCA_035772405.1 of Chrysogorgia sp. JL179-B06. Lineage (NCBI taxonomy): Eukaryota > Metazoa > Cnidaria > Anthozoa > Scleralcyonacea > Chrysogorgiidae > Chrysogorgia > Chrysogorgia sp. JL179-B06. Next base: position 2,930,423 of record JAYKKM010000044.1, read on the forward strand.
CATTCGTTAAGACCAAGAGGATGTGTGGTGCCAAGTTTAAAAATGAGACGCTTCTCTTGCCGTTTGCGGTTATCGTTACCACCTGAGATGGGAAGGATGGCACAGACTTTCATGTCTGAAACCAAATGGTTAGAGCTGTTGAAATGGCGGGCTACAGGTTTGTCAACATCAATGTTCCTCACGGAACGAAGATGTTCAGCAAACCTGTCTGAAAGGCGTCGCCCAGTTTCACCGATGTAGATTTTAGGGCATTTATCGCAAGAAATGCAATAAATGATGTTGGTGGAAGTGCATGAAAAAGTATGACGGATTGTGTGGTTGAATTTGGGGGCAGTAATAACTGTAGTGGGATTGAGAAAAGGGCATGTGTTGCAGCGGGAACGGCCGCAAGAAAATGATCCCGCTGGTGCCGAGGTATTTTGTTTAAGGGCACTATGTACTAAGGAGTCGCGAATGTTTTTATTACGGCGAAAAGATACCAAAGGGTTATCGATGAAAATGGCTGACGTCTCAGGATCATTTTGTAAAATGTGAAAATTCCGATTAATAATATTTTTAACTTTAAAATTGAAAGGATGAAATGTTAGAACTAAAGGAATTTTGTTGTTTGAAACTTGTTCCAAGTGGATTCAAGGGCATCTAAACGGGGGACGAGAATAGCTTTCTGAACGGCGAGGTCTAGAAGGTTGGTAGGGTAACCACGTTGAACAAAAAAAGATTTCATTTCCATTGCTTTGGAGTTGAAAATCTTGGTCGTCGCTACATAAGCGGCGAAGACGCAATAATTGAGAGTAAGGGATGGATTGCTTAGTGTGGTTGGGATGAGAGGATGAAAATAGAAGATAACTATGGGAGTCAGTAAGCTTGTACGAGACCGACGTTCTCAGCGAATCACCATCAATATATATATATATCATCAATATATATATATCATCAATATATATATATATATATATATATATATATATATATATATATATATATATATATATATATATATATATATATATATATATCTATAATTTAAAAATAACAATAAATATTATAATAAAAGTTAAAAATAAAAATAATTAAGAAGAAATCATATCGTTAAGAGTTGTTTTTAAAAGGTTTTGGAGAGGAGAGTTTACGCAAATTAAGTGATATATTGTTCGATATTTGAGCAGTTGACACGGAAAATGCTTTCCCATCTTCCTTTATCCTTTTTGTTGCCGCGGTTGACAAATAGAAGGTCTTTGTAACGGTATTTTTTTTGTGACGACTTGAATCTGCTCGACCTCAGAAACTTAAGAATAACAGTTCCCGATCATGGTGATCGCCAGTCGTGATTTTCCGCGGCGATCAAATGAAAATCTGGCCGATTGGGAACGTTTTCCTAAGTTCACTACACTATGACTGTCACTACTTAAAATTGCGGCCACAATCTATTTTCACACTCTTTTGATTCTAGATGTGATGACTGAGATAATTTTCTTTCTTCTTGAAATGCCTTTTGATTTCTCTAAAAGATAATACATATTATACAGTGAAAAACCACTGCTGAAAATTTCACGCTCGTTCAGACTATAAGCCGTGCATAAATTGTGATATGAATCGTAAAACAATAATCAAAGGTTGCAAATCGTCGTTTAATGATGGTGTAATTGCAATGTGACTTTCAATTGCAATGTGACTTTCAATTGGTCTGTACGTGTGTGGGATCGGGATTCTTGCATTCGCAACAAAACGTCCACATTGAGCTAAAGTGTCCGTAATAAAAACAACAATGAAGCACTTCAAAAATTCCAACATGTTTATTTGTCTTTTAACTGTAGGCGTGTGCATCTTTTTGAATAATAATAGTCTTTAATAAATACTGCGCAACAACCGTGCGAGTTTACATAAAGTAAATATGTAGTTACAAGAGAATGATTAAGTAATAGATTCTAGCATGTCCATTCAATTATATAAAGTTAAAAAGACACGTATTTATAAACGTTCTTTTAAATCGTTCAGTTCTTTTAAATCGTTCAGTTCAGAATGGTCCAATATATTTCTTGCCGATCAAGACGATCGCCAACCCTGCTTTTCCGCCTATCATAAACAATTTCTTGCCGATCATTGATCGGTGATCGGCGCTTATTTCGAGCCCTAATTTATACTGATTGGGTTTCCCTGTTTAATAAAGTTACTCCATGTCTATGTCTTTCTCCTGAATAAAGCTAGTCTTTAATGAACGTATAGACTATAGTCACCTCTTTCATAATGACACCCCAACGAAATATTCTTTTATATCCATTTAAATGAAACTTTCTGACCTTGTTTGTGTGTCTGTACTGATTCCAAAGAGTCTTTGCTTTGTAATGACGGGCCAGAAAGGCCAATTTGCATGCATATAAAAGAATATTTATACTCATGAAAGGTCTATTGTATCAACTCTTGGTGATTTGTTAACAATTTTTCGCATCACTGGCCTGATATGTAAATTATAATAATTGACTAATTTTGAATATTCGCCGTATAAAACAACAATGCTGCATGATTATGTCTCGTGATGAACCATTCGGTGCGAATATTGTAGTCGAAAACTCGAAAAGGGGACTTCAGCATGGTATGTAGTATGTATGGAAAAGTGACTGCCCCTACTGGGAATCGAACCGTGCAGGGTCTCCGAATCAACGTTTCGGCGCTGCGCATTTAGAATCCGTAGACGGTCGCTAGCATCTTGGGACTTTTTTACGCGCGACTATTTTTTTGATAGTATTCTAAACCTAAAACTAACCCTATACCTTAATCCTAACCCTATTAAAAAGAAAAAAGTAAAGTAAAAATTAAAAAAAAATGGAAAAAATCATAGTCATCCAACACTTGAACCCCGACCTCACAAGTAAAAAATCAGTGACACAAACCACTCGGCTATGCAAGCGAACTTGAAATCTTGAAATCTTGAAATCCCATTGTAAGTGAACCACATACATAATAAAAAGATGCAACCGACCGTCTACGGATTCCAAATTAGCTTCGGCGCTCTAACCTTTGAGCTATTGAGACACGGTCAGAACAGTCAGTGATTTCTCCATATACATATTAAATTCACCATTTTCACTCGACACCAACACCAACAGACAGACATCGCATCGAACCCTGGGTCTCCGAATCAACGTTTCGAAAAGGAAATATATTAAGGAAAACACAAGGACTATTCGCTTAACTCTTTCCCGACCGGCGCAGTTAAAATGGGTCATTGAAGACCCGCAAAGTCGTCAATCGAAAAACACGGCACACGGTAACGCAAGATTAAAAATTGAAATTCGACAAGCGCCAGGAACATGAAATCCACGCACACGCCAAGTTTGACTTGATTTCATAAACAACTCTGCGATTGGTGGCATTTTGAGTTTTCAAGATGCTACGCGGGCGTGCAAGATGGCCTTTTCTAGAAAAATGTAAATTTTTCAACCTGATTTATGATAATTAATGCTAATTTATATTAACATAATGTGTTTTGTTCGGGAAATTTAAAAGCACAAGTAAAAGCCGGTTTATTGGGCTTCCAGAAAATGTATAGCTTTCGCAACAGTTATGGTTATTTCAAGAGATATCAATAGAACAACGTGGTCGTTCAATTTTTGATGTTTTTCAGCCGTAGGGAATGAGTTAAAGTGCTTATAAACCCAAAATGGGTTTTTGGTGATTCGGATAGAGCATAAAAAGTTAGTTAATAAGTTCTAGATTAGTTTTTGCGTTAAACTTTTAGTTTCGGAGATATAAGGGCTCAAAGTCACAATTTGTGAAAAAAGTAGCGCAGGCCGGGAGACTGGATCCGAGGAACGTGTTATGTTTCAATACTTATAAAAATATATTACAATTCGAGTAGACAAGGTAACATCGTAAAGACACATCGTTTGGGCATTTTTCAATAAAAACTCTTAAGATAGCTGTCTTCTCCTATACAAAAGCCTAGTTGTTGTTGAAGATGGGTTCCTCGGATCCAGGTCCCTGTGTGTTATTTTGGTGGCGCTACTTTTTTCAAAAAAATGGCACAATTTGCATGTTTGAGCCGTTATATCTCCGAAACTAAAAGTTTAACTCAAAAACTAATCCAGAACTTATTAACTAACTTTTCATGCTCTATCCGAATCACAAAAAAACCCATTTTGGGTTTATAAGCACTTTAAAAAACAATTTGCATGACTCGGTATGCGTGACGTTAATCCGGTGCAAAAAACAATAACAAACATTAACAGTCAATTGCTATTTGTATTTCTACACTGCCTACGTAGCACAACACGTTTTAACGGCTATAATGCTTTTTCAAATACGGAAAGTAGCTCAATGTCGTACTTATTCATTGAAAGATTTCTGAGATAACATGTGAGTGGTACGACAAAGTACAAAGAGTCGCAGGAAGCACTTGTTCAGTGGTTGGCGTCATTGCGATATTAGCTTTGTTTACAAGAACGATCAGAAATTACGAGGTCTAACATCAGGCATAAACAGGTAATATTTGGCATTCCACTCGATTAAACTGTATGTTCTAAGGATTTATTAATTATATAAAATTATAAAAATAAAATTATAAATATAAATATAAATTATAAAATTATAAATATAAAATTGCCATTCAATTTATTCAAGATCGCGGCGTCAATTGGTTACCCGGTGGCAGAAAATTGTTTTGGGATCACTTGCCATGGGAAGCCATCTGATTGGCTAACCTGAAACAACTTTTATCCTAACCTAACCCTAAATAATCCTAACCCCCACACCCCTGAGCAGAAATTTTTTTGGGGATCACTTTCCACGGGAAACCATCTGATTGGCTATCAAGGTACCAAAAAAAGTGATCCCAAAAATAATTTTGCTACCCGGGGTTGACTGAAGTGAAGATTGGATGCACTGATCACTGAGCTACGGAGCCTAATCACGAGTTTATTTCTAACGTTTCGAGCGAAGGCCCATTTCACTAATATCAGTCGACCTATAGATCTCTTTCATAATGGCACCCAAATTAAATATTCTTTTATATTCATTTAAATTAGCCTTTCTGACCTCGTTCGTGTGTCTGTAATTCCAAAGAATCTTTGCTTTAGAACGAGGCCAGAAAGACTAATTTGCATGCATATAAATTAATGGCCGCCATTATGAAAGACGTCTAGCTCATACACTTTCATTCCTTTTCAAGTTTTTGTTTCGTACCGCTTTACTCCCACCGCATAGTCCCTTGAGTGTCCAATCTGTCATTAAACCCCTTGACTAGTTTTATCTCTCACTCCGTCATGCCGCTGATTTCTTCTGTTTTTTTCTTTATGAATTATTAAAGATTTGATAATATATATTAAAAATAATTTTTATTTCAGACTGCACGATTGATGAACCTTGGGTGACTCCGGTTTAGTGTATACAGATTGAGATGATGTCAACAATGATGATGATATTTCCCGACGATGGCGAAGATTCTGGTGTATCGGACTACCTTTAAAACGCTGCTGATAAACATGGTGTTATTAACCTGCAGTTGGTGTTGTGAATGGTACTGAAGCTATATGGTACAGGCGAAAATGATGGTAGTGAAAATGGTAAGCCAACCGAGGTATACTAAGTAAAGGATAAAAGCCGAAACCCAATCCATTATTTGAGAGAATGGAGTGCACCGAGCCCGCAGGGTAAGGTAATAATAATAATAATATATAATATATAGTTTATTATAAAATAACCGGAAGTAAATGAGTGAGTACACGCTGTCTGATTGGTTACTGAGCTCAAAAACCGTGCATTATAACTCAATAAAGCATGAGCTGACGTGATTCCTCGCGTAGATTTTGACGGATTTTAAGTAGTTTAAATCACAAAAGAAAGTCAAAGAATAGCTGGATACAAGGTACTAACACAACAGAATGTTTTAACTGCAACGTTGAGTGTATTTTCATCGCTAAAAGTCTGTAATCCATCTAGTAATCTGTAATCTGTAATCCATCCAGTCCATTCTCTCAAATAATGGATTGGGTTGAGGCTTTTAGACTGCTTAAAACCCAACTTCCATAAATTAGTTTTGAAATGAATTGATTCCTTTTGCACATTTAGTGCTTAGCAATGCGTAACAAATAATGAACATTGACTGAGTAGAAGTATTCGTGTGAAGTTGTTGAGTGCGAGTTTGTAAACAAATGGCGGTGAATCCAGTGAAGGCGATGAAGTATTATTTATAACTCAATCGAGATGTTTAGTATAGTAGAGATGTGAGAAGTGATACTGATGGTAAAAGGATTTTTATGTGTTAATGTTATGGATGATGCGTAAATTAAATATACATTGCGTTATATTGAAAAATAATGGACAGCGTCCATTAGAAAAATAATGTACGGTTGTGCAAAATAATGGTAGCTTCTATAATCCATTATGAAAAATAATGGACACCTACAACAATAGGGTCACAACACAGTTGGGTTTAGTAAAGTGGTACTACGATCAAATTTTTACCTATCGATATTTTTACGTATTTATAAAGCAGAGCTGCTAAATATTACTTGGTCGAAACCGTTTTGCGATTCGACGATGGCAAGTATTATTTTTCTGACTCCGAATCTGGAGTTGTTATGTCCGCCATTAATCGTTCATGTTCCTGACCAGCGTAACGAAGTGACGTCAGATTCTCAACGCGAAGACTCCACGTGGCTAATTCTTCAAGTAAATCAAAGTCGTTTTTTCAAATTCTTCGTCTGAAAGGCTGAACATTTCATCTACTTCTCGAAGAAAACAAGAAAACAAGTAACCTCGACTGAAATTCAGGCGTAGCATGGAGAATCTTACGTCACAAACAATATTATCTTTTGAAATTGCGGGCTCACTTGGAACACGTTTTTACTTACTTCAAAATACCATTTTTTAGGTTTTTTTACATCGATGATCACTTTCGACCCTGAAATACTATTCTATGCCAAAGAAAATCTGAAAGACGGGGGTGAATTTTCAGCGTAGTGGCACTTTAAGTCACCATAGTTCACCATAGTTAGGAATCGTGTTAGGAATCGATTTTAAAAAATAAATAAATAATACTACTAAATAAATAAATAAATAATAAATAAATAACAAACAAACAAACAAACAAATAAATAAATAATAAACAAATAATAATAAATAAATAATAATAACAGTGTCGTTCGAAATTTAAACGATGAATGTAAATATCAAGTCGAAATTTGAGGGGGATTTAACTGGATATATGTCTTCGAAATATTGTTTGGCCAATAAAAATGAAATAATTTCGTGTATTTTAAAGTGGCACTAATTCACCCCCGTTTTTTTAGATTTCTTTAGCATAGAATAGTATTTTAATGGTCTTTTAATGGTCTTGTTTATCGTAGACAAGAAACGCTTCCAGCAGTAAAATTACCTGTACGGCAAACTAGAGCAGCCAGCAACCCAAGTGTGATAAGTATTGTTCCTCATCAATGTAGAACAGTAACTTATCAACGATCCTTCATTGTCAGAGTAACTAGAACTTGGAACGCATTACCGGACTTTCTAAGATTAAAAACACTGAAGTTTAGTTCATTTAAGAAAACCCTACTTGAATACTATTATGATGCTCTTTATTCCATCTATAACCAGGACGACCCACGTACGTGCAAATCCATTTGCCTAAAATGTAACTTGGCAAGTCGCCTCGAGAAATCCCTCACTTGTTGTTGTTGATTTTTGCTACAGACTTTTCTTTTCACCTTTTTCACTTATTTATGTAAATATAACCTCAATTAAAATTATTTTTTTTAAATTTTACACGGGGCCACAGTAATTGGCGTACTGTAAGCTGTCGTGGTATCCCTGCCAGACTTATATTTTATATGTTAATTTACTAATGGCGAATCGAAATAAATAAATAAATAAGTATTTCAGGGTCGAAAGTGATCATCGATGTAAAAAAACTAAAATAAAATAAGTATTTTGAGCTCTGAGATCACTACTATTTAGGCCACCATTACTAAGAACGTGTTCCAAGTGAGCCCGCAATTTCAAAAGGTAATATTGTTAGTGACGCCAGATTCTCAATGCTACGCCTGAATTTCAGTCGAGGTTACTTGTTTTCTTCGAGAATTAATGAAATGTCCAGCCATCCAGATGAAGAATTTGAAAAAACGACCTTGATCACTATGGATTTACTTGAAGAATTAGCCATATGGAGTCTTCGCGTTGAGAATCTGACGTCACTTCGTTACGCTGGTCGGGAACATGATCGATTAATGGCGGACGTAACAACTCCAGATTCGGAGTTAGAAAAATAATACTTGCCATCGTCGAATCGCAAAACGGTTTCGACTGAGTAATATTTAGCAGCTCTGCTTTATATAAATACGTAAAAATATCGATAGGTAAAAATTTGATCGTAGTACCACTTTAAATATCAATGTCACGCAGGGGGAAAATATTTGGACGTGAACGCAAGACTAACCTGAATGTTCTCTAGAAATCTTGGCAGTTCACCACCTTTTCACTTTGCAATATATACAGTATGTCACGAAACCAGCACAAAAGTAGCCCGAGTTAACGCCTAGCGGGCATCTTGTATTAATATAAATTAGCACTAATTATCATAAATTAGGTTGAAAACTTTCATTTTTCTAGAAAAGCCCATCTCGCATGCCCGCGTAGCATCATGAAAATTCAAAATGCCACCAATTGTAGAGTTTTTTTATGAAATCAAATCAAACTTGGCGTGTGAGTGGATCCCTATATGATGGATGTCATGTGAGTGGATCTCATGTCACATAGTAACCTGTCAAACGATCTTAAAGTTGATCTTTTTCGAACCACTGTGGAACCAATCCTCATGTGTATGGCTCTGAAATGTGGACCCTTAGAACAAAATAATTCAAGACTAGATGGGGGCTACTGTATACCAACCTCTGCGAAGAATTCAAAATATCTCATGGTAACAGCGTTTTACTCTTCAACGGATACATGATGAGCTATCCCCTACTTCACAGCGCCTTGTCAAACGAAGACCGCAATTTGCTGGGCATTCGCAGAGAGATAATAGGAAAATCATATCTGACCTTCTCCTATGGAAACCGTCAAAGGGACGAAAACGAACATACCCCAATATCATATCCAGGGACACAGGAATAGAAGAAATTCAAGATCTTTCAGTGGTAATGCCTGACAACGAAGTCTGGAAAAAGTTGTTTCCTATAGGCCAAGGTCGCAAGGTGATGACGAATCTTTTTATTTTTAATTAATGTGCTTTGCATGCACATCTAATACAAGACGATGGCAGGGTGTGCATAACAGATTTGGTCAATTACTACAGTCCCCATGAATATCACATACATGTAAACTAAACAATACACACCTTATAATTATATACATAATCATTCATTAAGCTTATTCAGACCATTAATTTACAGACTAGCTAAAAATTAATGAAGGCTTTTAGTGTAATTCTGTTTCCAGTTGTCATAGCTACTGCATGAAGCCAAAATATATTTTATAATATTAAAAATATACACACACAAACACCTATAGGTTGTAAAAGTATAGGCTAAAAGGATAATCATTATTTTAATGAAGAGAATATTCAGAAACAAAATCCTGAAAAAATCAGGGATAATCAGTTTACACAATCAATTTGCCCTTCAGGCATTTTGGTTAAAAGAAAGCTATACCCCATAGACCTCTTTCATAATGGCAGCCAATTTAAATATTCCTTTATGTGCATCTTAATTAGCCTTTATGGCCTCGTTTGTGTGTCAGCAATTCAAAAGAATCTTTGCTTCCTAACGAGGTTGTAAAGGCTAATTTATATGCACATAAAAGAATATTTAAAATGGTAGCCATTATGAAAGAGGGCTATGTCGTTTAATTCAATATTATAATTGTTTGTGTACAATAAACCTTGAAAAAATAAACTGGAAGAAGTACATTATACCACATGATGTTATATATATTACAAAATAGTGCTGAATTAGGTTCAAGATGTAAGAACGTTTGGTCGAGATTACAGAACATTGCCTCATGGACTCTCTGGTGGAAATGTTTTGGGGAAAATGTGTTTACAAAACCTAAACGTTATCAACTTGGATTGAAAATAATGTTCTGTGAGAAATTAGAAAAGACTATATTGAATTTTTGTGGAAAATATTCAGTATCTTTAAGCCATGGTCATGGAAGAAGGTATTTAACATGCGTAGAAGCCGCCATCGTGTTTTCTTGAGTAACCACGGTTGGTAGCAGCACTGTGGTGACTTTCTACATATCAAAATAGAAAATGATAGAATTACCTTTAATTGTACCCAAAAAATAAATTACTTTTAAATAAAAGGCCTTTATATGTTAAAGTGAAAATAACCCCTAATTTTGAAATTTTTTTTAGTTTTCCAAGTAGTAGAGGCAAAATTAGCTGAATAGTTCTTTTACGGTTTTTGATTTGGTCCATTGGTTTCGAAGATATCTTTCTTCCAATATTGCAAGAAATCGCTGTTTTGAATATTCCTCAAGAAATTTCTGCAAATCGCAAAGAGCCTGGTACCCACATGATGTGCCGTAGCTTATCAGTGACAGTGTATACTATACAACACTGCAACAGAAACCAACACTGTCATCGAAGCGAAAAAATGCCAGATAGATGTGTTGTTTTTGGATGTGCTAACGAATCAGACTTGACGAAAGGAATTTCACTTCATCGTTTGGCATTTTGGAAATTGGCGTCCCTTAAGCTACGTCATCACCTTGCTGGTCCCAGTTCCCATTAATTTGCGGTGTTTTCTTACTAATAGATACTTAAAGTGTTTATCTCTTCGAAACCAATGGACGAAATCAAAAACCGTAAAAGAGCTATTCAGCTAATTTTGGCTCTACTACTTGGAAAACTAAAAAAATAGGGTTGTACTCTTGTACTCGAGAAATAACGTTTTCATTCTCGTATTTTATGCTTCTGGACGCCGCCATTTTCGAGTTTACTCGGCGGCTCAGACTCGAGGTTCAGCGGGGGTTTCTTTTCAATTTTGACGTCACTCAATGACGTCAAATTGAAAAGAAACCCACCGCTGTACGTCAATCTTGAGCCATCTCGCAAACTCTAAAATGGCGACGTCCAGAAGCATAAAATACGAGAATGAAAACGTTATTTCTCGAGTACAAGAGCAGATATCGTAAAACTATTAACATTTCTAAACATTATACTTAAAAGACTTTTATTTAAAAGTAATTTATTTTTTAAAACTGTACACAGACATAGTCACGTACCTATTGCTCCTGTAACTGAGTTGACACTTTCTTTCTTGTTCGACGAGGACATTTTTAATGGAAGTTTATTGAGATCTATTGCAGGTCCGGCTGGAGGAGGTCGGTTTTTCATTACACGACTAGAAAATTAATACTTCAGTTAATTGGTTAGATTTCGTAAAGGATCATTGGCAACAAAAATTAAGTTTGTCTGATATGAAAGAAATCGTAAAATGATAGAGTAACACCTTTTACAACTGTTCTGTATTTTACTAATGGCATGTTGTAAAACATGGACTGATAAAACATGGACTGATAAAACATGGACTGATAAAACATGGACTGGACTGGACTGATAAAACATGGACTGATAAAACATGGACTGATAAAACATGGACTGATAAAACATGGACTGGTAAAACATGGACTGGTAAAACATGGAGGGTTAGGATCTTTGTTGTTTTGGGGTTAGCGATTATTTGTTAACGTAGACATCTCATATACGATATCTATACATTAACAAATAATCGCTAACCCCAAAACAACAAAGATCCTAACCCTCCATGTTTTACCAGTCCATGTCTTATCAGTCCATGTTTTATCAGTCCATGTTTTATCAGTCCATGTTTTATCAGTCCATGTTTTACCAGTCCATGTTTTATCAGTCCATGTTTTATCAGTCCATGTTTTATCAGTCCATGTTTTATCAGTCCAGGTTTTATCAGTCCAGTCCAGTCCATGTTTTATCAGTCCATGTTTTACAACATGCCTTTACTAATTCGTTTTTGAAAAATTTCAGTTTGTTTGATATGTAAATGAGATGGTCTCTGACGTCAGGTGCAGGGTGGAGAATTTTCACTCATGAAAATATTAGTTCCTTCTTCAAGTTTGTTCCACAAATTTACTTGAAAATGTGCGTATAATAACTCCTCATGATAATGAACGTTGTAAACTTAGCAATCACTGAGATATAAGACTTTTTTAATGAGTGAAACTGAATTGTTGTGCCTTTGGTGCTTGATTGTACGGTGGCCCACAAGGGTCAGGGCAAAACCGTGCTAATTTAATTAGCACGGTATGCTTAAACCTGCTTAGACCTGCTCAGCTATGCTTAGTAGGTCTAAGCATAGCTAAGCAGGTCTAAGGATAGCTAAGAAGGGCTATAGCATAGCTAAGCAGCTGGTCTAAGCATAGCTGTGCAGGTCTAAGCATAGCTAAGCAGGTCAAAGCATAGCTAAGCAGGTCTAAGCATAGCTAAGCAGGTCTAAGCATAGCTAAGCAGGTCTAAGCATAGCTAAGCAGGTCTAAGCATAGCAAATCAAGGTTAAGCAGGTCTAAGCATAGCTGTGCATGGCTAAGCAGGTCTAAGCATATAGCTAAGCAGGTCTAAGCAGCTAAGCAGGTCTAAGCATACTAGCAAAACAAGGCTAAGCAGGTCTAAGCATAGCTAAGCATAGCATAGTCTGATACATAATGTTTGGGGTACTTGAAGTACATACCGACATTGATTACGCTGAACTTCCGCCGTGGGTTCCACTTACGCCATAACGTATCTCGGTTTTGCCGTGTTTTTTTACCTCGGTTTGCCTGGCTTTTAGCGCGGTTTTGCCGTGAGAATAGCAAATTTACCGTAAGAATTAGTAGTGGCCCGCAAGTGTCCAGAATCGCGCTAATAAAATTAGCGCGGTTTTGCCTCACTGTATGCTTGCACCTCATACAAAACTTCCTGCGTACAGCCCTGATATTATGTAGTTTAATATGTTTAATCAAAATTAGGAAAAACAACCCTTTTCAGACTGCTCCTACCAATAGCAACTTCTGAATTATTATGCTTAATTTTTTTTATTAATTATACAATTTGATTGTAATTCATGTAATACAGTAGATCGTTAATATCACCATCAAAAAATGTCCATTTTTGCACACTATCCCTTACCCATGTATAAAGTTTTTAGTCTCTGGTTGGACAAGGGTCTCTGCTTTTGAGCTAAGAAACTCTCCATGGTGGTTATAGGCAGACTTTATAACAAAGTCAAGACTGTCGTCAGGTGCCTGTGATGATGATAGAAAGTATATTTTGTTAAATCATGGACAGAATTAATGCCATACAAGAGCTCATATATAGATATATAAATTAGGTTATTATGAGGATAAAAATGATATTCTACAACTTACTACCAGTAGTCTAATTCAAATCCTACACGCTTATTGGACAACGAGCCCGAGTTGTCTATGAGCAGATAGTCAACGAGGGCGATGGGGTGCACATGAAGATTCAGTAGCGAACCCACGGGAGGAACATTTTGAATTTTGCAAATCGTAGAAGAATTTTTTTAAGAATTAGGGCGCCACGCCGTTGCTAAAAATGCACGATTACAAAGTGGCATCAAGATTATGAAACACTTTAATATAAACTCAGAAGTAGAAGTATCTTGGAACCCATGTTAAAATATCTATGAGTGCATGCAAACTGGCTTTTGCAATGAAAATTGGATAAGCTACCAAAACATTTTGCTTATAATAGGTTATATAATATTGCGTTTATCCTTCGACTTCTTCGTCTTGACATGGTAAAAAACCCAGAAAACACTTGGGGGGGGGGGGAGAGCGCTGCGAGCGCCCCTCCCTGGATATCGAGTAGCAGCAAGTGATGCGACAAAGCCAAGTTCGTCGCAAACGAGCCCGGGTTGTCTATGAGAGAATAGTCTGAGTTGACTATTCGCTCATAGACAATGAGGACGAGTTGTCTAATTGTTTTAGTAGAAACAAATTAGTAGACTATTACAAATCATGCATTCTCCAAACAATTATCCAAGAACTCATCTGAAACCTCCCCAAAACGAGAGTTTTCTGCCATTGTTTTGAGCGCGTTTCGCCATCATGGTCTATCACGAATAGACAACGGTTGGGTAGCCAAAAAATGCCGCCCCTTTCTCGATATATGAGCAACTGAAATGTAAAATTATTATAACATCAATCCAAGTCAGTTTTAGGGTTAGGATTTCGGTTGTTCATATATCGAGAAAGCGCCATACACCCTCCAGGGTGTATCCACCCACTGGATTGTATCAGAATGCAGCATTTGTGATGCATGGTCATGGGTTTCTACTAAAGCCTGGTTTCCATATGGTCGCTGCGCTGTCTTTACGGTCGCAGAAGTGAAGCAGTGAAGCGTGTTTCTTTTGTTATGACAAAAGAAACACGCTTCACTGCTTCACTTCCGCGACCGTAAAGACAGCGCAGCGACCATATGGAAACCAGGCTTAATAGCAGATGCGTTCTGCTTCATTTCTGCGTTCTGCGTCATTTCTGCGTTCTGCGTCATTTCTGCGTTCTGCGTCATTTCTGCGTTCTGCGTCAGTTCTGCGAATTTGCAAGTGTAAATGAAATGCACAATGACTATTGTGGTTTTAGCCTGATGTTATGAATTGAAATAAGTTTTATCCCGACGCAGACACGTCATTTTGATGCGCACGGCCTTTACTCGGCGCTCCCCCAATCTTCACGGAGATCCCCTTTTACTTGTAATAAAGAAATTTAGGTCTAAAGTGTTCGTTCGACTTCATTACTGATTTGTACGACAATGTACAGTATCTAGACATCCACAAGCCTGGCGTTCAAGATAAGATATCCCTGACCCATTCCCCTTTTACTGGCAGTCGCGGATCCAGGGGGGTTCCGAGGGTTCCATGGAACCTCTTTTCTGAAGCCGAGCATGTTCTTTACGCTCAAAATAATTAGATTTGTAGAATGGAATTGATTTTAGCATACAATACTTCCAACATGGCACGATAGAACTATGGCTCTTTATAGAAATATATGGCTTAAAAATGGCGAGATACACTGTTAAAAATGGGATTTTAGAACTTTATATTTTGCTTAAAAGTGCCCTCGAAATGCAGGAAATGCTGTTTTAGGGAAAAATGAAATTTTTCCGGGGTGCATGTCCCCGGACCCCCTAGAAATATGTCGTCACTTAGGACTGAGCTAATTGGAACCCCCTTTTCAAAATCCTGAATCCATGCACCAACTGACATGTAATAAGGAATTGTCGTTCAATGTACCAATTCGGACAATATATGAAGGGTATCAAGAAAACTATTACCTTAACCATCAATAATTTTTTAAAGAAAAAATGTGTGGTGACTTTTGTGTCATATTTTTAAAGTTGCATATTTGTCCAATGGACACATTTAATCTCACTTGCACCTTCTACAAGTATACAGGCTCCAGACACGTATACGCACTGCGTATCTATTTTTTATTGAAAGTAAGAGGGAAATAACCAATTACATTCCAGTAGTTGTATATTTAGACCTCAGTGATATCACTTTCTATTAAACATAATACATGTATATATGTATTATGTATGCACTGAATATGATTATTATTTATAATAATGATGGTGAGTTAAAGAAGCTATGGTTCGGATCATGAATCCTTGCTACAAATAATTGTTAACTTGTACACACTGATGTAGTGAATGTGGGAACTTTGAGTAAATGAATGGATCTGGAGAAATTTCAGGGAAACTGATGTTAGTGGGGTCTCTTTATAGAATCGTGATTTATGAGCGAGGGCGAATGACACATCCAGAGTCCACCATTGTAATTTAGAGCTCTTAATTCATATCTCACGTCGTTCTTGAGAGATTTAGACGTTTGTGATGTCACGAGGTTTTTACATTTGAGATTATTCAACAAAATCACTTGAAACTTTGCACATTACGACACTTCGTGAAACTTAACATCATTACAACAAGTGTTAACATACACACTGCTGTAGTGAATGTGGGAGAGCTTGGAGTAGACAGACGATACATGGACGATCGTCAAGCTCAGAAAAATTATTCTGAGTCCCGGACAGGAATCGAACCTGTAACCTTCTGATTGCTGGTGAGACGCTCTAACCACTGAGCCACCGAGACTCAGATGGAGAGCAAAGGTTACAATGATGAACTCGTTCGATTAATATATGTACTGCCTATGCAGCAGTCACTAAATATCAGTATATATATTCCTATCCATTCTGAGTTTGATGATCGCCACATATTGTCTGTCTACTCCAAGCTCACATTCACTGGTTCAGTGTATTATATACAACATATCCAAACATTACTAATATATAGTAACAGCTGCATAGGCAGTATACATATATCAATTGAACCAGTACATCATTGTTACCATCTCTGTAGCTCAGTGGTTTATAGAGCGTCTCACCAGCATGTCTCGGAAAGTTACAGGTTCAATTCCTGTCTGGGATTCAGAAACATTTTTGCTTGAAGATTGTCCATATGTAATGTATCATATGAATCAATCATGTCATTATACTCGTACCACATGGTTTCAACTTTCAAGTCTTCCTTAAGCCAGATCTTAGTACCGAGTCTGACCATTAAGCAAACCAATTTGGGAAGTCTGACAAACAAGTATTATTATTATACAATACTCATATAATCTCGATTGTGATTGGCTAAAAAACCTACAGACAATTCTTGATGTCTTGCCACCTACAAAATATCCAAAATTGTCTGTAGGTGATGTAATTGTCTTTGCGTGGCTTACTTCCTAAACTCCCTACAGGCTTCTACATTTATAATTGTATAATAAAACAATTATTGGAACCCTTTCTAGATTTGCCAGTGATTGAATACCGGTACCTGTGGATCAAAGTGAAAGACTTCCCTTCGTTTACTAGACAACGTTTCAGTTCTGAAGAGTCGGTTCCATTGGTCTGATCCTTCTTTTGGGGTGATTCTCTGCCCTTTTATCTAGCATAAAATTCAAAGTTAGCAGACAGCTGTGCTCCTGAAAGAAATTAAAGTGCCTATCTCGATTTTGGGGATTTTACATATTCATAATATTTGGGTCTTCCTGAGCAAAATCATAATATATCTTGTCAGCCAAAAATTTAATCTTCCTGGACTTTTTTGCTGTTAAAGTTAATATCGTATGTGATGTCACAAGAGGCATTTTTGTGGCAAGTAACAAAAGAAAACTGGTTTGGAATGGCTCTTGTGACATGGACAGTGAAAAACTCCATGAAGTTGAAATTTCGGCTGACAATATATATATATATATATATAAATATTATGATTTTGCTCAGGAAGACTCAATATTACGGATATGTAAAATCCCGAAACGTGAGATAGGCATCCCCAAACATAAGATGTTGTACTTGATTTTAAATAGCTAGCCTATCTATTATTTAAATTATTTGCACCACAACTATAAAATTCTAAAATAAAATCAGCTGTTATTTCTAAAATAAAGCATTATTGCAAGACTGAGTTAGTGTTAGTATTAGGCCGAGTGTTAGGAATAGGGTCAGGTTAGGACTATGTTTTAAATTTGGGGAGATTTATATGGAAGGTCAGCCCTAATAACAACAATTAACTTTGTTACATTCGCTCGTAACCATGACAACACGAAAGCTATAACACTGAAAATAGGAGTCTATCAAACATATGTAGCAACAATTAATCTATATATTTAACGACACATTATAAAACACGAATTAGAATTAATCTGGTCGTTCGACTACTCCAATGGGGATCGATTTAATTAAATACCAATGAACAGATTTCAGAATACATTGCCATAGCGGAGTCCGGTTGGCCAGCCGGCAGCCGCTTAATTGATCAAAGTAATTCCATTTGGCATTCACAGTGATTCGCCTATCACGCACAAATTATAATATAAACATGACTGATTTTATAAACTAGCATAAATACTATGAAATTGTCTTGGAAGAAAAGCGATGTTTTCATCTGATATTTAAATTGGTACAAAAAACTACAGTACAGTGAAGTTTTAATCGAGTCGAATGCCGAGAGGCATTTACTCACATGTTGATGTTGGTTTTCCTTCTTGAAGTTGTCATCGTTTTCTAAGCGAGGAAATGGATACGGATTTCGAGGCATTTTGGTTATCTCCCGTTGCCTGTTTAGGATCTGAAGTCTTACAATACTCTGCTTCAGTGTTCAAGTTCTGCTTCAGTACAGGCTTCCTGTTTTGCGTCGTGCTTCCCTGTCTTGTTGCTTAGCAACAAGAATGGCATAATTAACATTTTTGCGGCCAGCGCGTTGATATTTTGGTACGGTCCGCATGAAAATGGTCCGCCGGCTCCTACTTTAACAGAATTGTTCCTCTCTGGAATTCTGTTTGTAAAATAGCACCACCCAATAGTCTCTGCAGTCTTGCAACATTCAAAAGATTTTTACTCAATACTTATTTATCATTACTAACATCTACTTTTGACGTCGATATGACTTGTACATGGTCATTATACCGTAACTGCTCCTGTCACTGATAGTTTTCCAATGTGCCAACTGCTTGGATTCCACAGAGCATCGTTGTACATGTATGTGTGCAGCTTCAACCTTGTTCTTCTGAATTCCACTCAGTTTTATTCATTTTTTTCTTTCAGTGGAGTTCGGAAGAATGGGGCTGCGCGTATGTATTTTTAATTTCAACGGGAAGGCGCCTCGCATGGGTCCTCGAGTCCCGTTCGCGCTCTTTCCGTTTGGGTATTTTTTGTATTTACATTAATATCTAATCGACCAAAAAAAAGAAAAAAGACATGCCCGCCGAGTCCGTGTTGATGCAGTGCTCAGCACAATCAGAAAGACACATGCATAATGTCTAATAATTTTGATCAAATATGCCGACAAACTGCACGGCTGGTGGTCCATTCATCACTGCGCACAGGTGCCCACCTCAAATTTATTATTTTTATTAATTTAATTTTTATTTATGTTCTAAATATGCGAGAATGCTAGAAATCGCCATTATTGTGCGTACTCTTGTCCCCAGTAACAAACTGAAATATTTCAGAAACGAAGTAAAATACAGAAAAGTTGTAAAAGGTGTTACTCTATCATTTTACGAGTTCTTTCAAATTAGACAAACTTAATTTTTGTTGCCAATGTCCTTTAATTGCACGCTGTTCTTTAAACCAAGGATAATGCTTTGATCCTACTTTACTATATAGCAGCCGATATTTTAATTAAAATTTTACATTTACTCTAAAGGAAGAGGAACTCTTCAAGGCAATCTACAGAAGAATAGCTTGACGAAGTTGCTCAAGTCAACTTGTGAATCAATATTGGCTTTGCAATGTTGCGTGGGAATATTACAATATTACGCAACAGAATCATCCGTTTTAACTATCATATATACTGTTGAAAACGGATATTAAATACACCACAAACACGATATTCGCCATGTATGGTCGGAAAAAAACTTATTGAACGAACCACGAATAATTGGAAATAAATATGCGATATATAACCGCGATATGGAACACGCAATCAGGTGTCCTGCTGCATATCGATCATTCACTTGAACTTCGACGCCAAGAACATGTTTGTAATTTAGTCAAAAGATGCATATTAGTCGTAAAACACCACAGTTTTTCCACGATTACTTTGTTTTTAATAAAGATAAAATAGGCAGAGTAACTCGACAGCCAAACGTGTTGCATCTTGCTAAGGTATGGGCAGAATCAGAAAAGAAATCTCTTTACTATCCGTTCCTAACCGCTTCTTGACCTCATGCAAATGATAAGTACATAAGTCTAACTATCTTAATCATTTAGACAAAGCCAAAATAACTAAAACTTAATTTTCGTTTCATAGGCACAAAAACCACCACCGCCTACAACTTTCGACTTTGCATTGATTTGATTGGTTTTTGAGAAAGCAAGAATTATGGGAAATTTATGAGATATGAGAAAATTACGAAAATGAAAATTCTTAGCCAATCTTAGCCAATCAGGATATTCCGTACCAATCTGTTCTGTAGGTCGCTCGATCGCTCGGGCCTTTTTGACACAATGCAGCTCGAATTATTTTCAATATGGCGCTGGAAAACTGGGACGTCTACACGTGGGTTTTCTGCATTTAGCCCAGCTGGACGTGGGTCTCTTTCTATGTTTTGGTTTTCGTACGGTATAGAATGTGTACAATGATAAACAGCCGAGCAAACGTGGCGTGAAAATGGGAATACAGGGTTTGCAATCGTTTGTGGAAATACAATGTTCGGGCGAAGCGTGGCAGGATGTGGACTTCAAAGAACTGAGTCAAGCTCAAGAACGATCTACGAACTGCCCTTTGGTTCTGGTAGTGGATGCAATGAGCTGTCTCAAGCATTTCTACGGCCCAAATACCGACTGGGTTTGCGGTGGGCAATGGAACGAACTGCTTCGAAACGTTGAAAACTTTGTGAAGGCCTTTCGCCAAATTGACATTGAACTGGTGGCATTCTTTGATGGTGAGCAGGACTCAACAAAGATTCAAAGTTGGATACAGGAAGAAGAAGATAACCGGCAAATGATACATCAAATTCTCTCGCACATCCACGCCAATTCGACGTTTCCTCCGAAGAGACATTTCTTTGCTCCGAAGAGCGTTTCCACGTGCCTTCGTTTGGCGTTTAGGTGTCGTGACGTGGTGGTGTGTTCGACAGTGGAAGACCTTCACAAAGAAGTGATCTCCTACTGTAAGAAGCACTGCTGTCTCGGTTTTCTCGGACACCACTCTGATTATCTTCTCTTAGACTCCATGTGTTATTTCTCGTCCTCTCATCTCAAGGTTATCAAGAAAACCACCGCTACCACGGTGAAATTCAACACGGACGTGATATTTCGTGAACTCGAGTTGGAGAAGGACCGTCTAGCATTGTTTTCTTCTCTGCTGGGTAACTCATTCATTCCTGAGGAATGGCTTGCACAATTCCATTGGTCGTTACTAGGACCTGACCATCCCCTTGCTAAGTTACAGGTATGTTTTTGTTGTAGAAATTGTAATCATAATAATGGCAGCAGCTGATTAATTATATATATTATATAATATATATTATGTAATCACTGGCATTATAATATGAGAAGTAACCCTCCTTCCACAATGCACCCCCCATGGTATTTGACCTTTTGGGAGAAAAATGGTCAAATATGTTGGTTATAATTATTCGAGAGAGTGCAGCTACTCTCCTTGGGGGCAATCTCTTGAATTATCGACCTTGCTCAAGTGCGTGTACCCAACATTTTTAAACACAAATTTCTTTGATTGCTACTTTTTTAGGTTGTGACTTGTCATAACATTAAAATAGCAATCAAGTAACAATTGTCAAATCCCTTAAAGAATATGGCTTTTGAATAGTTTAATGGCATGCGGACATTTTTTTAATATTTTCCATCTAGACTCGTTTATTATGTGAACAAGTTAATGAGATGAATATTGAGTGTTTAAGTATAAATCAAAAGCTCTATTTGTAAGACATGAGGGCCTTTTGTCTGGAAATCTTGTGTTGGAATTTTCTTGTGTTCAAGAGAACATTGCCAACCAGTTATCACCACATCAAAAAATTGTGTCAAAAACCACAAAGTAACCAAGGTCTAGAAATGAGCCAATTACGAGAATAGCCAATTACGAGAATAGCCAATTACGAAAATCGCCAATTACTGAAGCCGATTATTTTGAGGCCGATTAATCAAAATAATCTGCTGATTAATCTGTTTATTATACATTGTAGTCACTTCCTGTCTTCTCATTGGCTAAACGCATACAGTTAATTATGGGAATCAGCACAAGCTACAGATTAGTGAATAATCTGCTAGCACTAGCAGATTATTCACTAACGTGTAGGTTGCACCCGCAATGCGAGATTTCCTAACAAGCGGTAGCTTTCCACACAAGCAAAACCAAATGACTGCTCGATTTTCATCTTCAACTATAGAAGAAATTGAAAAAATACTTGAATATCAATGTATAATGTATATAATATATAATAAAAGTAAAAACAATCATTGGTATGTAATATCAATATCAAGTTTTAGGTAAGTGTTATCAGCCTCAGCCTTTGGCTGATAACACTTACCTCGACTTTGATTATTCCAGATATCACATACCTATTGATATGTTTCTGGTTACCAGTCTCAGCACAGTTTTGCAATGTTTTATGGGATTGCTAGGGGCAAACAACATTTTCAAAATATAACAGAAATGGCTCATGGTGATCATTGTGCAAGTTTAAGTTTTCGTTGTTTAAATGATCAGAGATACTGAAAAAGCGATACCCCCAATAGTGCTGCACATAAATGATGTCAACCTCATACCAGTGTCTTAACTCTGCTACCCCACATTCCGCCCGCCCACTGTGGGGGTGGGCAGGGAGCGGAGATAAGGCCCTGGGTACGAGGTTGAAATGACTTCAAGATTCATGTTTGTACATATTTTCCATTAATTCTTGCTTTCAAACAACTAGGCATGGGTGGTCAGTGTCTGAAATTTGCGATATCCACGGGATACCAAAATTTCATTTTGGGTACTAACTTCTGTTTTACTTGTATCCCGATGGGATACCACAAAATTAAAAAAATCGGGATAGTGGTAAATGCCTCCGGTGGTCTCCCGATAGCTTTGTTAGCACAAGTTGCCATCTTGGAAATTGAGGGAAGACCTTTAGGTACGAGCACTGGGTATGAGGTTGTTGCCTTCTGTATATCAGTAAATGAAAAACTCTACAGAATCTCCGTTGTACAGTTGTATATAGTCGTCAGAGACGGCGAAGTGGTACAGGTACATGAACACCAAACTGATCGAAGTGCAGAAAATAATCGTAGAGAAAAGCACCAGGCCGATCGATAAAATGTAAATACATGTACGAACTTGAAAAACATCGTCGAAAATGGGCAGCAAGTTGGAAATAATAATTTGAACAATGTTAAGTTAATATAAAACTGTACTTTATATGAATATTTAATGTTTTCCACTGTCCAGTTGTGATGATGACTTGTCACTGGTGTGCAAGTTACAGTAATATTCAGGCCTGAATATAATTTTTTGGAGCTCGCCGGACACGATGTCCGGCCACAGAGTAAATCGGCCGGACAAGACCACTTTTCTGTCGGACACGGTTTGTTAATTTTATCCACGAATCGTTTTAGCATGACACTAAATAATTTTGCCGTTATGTAATTCAGTGTGATAAATGTTGTATAGTAATAGCCTTGTCGCCAATACAGCGAACAACGCTGGTCTATAAGTGGTCGAGTCGGCCGGACATTGATGTCCGGCAGCAGCTCCAAGTTGCCGGTCACAAGACGAATTAACGCCGGACAATGTCCGGTGTCCGGCGGTAATATTCAGGCCTGATATTTAATATAAACATCATATTTGGTCTTGCAATAAGCTTAGATGGTGACTGGACTAGATATGATGTACAAGTCACACAGATAAATAGTGGGTGGGATACTGAAAATCATGGTAACTACTAACTAGTATCCAGAAGTGGGATAATGGTCCCAGGAGGGATACTAATTACTAAAACTTTGAACAAAAAAATTAAATTTCAGACCCTGGCGGTTTTTCGGTAAACCTGAAAAAATCGGTATTTTGGTAAAACCGGTTTTACAGTTTTGCTGGTTTTACAGTTTCGCTTTTACAAGAAAACCGATCGAAGAATCGTATATCGCCGTCCATTCCTGTAATATACGAGGCCTACATGTGTCTGAAATGCAACAAAGCTTGAACGGAGACAGGCTTAAAAATAAGTTAACATAAAAGTCTGACTTGAAATGTTTGGCCAAGCAAAAGCATTCTATCCTTCTCAGCTTTCTATCCAGAATGCCTTGGCGAAAGCAACGCTGCTATGTATCTGGAAACCAACGCCATGAAGTCAAAACACTAAAGACAACATTGTATTCAACGCTGTGTCTAAACCAGGTTTTCAGCTACATGTGCTGGAATAACGATACCAGATAACAACCACGTTTTCGAAAAATAAAGTAATCAAACTTTACGATGCAACAATAGAATTGGTGATAAATGATTTTTAGTGATATTGGGCCGGCTTCCTCGTTAGAGTTACGAAGTATTTCATTCCGATCTTTTGGTGAAATAGACCTTGATATTATCTTTTGCACTCCATTTTCGATTTCATTTGCTCCCAGTATAAGCTCAACGACGCAATTAAACAGGTTTTTAAGATGGCAAACAAAAAAACAGTTTTATTGTTTTTTCGCATCGGTTTTCTTTTTTATTTTAAAACTGCCCAACCCTACAAACAACAGAAAAATGGTCATGTGGAATCCTTTTCAAATAACAGTTATTTTTATTACCGTATTTTCCAAGCGATTACGTGCACAGCATATTGCACGCAGTTGCCAATTTTGGCTTCAAAATAAAATTTTGACGACACATTCGGGTGATTAGACGCACCGGAAGATAATGCGCATAGCAGTTTTATATTTTGAAAGTGTAAAAAATGTTAAACCTGACTGGTTTACTTTTGTTAAACCAGTCAGTGTGACAGCCGTTTTATTATACGTTTCAAAGTATTATGGTTTGATTCTTTTGTAAATTCGGTGGCTCTATAAAGAGCAGTTTTTTGGTGAAAATCTTTTAGAAAATTTTAGAAAATCGTTAAAAATCTTCGTCTTCTGTGTCACTGTGGAACAAGGCCAACGGGTTGTCTTTCTTATTTTATTGAGCTATTTCGAGAGCAATGTTGCAAAACACCAGTGCGAAGTACTGTATACCCCACATTCAGCCATCTGCGTGAACCTGACTGACGTTTGGGGAGACGATACGCTTAACGTTTCATATTTCCGACTAACTCAGATAAAAGTACTATTTTTAAAAGAACTAGTTCTAAGATTGTGGGTGAATTTGACACCATTGAAGACTATCTTCCCTTTGGCAAAACCCATTCAGTTTCTTGTAAACTTATTTAACTTATTTTTAAAACTGTAAAAAAGTTTTTGCTAACGCATTACGCGCACCATCCTATAACGTGCAGCAACTTTAAAAAAATAAATCAATAGATAACATGCGCATAATCGCCCGGAAAACACGGTACCAAGTTTCTGTGGCCACTAACATTCCCAAAGGGTGTAGGTTTGGCTATCATTCAAACCACTGTTACCCTTTGACCATAAACAATAAAGAACTCGACCTTGTTAGTCAAGTGAAAGTTTTGGGAGTTATTATTAGCAATGACCTGAAATGGAACTGTCATGTTGATTGCGTTATAAAAAAAGCATCTAAATACATGTACTTTTTGAGACAACTTAAACATGCTAAAGTCTCCACGAACGACAAGGTCTACTGCTACTGTACGTGTATTCGCGCCAGCGTTGTTGAATATGCATCACCCGTGTTTCATTATGCTCTTCCTGGTTATCTTAGTGACGACCTTGAACGCATTCATTACAGTCCCTTTCTATCATCTTGGGACAGGGGTTACCGACAGCGATGGTCTAGTAATCTGTAAACTATCTTCACTGGCTGTTTGTCGTCAGGTTGTTTGTAAGAAACTTTTTAAATCAATAGTTCTAGCCACAAATTGTATAACTTATTACCGGCTTTTAATGTCAACTCTGGATACTCTTTAAGACATAAGCGACTTTTTATTGAACCTCATTATCATACTAATATATTATTTAAAATGTCTTTTATTCCAGCGTCAGTACATCATTTGTAATTAGTTAGTTTATCCAATGCAATTCAGCGTATGCTGCAATATTGGTTTCTTATTAAATTCTCATTATTATCATTCAACTAATTTTTTAATTCCCTTTTTAGGCTCAAGTTGGTAAACAGTTTATATTACCCCCATACGACGTTGTTGTTCGTAGTGTAGCAAAGTATGTTCGTGACCTCGCTGATCCTCTGGATCTTGAGGTAGTCATGGAGCAGGTTTTCCGTTCATTAGAAACTACAAAAGAGGATTTCCTACTAAGATTACAAAGATCAATTGTACATTACAAAAGAAACAATATGACATCAGAAGGTAACAGAAAATAATTTATGAAAGTTGAGTGCTGAATAATTCAATATTTACGACACAAGGCTCACTCCAATTTAATTTTCACACATAGGCTGATGCGGTATATCGATATTTCGGAAATTACCGGTATTTTTGAAAAACCGAATATTCAATACAGTAGAACCTGAGTTTTACAACCACCCCTGTTGCCAAGCAAAAGTGGTCGTAAATGACAGGTGGTCGTAAATGGCAGTTAGTGATGTGACATCATGCAAGCCATATTGGAAGACGCTATTATGTTTACGACGTATATTCTGTGTTCGCTAGTCGACTAAAAGATGGCTTTATAATTTAAAACCAATATGATATTTCAGAAAAATTTTGGAAAAACAGCACAGTTTGAACAGAGCTTGCTGGGCGATATGCGCGCCGTGAAAGAAAACCCAATGCGTACGTACTTCATCTTTGATCGCGAAAATATTTTATTTACAGCAGTTTCATCTAAGAAACTAAAAGAATAAGGAGAAACGAATAAACGATATATATTGATTCGTAATTTGCACAAAGTTATTGGCAATCTTGCGAAAATATAAATGGCAGGTGGTCATAAAACACGGGGGCGTAAAACTCAGGTTCGACTGTAATGCTAACTAGCACTAATCTATTCAAAAGGATGACTCATTTTGCGGAAGCCTTTCTATGAAAACAAGTGAGATCTGTGAGAGAATGACAAATTGCAAAACAAAGGATGTCTTCTCAACTGTCAAAATGCTTTGAAATGGATTGGAATAGATCTCACACCTTGGACGGTTAAAACGACTAATAGCAAAGCCGGACAGATTGTGACTCCGCAGCGAGCTCAACTGAAGTCTGGCTAGGCGAATATGTTGGTGTTTCTCACAGAACATTTATAATTATAAACTGGATTTTTAGAAAATTAGTATAGGAAATAACACGGTTTGAGAAGAATTAATGAAAATTAACACACATGTTAGGAAATTCGATTTCAGACTCAAAGGCGCTTGAGCACTCTCCCTCTGTTGAGTCGTCTGACGCTGTTGAATCTTCTGAATTGTTCTCCTCAACTCTCCGCCTCTTTGTATGTGCCAGGTCGACTTGTATGCCGTGCACTGCAAAATACGCACTGCAAAATACGGTTTGGAGGAACGTTAGACCGCATGGCCCCGTTTAAACTCTACTACAGTAGTGATAAATACTATTTTTTTAAGTACAGGTATACAATTTTAATTTCTTTCCTAGTGGTGGAAAATGGGGAACTTGATGTACGAAATGAATATCCCATTGTGTCCGCTGTGTCCAAAGTCGATGTCCTATCATCCCCTAGTAATGGAACCAGTGAATCGAAGTATCAAAAACGCTGGCAACATTGGCAACAGCACCAATATATTTCAACTCCTCTTCTCCAACCCATAAACAAGGTACTGTACAGTTATAGTTCTATACAAACATTACATTAGCATTGCTGATCTCTTCCATGTGTGACCACTTGATGAAATTAGTGAGAAAGTAGAAAGACACAGTAGAAGATAATTATTGCGTTGCTGTCATGGCACTGCTAACAATACTAGTTGTCAAATCGCTTGATATTTTTTTAAATACGCTTTCTGAAGCTCTCTGTTTATGAAACACCTTGCCATCATCAGTACACTTTTGGTGCATTGACAAAATAATAGCAATTTGGGGTTGCACTAATGTGATTGAATTTTCAAGTCTGACTCTAAGCCATAACCAGTGAACATTTTTCTGTAGCTTTTGCAGGTAACCAGATTACAATGAATGACTATAGTATAGGAAGCAGGGCGCGAAATAACTGTTTGCGATGACCGGCCAAGTCAATTTTAGCTTTGACATGCCGTTTTTATGACCAAACAAATTAGTCAGCTAAAGCCTGAAAAAAGCCTTAATTCCATAATCGTTATTGGACCGGTAACCTCCTTCACGTAAAATGCATTGCGCCGTTGCGTTTACACGTGATACAAGACTGAAAATGTGCGAAACCATCACCTAATTATCTGGAGCAATTTGAATATCATTTCTAAGCATTGGTATCATATGTCAATAAAAATGAAATGCCGATACTTTTCAGCTTTAATTTATTTAATTAGCAGTCCAGATTCGTTTTATACTATAAAGTTGATGTTCTTTGTCGACTCCTCTCTGGAAAGTTTCGGAATTATGTGACGCTTGTTAATTAATGAAATCCGTCTGTTGTCAATAAATTCAAACAAGTTTGTTGCATGCGGGTGGTCGCTTCTTTTGATTAATATAGTAAAGGAACATAACATAACAGTGCTACCTGCTGGTTTTGACACTGAGTTACAGCCGCTCGCATTTGTATTTATTTCCACTTTGTCTTTTGAGCAATTAGTTTGTTCTTTTGCTTAGTGTCATAATGTGAGCAGTCAAAATGACTGGCAAGGCGAGAGTTTTACCGGACAGCACTTCAATTTTGGCTGGACATTGTCTGTTGTCTGGCCGTTATTTCGCGCCATGATATGAAGCCCACTTGCAATTAATAAACAAGTCCATTTTTATGTTGTTAGATTCCCAATGGTGTCTCACCATCTACCTCAGAAACGGATGTGGAAAAGTTAGCCAATGATGTACAACGACTGCAACTGAAAGATCTGGATATCAGTAAAACTGACCAGCATGATATTTTGAGTCCTACACGGACACTATCAGCTCCTGCGACGCCAAACACACCGACTCAGCAGACCTTTGTTTTGGACAGTCCTGACACACCTGACACTCCAAAGGCTTTCCATGTACCAGTAGATCCAACAGGTTTCACCGCTATTCCACCACCGGCCGAAGATTCTCTTGATGTCGTTGGTAA
Source organism: Chrysogorgia sp. JL179-B06 (assembly GCA_035772405.1). Taxonomy (NCBI): domain Eukaryota; kingdom Metazoa; phylum Cnidaria; class Anthozoa; order Scleralcyonacea; family Chrysogorgiidae; genus Chrysogorgia; species Chrysogorgia sp. JL179-B06. The sequence goes on from JAYKKM010000044.1 coordinate 2,959,250, forward strand.
GTGGCAACAAGCTTGGAAATAATTATTTTTGCTGTACCTGTCAGAATGCAGAATAAGGCCCTGGGAACGAGGTTGGTCAGAATGACAAGCACAAATGAATTTGTAATGCACACATAAAAGATTGTACCCGTCACGGTTCAAATTATTGTAACATCTAGAAATTAATTGTAACATCTCAAAACTTAGCGTAATGTCTCAAAACTTAGCGTAAGTTCTCAAGACTACGTCTCCAGATTTAATGTAATGTCTCCAAACTTAGCGTAATGTCTCCAAACTTAGCGTAATGTCTCCAAACTTAGCGTAATGTCTGACTCTCCAAACTTAGTGTAATGTCTCCAAACTTAGCGCAATGTCTCAAAACTTAGCGTAAGTTCTCAAAACTTAGCGTAACGTTGCTAAAAACTTAGCGTAACGTTGCTAAACCTAACGTAACGTCTCTAAACCTAGCGTAAGTTCTCAAAACTTAGTTCCAAATGTCTCTAGACTTAGTGTAATGTCTCCAAACTTAGTGTGATGTCTCTCACCTGAGATTGTATAACATGAAATCTAAATGCAGTCCATTCAACACAAAAATGTTTTACTTTCACAAAAAGTTAAGTATAATCTTCGGACAAGATGAGCATTGGACAAAATACAGACACAATTAATATTTTAGCTGTCCAATCTTTAGAAATGGGATATTTGTACCGGACAATGTCTTTGACCGGCCGCCGATATCCAGGCTTTGGCAACTTAACTTGTTAGATCTTTTCTGATTTTTCTGATGAACGTGTTGTGATTATTTCAGGTCTGTCTGTTCCCGCCAAGTCTCCATCGCCATCACCTTCAACGGATTCTGAACCAACACCACCTATTCCACCATCACAACTCTCTCCCATACGTCAAGCTGATACCTCGCCTGTCACAAGTGATGGTGTGTATAAATAAAGTCATTCTAGTTGTTCCGATTAAGAATAGCTTTCTAGCTTTAGGATTAGGGCTAGGGTTAGGATTGAGCTAAGTTTAGGATTGTGCTAGCTTTAGGATTGGGTCTAGCTTTAGGATTGGGCTAGATTCAGGATTGGGGGGGGGGGGGGCTAAGTTTAGGATAGGAGTGCTCCCAATCTATGGTGTGCAAAATATGATTTAACTCTTTCCTGTCCGGCTGAAAAACATCCAAAATTGAACTACCTCTTTGTTCTATTGATATCTCGGGAAATATTCATAACTGTTGCGAAACCTATACCTTTTCTGAAAGTCCAATAAACCGGCTGTTACCAATGCTTTTGAATTTTCCGAAAATTAATTATCATAAATCAGGTTGAAAAATTTAAATTTTTCTAGAAAAGGCCATCTTGCACGCCAGCGTAGCATCTTGAAAACTCAAAATGCCACCAATCGCAGAGTTGTTTATGAAATCAAATCAAACTTGGCGTGTGAGTGGATCTCAAGTGTCTGGCGCTTGTCGAATTTCAATTTTTAATCTTGCGTTACCGTGTGCCGTGTTTTTCGATTGACGACTTCGGGGTCTTCTATGACACCTTTTGACTGGGCCGGACTGGAAATAGTTAAAGTGTTTACGAAACGAAAATTAAGTTTTAGTTATTTAAATGAACTCCTAAAATAACGAAGAATTGTAAGTAACAGCTCTTTCGTATCTCACATCATTCTTGAGATATTTAGACTTTTAATATGATAAATTGTTTGCTACTCAAGCTTTTAACGCAAACTCAGAAAATGTTTCTGAGCCCCAGACGGGAATCGAACCCGCAACCTTCATGATCTCCGGTTAGACGCTCTAACCATTGAGCTACCAGAACTCAGATGGCAGAACGAAGGCTACGTTGCTTTTAACACAAACTCAGAAACCTTTCCTAAGTTTGCGTTAAAAGCTTGAGTAGCAAAGAATTTACCATATTAAAATAACCAAGCTGCAAGTCACATTCAATATATTTAGACTTTTATGATATGCCCTATTTGCATAAGCAACGACGTCACCAGGTTTTTACACGTTAGTTTTAGAAAATCAGGAATATATCTTTGAGATTATTCGACAAAATCACTTGAAACTTTGCACATTACGACACTTCGTGAAACAATAACATCATTACACCAACATAGTGATGCCAAATTAATTTACTATATTGCTAATTACTCGATTTTCTGGAAATTTGCAAACCTCGTGACATCGGTGGTTAGTCATTTGCATATCACAAAAGTCTAAATGTCTCAAGAAAGACGTGAGATATGAAAGAGCTCTAAATTACCATTCCTCGTTATTTTAGGAGTTTGTTTAAAGTGCCCATAACCTCAAAATGTTTTATTGTCTTGTTTGGAAGAACTTTTAAAATGATAAAGTAACTTCTTTTGAAGATTTTCACTTTTCGCTTTCTTTTTGAGATATATCAGTTTGTTTGATATGCAAATTTCGTCACACATGCATAATGACTTATTGGAGAAATATGTATATCTCTTTCATTCTTGAACGAAATCCTTTAAAATCAAGAAGTTTGGTGTTGTGGGAGAAACGCACACACGTGTTATTCACACTTTAGTGTTTTTATTTCATGAACGCAAAGATATATAACATTCTCTGATAACTCATTATGCATGTGTGACGAAATTCCAGATATTTGCATATCAAACAAGATATATCTCAAAAAGAAAGCGAAGAAACGAAAATCTTCAAAAGAAGTTACTTTATCATTTTAAAAGCTCTTCCAAATAAGACAATAAAACATTTTGAGGTTAGGGGCACTTTAAATACCTGAAAGTTAATTTTCGTTTGATAAACACTTGAACGCCTAGCATGAAATGTGATTTGATTATGAAACAGTGGCAGGTAATTTTCAGTGATATTTATTCCTGCTTCGTTTAGATAAATCCAACGAGAAAGCGCTGTCGGCGTTTTATGCCTTCATTTCACCAGAAGTGTTGAAAACGGCAAAGAAACGCCATCAGTCTGGGCAAATGATGGAGATGGTTTATCAGGTTTGTGACAGTGCATTAACCTGTTTTTCTTGTTTGATGTTGTGATCAAAAGATAATAAAACCTGTGTTAAGCAGCTCTCAGTCATACACAATGCTGTAGTGAATGTGGGAGAGCTCGGAGTAGACAGACGATACGTGGACGATAGTCAAGCTCATATCCTCAGAAAAATGATTCTGAGTCCCGTACAGGAATCGAACCTGTAACCTTCTGATTGCCGGTGAGACGCATATAAAGTGACTGCCGCATAGGCAGTACATATATCAATCGAACCAGTATATCATTGTAACCTTCGCTCTCCATCTGAATCTCGTTAGCTCAATGGTTAGAGCGTCTCACCGGCAATCAGAAGGTCATACATCTAATTCGAACAACATTTACTCGAAACGAGCAAGCCTCGCGAAGTTATAGATTTTCCATTCAAGCGACACTTTTGCCAAATCGAACTTCACGTTTGCAATATTTCTGAATTGAACGACTTATCTGGCGGTCGAGCGGTCATATTTAAAACTGAAACTACGTCACAAAACGTCATAAAATTGGACAGACATCCAGAAGAACATCCACGTTCGCTTTACATAGTTCCGCGAAGAGATCTGGACACGAAACACAGGACCCAAGTCAAGATTAGTGGCAGCAATTAATATTATCTCTATGTAATTGACTGGGGAAGTTGGTGACGTCACATTAAGTTAAGTACTTTGATCGAAAAGGTACTTATGTATTGGTGCCAATCGTTTAACTCTTCTATTTATCAGATCCTTTCGAAAGGGGAAATTCAAGTGGGCGCCGCTCTGGAGGATGAGAATATAAAAGGTCGTCCCCCCACGCCGTTACTCTATCGCAATATTCGTCAGCGCGTGTACGGCATCTTGCTAGATAAGAGACTTTACGATTCCGCTGGAACCGAACAACCGCGCACCCCTCCGCCTTCTGTTCGAGAGTGGTGCATTTACGGTGGGAAAAAGCTGGAGAAGCCTGACATGGTGGAACCCGTCAGCCTGAACTGGGAGGTGCCGCCCTGCAGGCAACTTTGGCTTGGGACTGAAGCGAGTGACAATAACAACAGGCTGAAAGCGTTTCTCTCGTGCATGCAAAGTGATTCTCCTAACATGACCAAGACTACGATGGTGCCACAGCGATGTATTGTCTTGTGTTGTGTGTTGAGGTGAGTGCTCCACACTTCCAGTAAGGATGACCGTTGTACATTAAATCTTCCCTGTCTGGCGAAGTCAAAATCGGTCGTATAAAGGTCGGGTGACACGTGCTATTTTTTTCTCGCGCCGGCAACGCAACGGGTCAAATTTCATTGCGTTGCCGGCGCGAGTGATGAAATTGCACGTGTCGCATATCTGGCGCGGCAACGCAATTGTAACCCGATGCGTTCGGCAATCGTTGCGGAAAGTTGACTGTTTGAACTTTCGGCAAAGATTGCCGAAAATATCAAATTTCCCAGACATTGTTTCAGCAGGAAATGCAATGATTATTTTAAGCCAGCCAATGAAATTCGCTTTTGTATGGCCAGTGTGCTGTAGCGCAGGCTCGTTTCTGTTTCTATTCCTAAACAAACAAACATGGACGAGTATTTGGAAGCCCTCATGCAACCTTTGGTCGACGTACTGTAGTTCAACAAAACTCGGAGAAAATAGGAGCAGACGACGTGAAATTGTTACTAGAGTTTTATCGCGATCATCCTATTCTGTGGAGCGCCTCGCATCCCCAGTATCGAAGCCATGTCGAGAAAAACAAGGCAGCTAAATCAGGAAGAAGCTGACTGAAATAACCTTTGTTGTTTCTCTCTAGAAGCCAGGGTCGGCTCCAAATACGTTTTTCTTCTTTTATATCCTCTTCGTCATCCTCTTCCAACAAAAGCATTGCTATGACCACGAGTTCTTTCTTCGACGCCATGTTCGTGTGATGTTGGCAAAACACTAGTTCCCGGTTTTTTCATGTTAATAATTCCGACGCGGCTAAGCTATCATTGCTCGTGTAACCACTTCGCTCGCGCGGGAAACGCAATTAAATTTGACCCGTTGCGTTGCCGGCGCGAGAAAAAAAATCGCACGTGTCACCCGACCTTAAGACTGGCGAATTGTGAATCGAAAAACACGGCACACGGTAACGCAAGAGTAAAAATTGAAACTCGACAAGCTCCAGCAGGCCTTAAAATATCGGTCGGTCACGGACATTGTCCGACCCATTCGTGAAATTGTCCGACATAGGAGGAAATCGCCGGACATTCTGTCCGACCCAAGTGAATTTTGGTGTCCGATTAGCAAAAACCTGCGACAAAGTGAACACTGATGTAGTGTCCGGGCTGCTACATCAATCAAATGGATCCACGTTGAATAAAACTAAAACCAAGTTTGAGACAGCATATTTCGTGGTCAAGAATGAACTACACATCACTACACGCAAAGATTTAAATTTCCGAGCCAAACTGAACTCAAAGTCATCGGACATTATATCTTTTGTCCGACCAAAACTCAAAGTCATCGGACATTTTGTCAGACGGCTCTGCAAAAGATATTTTAAGGCCTGAGCTCCAGGCACATGAGATCCACTCAAACGCCAAGTTTGATTTGATTTCATAAACAACTCTGCGATTAGTGGCATTTTGAATTTTCATGATGCCACGCGGGCGTGCAAGATGGCCTTTTCTAGAAAACTAAAAGTTTTTCAACCTGATTTATGATAATTAATGCTAATTTGTATTAACATAATGTGTCTTGTTCGGGAAATTTAAAAGCATTGGTAACAGCCGGTTTATTGGTCTTTCAGAAAAGGTATAGGTTTCGCAACATTTATGGTTATTTCCAGAGATATCAATAGAACAAGAGGTGGTTCAATTTTGGATGTTTTTTCGCCCGCCAGAAAAGAGTTTATTAATCGAGTGTGAGTTCTGTACGGGAAAGTATTAGCCTGAGGTTTTCGTACAGACCGAGTGACGAAGGAGAGATGTTTGTGAGATAAAACCGAAGGTAAATACTTTCCAGTACATACCGAGTAAACGAGGTTAATATAAAGTATTTATTATATGGCTTTTAGTTAATTTTCTTCTCTGTTTTAACGCTATTTTCGTCTTCAACTTCTTCAGAAGCTGCCGTTTACCTTACTTCTTCACTAGTATGTTTCGCTTCATTTTACATCAGGCATTTATTTTCCGTGCTTTTAGATGATTGAAAACTTTAAAGTGCATATAACGTCTGTGGGGATTTAACATATTTGTAATCTATGGATTCTCCTGAGATAAATTGTAATATATCTTGTCAGCTGAAAATTTCATCTTCATAGACTTTTTTGGTGTTAAAGTTGACGGAAATGACGTCAAATCGGGCATCTGTAAAGAGGTTTTCATGTAGACAGATTCCCGATTTGACGTCATTTCTGTCAACTTTAACAGCAAAAAAGTCTATGAAGATGACATTTTCAGCTGACAAGATATATTACAATTTATCTCAGGAGAATCCATAGATTACAAATATGTTAAATCCCCACAGACGTTATAAGCACTTTAAAGAAAGGCAATAATGATGTTCCAGCACATTTTATTGCTTGGTATTTTCAATGAAGATGCCTAGCTCTCTTTTATTTTCATTCAAATCAACTTAGAAATTTTCCCGCCGAACTTACCGATCCGGAAAAAGCGTATTACCTTCGCAACCTATATATCGTAACTTGCAAACTTGTGACTCGCAGATTCGTAACTCGCAGACTCGTAACTCGCAGACTCGTAACTCGCAGATTCGTAACTCGCAGATTCGTAACTCGCAGACTCGTAACTCGCAGATTCGTAACTCGTAGACGACATGAAACTGTAGAATAAGTTACTTTAGCGAGTGAAAACATGTCAATTTTCCTTTCCAGGTACTTAGTTCAAAAACAAGCTGGCCACCCAATCCTTCGTGCCCAAGAGTTGGAAGCGTTTTTGGCGCAAGCACTCTCCCCTCATCTCACCACCGTGTGTAATGTGACGAACCTGAGTCAGATCAAAGTGAACAGGATTGACATCCGGGGCATTCAACTGGCCACCATTTTCATGCGCGGCGTGGAGTGCGCGATGTTCGCGAACGACGCGTGTGGATCTCCTATCCCGTGGGACTTGGTTTGTCCTTGGAATTATTTCGATGGGAAATTGTTTCAGAGCAAGTTAAACCTGGCGACGAGTGAAAACACGAGTTTATTGGAGCTGTGTGATGGAAATGTATGTGGGGAGGGGAGGGAGAGGAGAAGGGAAATATATATATATATATATATATATCTCATCAAGAAGTCTTACGTCATAATCCACTCAGTACTGTATAAAACAATTTTAATGGAGTGGACTGACAACTAGATGAGCAGTGCCTAGGTCAATCAGCAATCGCGGTCAGCTGTTTCGCCCTATTTGGGGCTAGTCAGCGCGATGAAGCTGATGAGTAATGACTTAGTCAGTCCACTCAGTTAAAACTGTTTTATACAGTACTGCGTGGATTATGACGTAAGACGTCTTGATGATATATGTGTTTCAGAGCAGTGTGGTATATCCCACATCCCATCTTTAAGATTGCGATGTTTATATATATATATATATATGTATATATGTATTAGTGTTGCACTTGCGTTATTTAACCATCTTTCGAGGGTTGTTGCGTACACGTATTTGTTCTTTGCGTACACGTATTTGTTCTTTACGTACGAAGGTGTCGATATTCAGGTTAGTTTTTCTTTATGTGAAAAAGGCGGTTACTTTCGGAGAGCGATTACTTTCGAAACTTTACGGTAATACACTGTTTTCAACACAGCAAATGTAATATCAACCCTAACACCAGGCTGTGCTCCGAGCCACGCAGGCTATCGGCTATAGTGTGATGATCTAACCATTGAGCTACTAGGACTCAGATGGCAAAACGAGTTGACATATACTTGTTGGGTTTTAATTTTATGCTACAGTGTATAGGACTAGAAAAATGCGCTGTAAAGGTAAAGGGGGCATGCTAATCATCCTACGAACTACAAGCTCAACCCAGCCGAGTCGAAGGTTTAGTAAAGGCGCCACAGGCTGCCACCATACGACCCATGATGACCAGGCGTTTATCCGAGCGTTCACAACCTTCCCTGCACCTGTTAATTGCTTGACTATATGCGTTCTCGATCTCACTGAATTTCTCTTCTTTTAGAATTCCCGAATGGAGAAACTAGAACGTATGAAATGGTGCATAATGGAAGGCCTTGGTCAAGATTTCATGTTGAACGGACTGCCTTCGAACCGAAATCCGTCCGGAGCTGGTTTACTTCCGACGCCGTTTTTCGGTCCCATCCCGGCTCATCTTCGGAACGCGCCGCCGCTCAACGCGCATTTTACCCCGGCGGGGGCAAGTGCCTTGGCTTACCAACAAAAGTCAAGAGGACGTGGAAGCAGAAGGCCCGTCTCCGGCCTTGGAGGGACGTTGCAAGTTGCTGGTGTGCCTGTCGCGAAGTTTCAAGGTAGGTTCACTTCATCAGTTTTAGAATGTTTTGGTTACTGAAGCTACTGCATATGTATATCATCTAGGAGTGTTATTCCTCCGAGGTATTTTCATTCAATATTTATAATCTAAACTCAAAGTTAACAGACATAGTTTGACGCTACTCTGGCTTTAAAAAGTTTTTTGAACGTAACTTTAAAAGTTACTGTCCATGACCCAACGTTTCGACACTCCAATCCAGTGTCTTCATCAGGGGGTGATCGTTGTAAAGTTAGGATCCCTATTTATACCCTCATAGAACCGATGATGACGTTATCTATTAACAAGATGCAAATAAGCTTCTGCTAATAAACCACCGTCATCGCGGTTCAATGGGGGCGTGGGCGCTATTGATATGCCAAGCCTCCAGACAACGTACGTGATGGTACCGCGGATTAGTGGTAATAATTTTGGAAATTTTCCCACGCAATCTCACGCAATCTTACACACGCGTGTTCCAACAAAGCAGAATTTTCCTTTTTTGAAAAGAAAACAGCCTTTTGGTGTTCTTTCAAACGCGTACGAAACTGACGTTTAGTCTGACCGATGTACTCCTGATCACAGTCATTGCACGGAATGGAATAAATAGCGTCTTTCCTCTGTTCCTTCGCAATACGATCCTTAGGTTTTGCAAAAATATGATCCAACGTCAAGAAAGGTTTTTGGGCAACTTTTACGATGAAACTACCTCGGAACAACCGCAAAACCCATCACCGAACTTTCGTTCTCAGAGTTTGTACGTGGTGGAGTAACTGCAGGTTTTAAACAGTTTTTTAGAAACTCATTAGGATAGTTATTTGCCTTTAAAGCGTCGAATACATGTTTTCGCTCATTTTCCCTTGAATCGAAACTAGATGGTATGCCTTGAGCTCTCAAAAACAAAGTTTTTCTTATGGCATATGGGGTGGTGAGAATCAAATGAAAGATATTTGTCAGTGTGTGTCGGTTTACAGCAGTTTCTAATTTCCCGTGGTCTGCCGAAATTTTCCGGTTGTTTCTCGGTTATCCGCTTGTTTCTCGGTTATACGCTTGTTTCTCGGTTATCCGCTTGTTTCTCTGTTATCCGCTTGTTTCTCTGTTATCCGCTTGTTTCTCTGTTATCCGCTTGTTTCTCTGTTATCCGCTTGTTTCTCTGTTATCCGCTTGTTTCTCGGTTATACGCTTGTTTCTCGGTTATACGCTTGTTTCTCTGTTATCCGCTTGTTTCTCTGTTATCCGCTTGTTTCTCGGTTATCCGCTTGTTTCTCTGTTATTCCTTATGTTTCTCTGTTATCCTTATGTTTCTCTGTTATCCGCTTGTTTCTCGGTTATCCGCTTGTTTCTCTGTTATCCGCTTGTTTCTCGGTTATCCGCTTGTTTCTCGGTTATACGCTTGTTTCTCTGTTATCCGCTTGTTTCTCTGTTATCCGCTTGTTTCTCGGTTATCCGCTTGTTTCTCTGTTATCCGCTTGTTTCTGTGTTATCCGCTTGGTTCTCGGTTATCCGCTTGTTTCTCTGTTATCCGCTTGTTTCTCTGTTATCCGCTTGTTTCTCTGTTATCCGCTTGTTTCTCTGTTATCCGCTTGTTTCTCGGTTATCCGCTTTCATCTTGCAGTGAAAGTTGACAGCGTGGATAGGCATAACAGTTAGAAAAGTGTGAATATAAATATAGTTAAGATTAAGTAGGTAAGATGTTTATGTAAAATACATGTAGACATCCCCTGAAAAGCATCTGTTCTGGAGCAAGCAGGAAAACACTTGTATTCTATAATTATTGCAATTTGTTACCTCCCAATGGTCAAACTCGTTTCCAGGACACCCAAGGTATATTATTAATCTGTTTCGCTTTCGGAGTTATTACACTTCCGCCTTCGTCGCCACAACAAGTTCACAAATAAAGCTTATTGAAATTATCTTCTTAACTACTTCTTGAATGAATCATTGCCTTCCAAAGTAACCAAGATTGGCAGTTAACAAAGAAGACCGTTTTAGAAAGAAATTCTCACATGTTTAACAATCCTCTGATGAGCGATATTAAGTTAACTTGTGGGGACACAAAGCGGAAGTGTTTCTACGCTCATAAGTATGTTCTAGCCACAAGTAGTCCTGTCTTTTATGCCATGTTTTATGGAGAGTTAGCTGAGAAGAACCCGCTTGTACATCTTGAAGATGCTGATGAAGAAAGCCTTGAAGAGTTTCTTCGTTTCTTGTACACAGATGAGTGTACATTGTCACCAGAGATCACCGTCAAAGTGATGTATCTTGCCAAGAAGTACATAATCCCGTCCTTGACAGAGAAATGTGTTAAAGTCCTTCGTGATAGCATGAAACCAGAGAATGTTGTCACTTTAATCTTTAATCTTTAATTAAACTTATTTATACACGGTGGCCTATTCAGTAATAAAAACTGGTTTTCAAAGGGCCGTGTTACTATAATACAAAATAATAAAAATACAAAATACAAAATTACGAACTATATCCTATTATAACTATATACATGCACAATTTACGCTATTTACACTATTACATTTACACTATTACACTATTTACACTATTTACACTATTACACTATTACACAATTTACACTGTTCTTGAGCAAGCGATATACTTTGACGAGAAGGAATTAGAGAAGAAATGTTGGGAGATGATTGACCACCAAACAAGCGAAGCAGTAACCTCAGACGCCTTCAGTGATATCAACCAAACGACTTTAATTACCATATTAAAGCGAGAAACCTTAAAGATTAAAGAAATTGAATTGTTTCAAGCAGTTTTAAAATGGAGTGAACGTGAATTGTCAAGGAAAGGACTAGAAATTACTGGAATGAACGAAAGAGCGGTTCTTGGAGATGCCATATACCAAATACGTTTTCTATCAATGTCTGAGAAAGAATTTACACAATCTGTTGCTTTGCAGTCTGGCCTGCTTACCACTGAGGAAATAGTGCCAATTTATCTAAGTTTTAACGGGTTTAATGTGCCTAGCTTAAGGTGGAAAAGTCCTGCCCGGGGACAAAGGGAAATGTTACGATGTCGCAGATTTGTTGGCCGTCCAAGTTGTGAGTGGTATTACGGCAGTTCTTCCCATTCCCTTTCGTTCATCGTAAATAAACCTTGCACTTTTCATGGAGTTTGTTTGTTTGCTCACCAAAATTGCAGAAAATATGACGTCACATTGGAAGTAAAAGAGGCGAGAGTGAGCGCAACATTTACTCCAGTATTTAAGAACAAATCTTCAAATATTTATGGCTATGATGTAATGTTATCAACGCCTATTTCGGTTGAGAAAAATGAGGTTGTAACCATGGTTGCTACAATTCAAGGATCAACGTTCTACCCAAGGGGAGGTGGACAGTCCTCGATCAAGGTTGGTGGAGCCACAGTGACGTTCACCGATTCAACTCAATCACCAAATGACACCAATGTATATCAAGGGCAATTTTATGAAATTATTCTCTCAATCTAGCTATAATAAATGGCAAAGTAAAAAGGAATATGATGAGAAAGATCTGCCATTTAGAAACACTAAACAGTCGTAGAAAACTAGAACTCCAAACTGTATATTAGTAATGGCGCTTTTCCGAGATGAAATCATACTTATTTTTCACGCCTCGCTTTCACGTTATGTTCTCTCTTCACATCAGAACGAGGCTTTCTGGTTAAATGTGGAAATAATAGCAAAAGCAACATTCTAAGAATTATTATGATAAACTAGATTTTTATGACACATTTAAATGAACTATAAAAACATCAGCAGCCAGTTTCTTCCTTATATACACTTATATATGTAATGTTATGACTTATGTTTACCACATATTTGAATTTTGGAAATAAATTATTAATACATAAATGTGAAAACTAATCTGTTAATTTGGCAAGTTTATATAGAGTAGTGTTGTTTACTTGTTTCAATAATTTATGATCGTAGAACATCAGGTGTAGTTGTAAAACATTGCTATGTTAAGGCCTGTTTTTATAAGTTTTATAAGTAAGGCTTATAAAATTTGTTTTATAAGATGTGTTTATAAGGTCTATAAGATGTGTTTTTAAGCTCAAACCCGTCGAACCTGTAATCTGATTGCCGGTGAGATGCTCTAACCATTGAGCTACCAAGACTTTTTCAAGATATTTTCACTTGTTCCTCCGCCAAAAGACTGAAGCCAACCAGACAACATATCCTCCTACCCTAGAATTACCAATAATCAGTAAGTGTTCAATGGCCTTGTTTTACCAATAATTGGTAATTGTTGGAGCATAAGAATCCCACAAGCATTGGGTTACTTAGGAAGTCACTAAAACCGGGGCGTTAGCGTTAGGAAGACACTTGGGGGGGGGGGGAGGGGGGTGTTAGGATTATGATTGGTGTTGTGTTTGGGTGGGGTTCTAGAACCATACAATTAACAATAACCCTTTAAGCGGTTGCTATTAATAGCTCAAAATGCGGACAAACCAACCAAATTTGACTCACAAATAATTACAAATGAGCTATTTTCTTTTGTTATGGCCGCAATAATTATGGGTAAATGCGGACAAACATGGGTACTGACGTCATCTCAACATAGTGCTATTATTGGTAATTCAAGGCCATTGCACAAACGTAGTGTTTGAATTTTGGCTTCATCTAATCATATGGCTATGCATATGGAGTTATCATTTCAGTCTATATTTTGTTAAAAGGATTTATCGTAAAGGCAAATTTCGAGTGTTAGAACACATACATTTTAAGACCAAACCGGGACCAGTTGCGAAAAATGCAACTTCAAGGCCTTCCGGCTGCAATTGAACCCGCCCGCGACCCTGCGATTGCTAGTGCAGTGCTCTGACCACTGAGCTACGGAAGCCGTTGCCGAGAGCCTAGTCTATCTATATTTTGTTAAATGGTTTGAACCAGTAAGCTCTATATATAACTGGAGGACTAAATGAAGCCAGATATGGCGGAGCGGAGGCCGATTTTGTAGGTGGAGGCTGTTTCAGATACGGTATAGCAGCTAGTCACCAGGACTTTGGTGATTGTTTATATAACATATATGCTTCGTTCTTTAAAAACCCCGCTTTAAATTTCTGTTTCGATTCAATAATAACCTTGCTTTTAACAACCCTGCTTTTCTGAATCGAAACAGAAATTTAAAGCGGGGTTTTTAAAGAACGAAGCATATATGTTATATTATTATACCCTCACATATAATCCACCAATGAACTGTCTCTATTAGCATCACGCGGCAGCCCAATATTTTACGATGTAGGGCAGCTACATATTGGGCAGCAACCTTTTGACTGTTTACGTGCGAAGAAACATCTTTATGTTAAGATATTTTGTTCGATATAATAAAACACCTATTGGATTCATCTTCGCCCAATATTACAAAATATTTAAGTCTCGATTTGCAATATTAGGCTCGACCTTCGGTCTCGCCCAATATTGAATTCTCGACTTAAATATTTTGTAATATTGTGCTCAGAGGAATCCAATAAGTAATATAGACAATCACCAAAGTCCTGGTGACTGTGTGCTCTACCGTATCTGAACAGCATATCCTCCTACCTAGAATTACCGATAATGAGTAAGTGTACAATGTTAAGTTAGGTAGTTTAGCTTGTAAAGTTGTCCCAGATTTCAACACCGTATTTACTGCCTTCTGAGTTCTAGTGGCTCAATGGTTACAACGTCTGTCTAGCATTCAGAAGGTTACGGGTTCGAGTCCTGTCTGGAGCTCAGAGTTTTTCTGAGTATTGACAACTTAACACAGCTTGCACAGCAAAACCTTTACAACTTTTAAGTGTATAATGGCCTGATCAAGGATTTTTTTGGAAATCAAAAAATTATTTTCTTAAGATTTTTTTTCTTATCTTAAGAAATTTTTTCTCATGTTAAGAATTTTTTTCTTACGACAAGAAATGTTTTCTTATAATAAGAAAATATTTCTTGATTTAAGATATTTTTTCTTGGTAAGAAAATGATTTTTTGCTGTGTATAATTACCGATAATTGGTAATTGTAGGGTTAGAACCCAACCACAACACCAATCCTAACCCCCCGCCTCATGAGTTTTCTAACCGTACCCCCGCTACCTAGAGATTTTTCTAACCCTAACCCCCCGCCTAAAAAGCATTACGTCAGTTCCAGTCTTCCGGTTGTACACAGTTACCACTTCACCGGCGCTTTAATTTGACACTGTTTCCTAGGTAACAGAGCTGGTCGCGGCTACAATCCCAACCAACAAGTTGTAGTTGGTGGACGATCGAGTGTTGATATTGGCGAACCAAAGTCAAGTATTCGAGGTCGTGGGACGCGTATGACCTCTGCTGGCCGTGGAGTGTCCTGGGCACCAGACGTTGACAAGGACTTCGATCGAACTGCAAGTACGATTTTGCCATTGTCTATACATAGTAAACACCAACTAATGCGAACCTTCCACCTCACAAAATAAGAACCACTGATCTCGAAAGAAGACTGGATCGAGCAACTATTGTTCAGAAAATGAAGCCGGAAGTCCGCCATTACTAAGGGACCAACTGAGGATCCTATGAGGTTTTTTGTTGGATTATGTGCTCTTGCCATCGACAAAATAAAATAATTTTACTATAAAGAGGACCAGAAGATATTTATCAAATTACTTGATAAAACGATTCATGGCCTACCTACAGATTTACTGCGACTTAAATTAGGTTCAAGATTTTATGCATTTAATGTTAACAAAGAAATTATATTGGCCAGACACTAAACCGCGAGCGTCACAGTTTGATTTGCTTGCAAACTCGGAGCTTCTAATGATCTCTCGTCAATTTACATTATGCAAATATGCAGGCTTCAAAATCAGTTCATTAGATACAATAGAAAGCTCAATCCAGTCCTAGGTAAGAACCCTTTTAAAGGTCGTGGCTAGATGGTACCCTCGCAGTTGAGTTTTAGTTCGCAGTTAGTTGAAGACTGCGATTAAGGTTGGATTGGGGTTAGGGTTAGGATAAGGATTAGATTGGGGATTTGGGTTTAGTTTAGATATTACCATCTAGCAACAACCCTTTTAAAGGCTCTCTGCACCGCACCACGTGATGAAAAACCCGCAACGCAGGTGCTCAATTTCCATGCTTTTGTTGCTTTACCATATACAAAGCTTGTTGGATTACAAGTTGTGTTGTGACAGTCATACCTTTACAACTTTTCTAACGTCAAGCTGGAACTACCTAACTTAACTAACAACAATTGACTGGAAATTGACTGTCACAACACGACTTGTAGTCCAACAAGTATTTGTAAACACACGGCACGACTCGTCCCAGGTTTAAATACCGTAATTAACCTTGCTCTGTCATCTGAGTTCTAGTTGCTTAATGGTTAGAGCGTCTGTCTAGCATTCAGAAGGTTACGGGTTCGAGTACTGTCTGGTGCTCAGAGTTTTTCTGAGTATTGACAACTTAACACAGCTTGCACAGGAAAACCTTTACTAACTTACTACCTAACTTAAATAGTACATCATTGTAACCTTTGCTATCCATCTGAGTCTCTGTAGCTCAATGGTTAGAGCGTCTCACCGGTAATCAGAACCTGATTTGATCTTGACGTTGGTCCATGTATCGTCTGTTTAAAGGGGGTGTATGATCCAAAATCGTGTGTGATTTTGAGCAGTTACACGTTGTGACGTCATCTACTCCACACACACCCCAACGCTGTTGAATTTACCTTCACTCACAGAGCAGAACTGTTTTCTTGCGCATAGTTCCGTTCGTAAATATGTCTTCGAACTCTGAATCGAGTTTTGATACGAGTAATATTGGCGAAAGCGAACTTTGTGTCGTGTAGATGGCGTCACAAGCGACTCGTCTCAGTCTCCTTACGTCTATCGTCCAAATTAACGGCGGCCATCAGTTTATTGGAGAAGCAATTCAAACTCGATAAATTTTAAAGACTTCATGAGTCTTTCGTTATGGAGTTAAATGCTATTGTACGTTGTCTAGGACATTGGGAACAAAAATTAAGTTTATCTAATATGAAAGAACTCGTAAAATGATAGAGTAACACCTTTTACAACTTTCACGTATTTATTTCGTTTTTGAAATATTTCGATTTCTTGATATGTAAATGAGATGGTCTCTGACGTCAGGTGCAGGGTAGAGAGAATTTTCACTCATTAAAAAAAGTTTTATATCTCAGTGATTGCTAAGTTTGTAACGTTCATTATCATAAATAATTACGCACATTTTCAATTAAATTTGTGGAACAAACTTGAAGATGTAACTAATATTTTAATGAGTGAAACCCTCCACCTGATGTCAGAGACCATCTCATTTACATATTAAACAAATTAAATATTTCAAAAACGAAGTAAAATACGGAAAAGTTGTAAAAGGTATTACTCTATCATTTTACGAGTTCTTTCATATTAGACAAACTTAATTTTTGTTGCCAATGTCAGTTCACTCTTTCCTGTCCTGCCCAGTCAAAAGGGGTCATAGAAGACCCCCGAAGTCGTCAATCGAAAAATACGGCACACGGTAACGCAAGATTAAAAATTGAAATTCGACAAGCGCCAGGGACATGAGATCCACTCACACGCCAAATTTGATTTGATTTTATAAACAACTCTGCGATTGGTGGCATTTTGAATTTTCATGCTGCTACGCGGGCGTGCAAGATGGCATTTTCTAGAAAAATGGACGTTTTTCAACCTGATATACGCAAGCTATTTATACACCACAAACACAATACTTTCTATGCATGGGTCAAAAGGTAAAAAATCACCGTGTTTAGAAATGTAGGAAATAATTCACCAAATTGGCTTAAAATTTTATGTGTGTTTTTTAGCCGACTTACAGCGATGTTGAAAAAATCAGGCGAAAATATAAAATTGATCGATACGAAAAAATATCGGCCATTGTATATTAAACTATTTAAACAATTGTTAATTGTACGTTGTCTAGGTCAGTTAAACTAACGATTTAGTAGAAAAAATGGAAAATCATGAAATGGATCTCACTGCACGCCTCTTTAACTAACTTCCTTGTTGATCGTGTCTTTCTCTAAAACCATTCAGAGCTTGCGCAAAACTTATGTGAACATAGCTTCTTGTATTGTTTCTTGTAGTGTATCGCCCTGGTGTGGACCCAACAACCCCGTCGACCAACATAAGTCAAGTTCACGACGTCATGGACACGAATGCCAACTGCTCTCCGCAGCAACCCCGGAGAAAGAAACGCGGCAATAAACCCAACGAACCGCCGGTCGGTATGAACATTCCCGGCGATATGAACCCGATGATGCCTCCGCGAGTGCCGATGCAGGATCCCAATCACATGTTCGCCAAAGTGCCCGCTCACTTCGGTACCATGGCACCACGCGGCCGGGGCATGATGATGGAAGGTCCCGGAGCAAACATGGCGTCGGGCAACCTTTCGTCAGGCAAAAATCACATGGTAAACGCGCCCATGATGGGGGGTGTTAACCCGGTACACAAATACGGTATGATGCCCGGTATGGGTATCCCCAATGCTGCTATCCACGAGAAAGCGATGATGGGCCGAGGATGGTGGTGGGAACGAATGAAACAGCCACATCCTTAGCGAATGGACTCTCTTCGCGAATTACTCGGGATAACAGGGGTTCCCTGTGGAATTGTGGACGACGAGGGGACACGCGCGGCAGTGTGTGATGAAAGCGCGCAGTGCATGATAGTTTTACAGTTTTAGTTGAAACATAGTTTTCGTCGACGTTATTTTAATTCTTTATCAATGAACCGCGGGGTTTCGAGCTCTCTCGGAACAAAATCACCCCGGAAGTTTTGTTAACGCGCCGTACATTTTGTGATGTCGTTTGACTGACGGTGAAGTCCGCTGACAGATCGCGGTTGTTCTGAGAGTAGTGTTCCACAACTGTGTTTTTCTATGTGTTGTTTTAAGCTTGGATACGACGTGATATGTCTTGAGGTTCTCTGTGTGTAAAGAACTGAGGCATGTGAGTCAAATTGAATTATTAGTTCGACACTATCCATAATACCTTCGAGGATAATGTTGGTGAGTATACAATGTGCTCAGCTAGCATTTCCAGTGTGGAGTCATTGTATACTTGGTATATACTCCACTATGACGAAGGGATGCTTATAGTGACCACTTGCTTATCAGTTCTTGATGGACCGTTTGTTTTTGCGTTGTGATTTTCTCTTCGTTTTCGCGCCGACTTTCTTCCCTTCGGTTAGCAAAAGGCAGTCTTTTCCTCGTTCGAATAATCTTTATAATATACATTTTTATTCTCAGCCCAGCTAAGCTTACATTAGCATATTTCTTTTGGACTTTCCTAACACTATATTCTGTGGAAACGATACTCGTAAGAAACTATAAGAGATTGAATGTGTCGTTTTGCCCTCGGACTAGCTACGGACTGTGATTTCTGTACTTGTTGATGTCCATTCATATCATGAATTTTGCTGGCGCAATTGTTTGTTATTCTATAGGACGAGGATCACGCGCTCGATTCCTCTTATTGTAAATTGAGAATTAAAAAGAATTGTATTAAATGTTTCAAACTGAAATCTCTGTGTTTTTAGTCAGGTTCTTGATGATTGTTTTTTTGAATTGATGAGTTTTGTTTTCTGAAGTAACTTTTACTACGTATTCCAACAAGTTTTCCATTCAGACGGCTTTTCCATTCGCACGAGTTTTGCATTCAGACAGATTTCTTAGGCGAGTATACCGTCTACTCTTCCCTTGCAAACCGTAAAGCGATCAGTGGCGATAACGTGAGATACACGAGACGTTTGCGTGGATATTCTGTTTTAAAATGGCGGATACGCTGGATATCAGAATGATCTGCAAATGGAAAGCACGGTGAGACCGCAGTCACCAAAGCAATTGTAGCGGTAGCCTTGCATATTTCGATAGGTACTTCATGTAAGCCTGAACCTAAACTTTTATTTTAGGTTTATTAATATTTAAATACCATGGTTGTCTCAATTTCTTTTGTCTTTTCAGGTTGAATTAATAACTAAATTACCTCTTTTGGATTAATTTATACAATCTAGAGGTCGTATTAGAACTAATACAACCTTGAATGACGTCATGAGAGGTAGTATTAGCTTCTCACCTGGCATGCAAATTTGATATATAACATTAAATTTCGACAACCATGGTATTACAAAGTAATATCATGGTAATGAGGTGTATTAGCTGTTAAACCGCCCGCTTGATTCGGGTCATTAAGTAAAATTTTACTTAATGTCCCTCATCGAGCGGACGGTTTAACAGCTAATACACCTCACTACCATGATATTACTTATAAAACCACCTACCTATACTAACAAGTTTTGTGATTGGTTGATTAAAACAAAACAATAGAATCAACCACAAAACCTGTTATTTTAGCTACGTATTTACCCAAACGTTGTTATTGGATGATTGCTTCATACCAAAAAACAATGTGTTCACTAACCGTCACCGTGAACAAATTTACATAACTAAGCGAACACAAAGATAGAACAAAGACTTTCATTGAGTTTCCAGATCATACCTCCATTGACTGTGAGTCTCTGACCACTGATCTCTAAATAAAGACTGGATTGAGCTTTCTATTGTATCTGATGAGCTGATTTTGAAGCCTGCATATTTGCATAATGTAAATTAACGAGAGATCACTAGAAACTCCGAGTTTGCAAGCAAATCAAACTGTGACGCTCGCAAAATAGGTTTAGTGTCTGGCCAATATAGTTTCTTTGTTAACATTAAATGCATAAAATATTCCATCTAATTTGACGTCTCATATCAGGCTTCTCTCACTGGATAATTAGAGCCAACGGCGGCCATTGCTAAGGGACCAAAGTCGCAGTAAATCTGTAGGTAGGCGATGAATCGTTTTACCCAGTAATTTGAAAAATGTTTTCTGGTCTTTATAGTAATATTATTTTATTTTGTCGATGGTAAGAGCACATAAACCATCAAAAAACCTCATACGATTCTCAGTTGGTCCCTTAGTAATGGCGGACTTGCGGCTTCATTTTATGAACAACAGTTGCTCGATCCAGTCTTTATTTAGAGACCAGTGGCTGTGACCTAACAGCGGTAGAACACATGCGCGCATTACGTGCCTATTTTTTGCCTGATGGAGCTGAATTCATTGAAGTCGCTTAATATCCTATAATTGCGACTAGGGTAGCTGTGTCTCAAAATGGAGGTATATTTAAAGCACTGATTTAAAGTCACCATATCTGATGAGAGGTTCGAAAATTAAATGAAATTAAGCACGTTTCTTGATGGCAACAGAGAAAGGAAAAAATACTGAAAATGACCAGCAACGTGGTTGAACTATTACAACAGGAACTTCTGCAGCTAGCTGTGGCTCGAAGTGTTGCAAGTTTGGTCGAACTCATGACGGATGACCTGAGCTTGGATTTTGAAATATGACAACCAAGCCAACTAAACAACTGGCTGATAATATGCACCTGAAGGAGTGCGACTTGTTTGAGTTAGCTCATGTTCTTCGAGTTAGGCCAGTTTTGGAAGAAGAAGATAAAGGTAATTATAAGACATGTACACAGTAGAGTGAGGGGGGGGGGGGGGGTGTCTGAATAATCCGTAATCCTGGGTAAATTTTGGAAATAATCCGTGTCATAATTTTGTAAACGAATATATCATTAAAATAAAATTTAAAAACAATCTATATTATGCACTAGTCAGTGGAATCCCCCGCACCCCAGTGCTGACAACTAAATAAAGCTAAATCCCCCGCACATCGTGCCAACCCCGGGGCACTCCCAGTCCACCAGATAAAATAGTTTAAGAAAGCAGTACTGGTACACTAGCTCATATTAGAAAAATTGATTTCAAATGAAAAATATCATCAAGAATTAGGAATATATTAAACCACTATAAAGTGACTATGCATCCGATAACTATAAAGGTTACGATCGGTATTGATTGGGTTAGAGCTTATATTTAATAGGATTATTTTCGTTCCTCTATTCGGCCGGCCATACTTTTGTTTGCACACTTGTGTTCTCACTGATTGTTGCTAGTAAATTATACATTTGTTTTGTTATATTAGTGTACTATATTTGAGTATACAGTGAACTCTCTCTCTAAGGCAGACACCTTCAGAGCCAAATTTGTTGTCAGCCTTAGAGAGGTGTCTGCCTTAGAGAGAGTTTTATTATAGTAAATGTAGAAGCGGCCAAGATTGTGTGTCCAGCTTAGAGAGGTGTCCGCCTTAGAGAGAGAGTTCACTGTATACTATATATTATTTGCTGATTATTATATAATTATTCAATTTGTCTACTAAGGTGATATCACCCAGAATTACCCATTTGTGAAGTTATGGAGTTTTTATGAAGATTCAGAGAGGAGTTTGCTGATTCTCTTGTGTAGAAATGAAAAGAACAAAAAAGGTATAGTCTGGGCCTGATAGCTACTGTAACATGCCATAATGGGGGGGGGGGGGGGGGGGGGGGGGGGGTGCCAACCCAAAATTTCCAAATGAAAGATTTGTGTGGTGGGTACTGGGACTGAGAATGGTTAATTTAGACAATGTCATTAATGTCCAAGTATTAAATTCAACTGACAAGTTTTCTGTTACCAGTACTATACATTTAATTGGATTTATGCAATAAATAATATTAAAACAAGAAGTGTAGCATATATGGCATTTCTAGGGGGCAGGAATTTTGGTGGGCTTTGCGTATGAGGAACCAATCACATTGAGGAAGGTCATCTGAGGAAAAGGGGGTCCCGTACCTGGATTTCTGGGCAACGCATAACATGCAAATCAACCAGTCTCTGTGCTAACAACTCCTTGGCTTGAGAAGTTCTATTTGCTTTCTCCTTGTTTTTCTTCGCTTGACACAAAATAGTGTGTCTTCATGTCCTTTGAAGTCTCTTGGACCGAGTGTTAGGCTCACAGGCAACAGGTGTTTATTATCGCCAGTCGGCAGTCACTACATGAACTTAAATATTGTCAATCATTAATGTACATTTAAACAGTATATTTTATTCAGATCCCAATTTTCAGAATAAACCTGTGAATTTTCAGAATATTGCAGTTTTGTAAAAGTTGGGGGGGGGGGTGCCGCAAAACGGCTATTTCCTGCATGTTTTAATAGAAAAATTAAGATCATAAACAATGAGTAAACAATAAACAATTTTTAGTTTATCATCATATCAGTGATGGATCCAGCTTGATCTGGTAGGTGGTGGGGGGGGGGGGGGGTGCTGAGCGAGCGAAGTGAGATCAGGGCTGCGGCGTGGGGCACGACCGAGGCAGGGTGGAGTGCCGCTGAGCGAGCTATGGCAGGGGGCCGAGCTATATATATATATATATATATATATATATACCTATGAATCATATGATAGCTAAATAGCTAATATATTAATCATATCTATGAATCATAAGATAACTATGATACCTAATACCTAGGTCCTATGAAGTTTACACGGACATTGGATGAATGTGTCCTTTAATGTGTACACCTAAATCCTAATGTTTAGCCAAGGCCAGGGGGTGCACACTAGAGGTGTGCATCGGATCGGATTGGAGAGTTAGAATCCGACAATTGATTAATGATCGAAATCCGATCCGAAAAATTTGCCGATCCGAAAAAAATCCGAACTGAAATTATACCCTTTCCATTTTCCAATACATAAACTTTCCTACAGGATACTGCATTATTACGATAAATCTGAGTTGTCATCAAAATGTAAACCGTTTAATCAAATGAAAATTGAGCATATAAACAGATAATACATTACAGAAAGTTTTTTACAAATTACAAAATAAAGCTAATCGAGAAGTTTAACGTCAGAAAGAACATCTACATTCAACAAAATCTACATCATCCATTTCTAATGTATCCCACGCTGTCTGTTTAAGAAAGCGACTGCAATACAACTTTTCCGATCCGATCTGACTGCTGATCGTTTTTCTAATCTGTTCGGATTTGGAGCGATAAATAGAAATTTCGGATCGGATTTGCACATCTCTAGTGTGCACCCCCCTGCACCCCCCTGTAAATCCATCACTGCATCATATTAACCAAACCTTTGCATTTAATAACTATAAATTCAAATGTATGCACAGCAAGCACGATTCTACGGCATGGTTCAATAGCGTAAATAGACAGCCCAACGTAACAATTCAATAAGCTAAACACAATTACAATCGGTTTTTCTAAACAGATTCCAACTTAACAATGCTTTTATAAACACTGCGTGCATATGTAGGCTGTGGATGACTGTGCTATGGAAATAAACACGCCAGCGACTAGGTTATTGTCAAATTTCCTCTCGCTGTAAATCTTCGTGAGAAGCAATTGCTATAGGGCCTTTGAGGATACAGTATACTGTAGGTTGCTGTTTACAGAGTCAGAAATGCCGGACGGTGTTTTGGTTGCACTACCACTGGTCACTGGATTATAGTTAGTCAGTGCAGCCCAACAATTCATTATATAATATAGATAATTGACCTGTTTGAGAGTGGTTTGAGCCAATAAAAGTAAAGTCCAAGTACAGGTTTTGGGGATTTTACATATTCGTAATCTTTGGGTTCTACCAAGAAGAAATGTAATATATCTTGTCGTTCGAAAATTTCATCTTCATGCCTTTTCCCCTGCTAAAGTTGATTTACTATTCACAGGAAATTACGCAAAGCAGGGACACGCACACTACATTGCACACTAATTCAACAGTGAAATACAAAGAAAGTTTGGCTCTGAACTTTAAACACACCTGTTTATAGACAAAATTCTCTCAATTCCCAAACTTTCATGTCATTGCGTGTCCCTGCTTTGACGTCATTTCCTGTGAATAGTGAATCATCTTTAGCAGGGAAAAAGGCATGAAGATGAAATTTTTGCACAACAAAATATTTTACAATTCTTTTCAAGAAATTCCAAAGATCACAAATATGTAAAATCCACAAATCCCAGATAGGCGCTTTCAATCAAGTGATGCGGACGGTGTTTAGTAGGACCCCTTCCTTAGCAACGGATATAAGGTCTGCAAATCTAAGACCACGTTTACACTAGATCAGCAAAAGTTTCCGGATTCGTAAATGTTTCCGGATTCATCATAAACCGAGTATTCGGATTGGTAAGCTGTTTACACTCGGGAGTACTCGGATTCATAAGTATCCAGATACAAAGTTTCCACTTTAGATTCCGGATTCAAAATCTCCGGAGACGTGACCAAATCGGGACGTTTTATTTCGGATTCATCCTCTTGTATGTAAATGGCAAAACGAATCCGGTAACCAGAACGTTCCGGATTGGTGACGAATCCGGAAATGTAATTAATACGTCGTTACACCATGCAATATACTGTTTTTCTTTGATGTAACGAAATATTTGTACATATATAACTGTAAAATATGTAAAATATAATTTTAAAAAATTTAATTTATTTTAATAATTGATTTTAATAATTGATTTATTTAATTTATTTTAATAATTTATTTTAATTAATTTTAATTAATTAATTAATTTAATTTAATTTCAAAAATATAATTTTTGTAACATATATAACTGTACCTCTTTTAGAAACGTTACTTGTTCGTCATCATCAGCTTTGCCAAAAGGCAATATTCAAAGAGATTCCCTGGTTTCAGGTAAATTGTTATACTTAAAGAGCACAAAATTCCAAATTTTCGCGCCAGTGTATATACAAAACTTTTTTCAAAAATTGGACAGTACCACTGATCTCAAAAATAGGACTGGATTGAACTTTGTATTGTATCTGATGAGCTGATTTTGAAGCTTGTATATTTCCATAATGTAAATTGACGAGAGATCATTAGAAGCTCCAAATTTGCAAGCAAATCAAACTGACGCTCGCGAAATAGGTTTAGTGTCTGGCCAATATAGTTTCTTTGTTAACATTAAATGCATAAAATCTTGAACCTTTTTTGACGTCTCATATTGGGCTTCTCTCACTGGATAATTAGAGCCAACGGCGGCCATTACTAAGGGACCAAAGTCGCAGTAAATCTTTAGGTAGGCCATGAATCGTTTTACCCAGTAATTTGAAAAATGTCTTCTAGTCCTCTTTATAGTAAAATTATTTTATTTTGTCGATGGTAAGAGCACATAATCCAACAGAAAACCTCATAGGATCCTCACTTGGTCGCTTAGTAATGGCGGACTTCCGGCTTCATTTTCTGAACAATAGTTGCTCGATCCAGTCTTCTTTCGAGATCAGTGGACAGTACGTGGTTTCGGATGAATGAGCGTCATTTCTCTGCCTCATGGTAAATAGTTATTATTTATGTCAAAGATTCTAAAATGGTCTCGTATATGAATATTATTTAAAGGGGAATTGTACCAAAAAAATAATACTTTTAAGGCTTTTAAAGTGCCTATGAAACGAAAAATTCAACTTTTTTTGATCCACTTTGGTACTTCTTGATGCGCTGGATATTATGGTGCCATCGGTTTTCACGGTACGAGAAAGTGCTTTTATCGACGTTCAAACATCGCTATTTTGATAGAAAAAATGTCCGGAGTCTGGGACCGAAGCAGCAGTCTGGCGACGTCACACGTTAGAGTCGTCGATAATATCGATATGTTTTTGTGGTGCTTGAATGCTTAGCTTATATTACTGATGTTTGAGTTAGGGTCAACTTCCTCTCAAAGCAAGATCAGTTATGATTTTTTCATCTCTAGAATCTATGCCGACTCTATAACGTGTGACGTTGAGGTGATTTGACCGCTTCCCTTTGTCGTGATTGAAATATCGATACCACCATAAGATTCAGCGCATCAAGAAGTAACAAAATGGGTCATAAAAACAGAGTAGAAAATTTCGTGTTAATAATAATGTTTAGAAATGTTAATAGTTTTACGGTATCTTTTCTTATTCGGCGTTCAGAAGCATAAAATACGAGAATGAAAACGTTATTTATATTAACATTTCTAAACATTATACTTAAAGGCCTTTTATTTAAAAGTAATTAATGTTTTTGGTACACTTCCCCTTTAATACTCTGTGCACCATTATTAGCATATATTCTGAAGGAGTTTCCCAGTTTAATTGTTGCCTTATTTCACTGGATCTGTGATCTCATAACCTTGTTTAGTTATTACTATTGCAACACGCTTTTGAAGCATTTCCATCCTACAATATCACAATAATGAAATAAACCCCCGCAGTACATCAACTTTGAGCCATCGAAAAAACTCTAAAATGGCGGCGAGCTTAAGCATAAAATACGAGAATAAAAACGTTATTTCTCGAATACAAGGGAAGATACCGTAAAAATATTAACATTTCGAAACATTCTTAAAGAGTGTCAACTGTCGTGCATTGATAACGAAGTGTTTTCTACTTCGTTGCCAACTTGACGTGATAAATAGTCCGGAAATTCGCCAGTCTTTTCAGAAAACCCTATAGAGGCTTTCTTATTCATTCACACTATCCAAATACGTCGACTCAGAATCTGATTTTTTGTTTGAACCTCGTCACTTGGTCTTCACGCTTCGCGTCAGTCAAGGCTGACATAATTCAAAACGAAAGTCAAGAAAACATCGAGTTTTGTGAAGAATGATTGAAGAAATAATTACTTTCTAAGGTATGTCTTCTTCTAATTAAAAGACAAAATGAATAATTTATATCAAGGATTGACAAGATATTTACGGATGCAGTTCACCAAGGGAA
Source organism: Chrysogorgia sp. JL179-B06 (assembly GCA_035772405.1). NCBI lineage: Eukaryota > Metazoa > Cnidaria > Anthozoa > Scleralcyonacea > Chrysogorgiidae > Chrysogorgia > Chrysogorgia sp. JL179-B06. The sequence goes on from JAYKKM010000044.1 coordinate 2,986,300, forward strand.
TTTCTTGCTTCGAAAAATGGCCGACCGAGCGTGCAATGCGTCACGGTTGACACTCTGGCTTGGGACTGAAGCGAGTGACAATAACAACAGGCTGAAAGCGTTTCTCTCGTGCATGCAAAGTGATTCTCCTAACATGACCAAGACTACGATGGTGCCACAGCGATGTATTGTCTTGTGTTGTGTGTTGAGGTGAGTGCTCCACACTTCCAGTAAGGATGACCGCTTTACATTAAATCTTCCCTGTCTGGCGAAGTCAAAATCGGTCGTATAAAACTGACGAATCGTGAATCGAAAAACACGGCACACGGTAACGCAAGAGTAAAATTTGAAACTCGACAAGCGCCAGGCACCTGAGATCCACTCACACGCCAAGTTTGATTTGATTTCATAAACAACTCTGAGATTGGTGGCACTTTGAATTGCAAGATGGCCTTTTCTAGAAAACTGAAAGTTTTTCAACCTGATTTATGATAATTAATGCTAATTTGTATTAACATAATGTGTCTTGTTCGGGAAATTTAAAAGCATTGGTAACAGCCGGTTTATTGGTCTTTCAGAAAAGGTATAGGTTTCGCAACATTTATGGTTATTTCCAGAGATATCAATAGAACAAGAGGTGGTTCAATTTTGGATGTTTTTTCGCCCGCCAGGAAAGAGTTTATTAATCGAGTGTGAGTTCTGTACGGGAAAGTATTAGCCTGAGGTTTTCGTACAGACCGAGTGACGAAGGAGAGATGTTTGTGAGATAAAACCGAAGGTAAATACTTTCCAGTGCATACCGAGTAAACGAGGTTAATATAAAGTATTTATTATATGGCTTTTAGTTAATTTTCTTCTCTGTTTTAACGCTGTTTTCGTCTTCAACTTCTTCAGAAGCTGCCGTTTACCTTACCTCGTTACTAGTATGTTTCGCTTCATTTTACATCAGGCATTTATTTTCCGTGCTTTTAGATGATTGAAAACTTTAAAGTGCCTATAACGTCTGTGGGGATTTAACATATTTGTAATCTATGGATTCTCCTGAGATAAATTGTAATATATTTTGTCAGCTGAAAATTTCATCTTCATAGACTTTTTTGGTGTTAAAGTTGACGGAAATGACGTCAAATCGGGCATCTGTAAAGAGGTTTTCATGTAGACAGATTCCCGATTTGACGTAATTTCCGTCAACTTTAACAGCAAAAAAGTCTATGAAGATGACATTTTCAGCTGACAAGATATATTACAATTTATCTCAGGAGAATCCATAGATTACAAATATGTTAAATCCCCACAGACGTTATAAGCACTTTAAAGAAAGGCAATAATGATGTTCCAGCACATTTTATTGCTCGGTATTTTCAATGAAGATGCCTAACTCTCTTTTATTTTCATTCAAATCAACTTAGAAATATTCCCACCAAACTTACCGATCCGGAAAAAGCGTATTACCTTCGCAACCTATATATCGTAACTTGCAAACTTGTGACTCGCAGATTCGTAACTCGCAGATTCGTAACTCGCAGACTCGTAACTCGCAGACTCGTAACTCGTAGACGACATGAAACTGTAGAATAAGTTACTTTAGCGAGTGAAAACATGTCAATTTTCCTTTCCAGGTACTTAGTTCAAAAACAAGCTGGCCACCCAATCCTTCGTGCCCAAGAGTTGGAAGCGTTTTTGGCGCAAGCACTCTCCCCTCATCTCACCACCGTGTGTAATGTGACGAACCTGAGTCAGATCAAAGTGAACAGGATTGACATCCGGGGCATTCAACTGGCCACCATTTTCATGCGTGGCGTGGAGTGCGCGATGTTCGCGAACGACGCGTGTGGCTCTCCTATCCCATGGGACTTGGTTTGTCCTTGGAATTATTTCGATGGGAAATTGTTTCAGAGCAAGTTAAACCTGGCGACGAGTGAAAACACGAGTTTATTGGAGCTGTGTGATGGAAACGTATGTGGGGAGGGGAGGGACAGGAGAAGGGGAGGGATAAGATTCTGCATGGTATATTATAGGTAATATTTGGCATTTCACTCGATCAAACTACATGTTGAAAGGATTTATGGTGAAGGAAAATTTCGAGTGTTGGAATACATACATTTTAAGACCAAACCGGGACCAGTTGCGAAAAATGCAACTTTAAGGCCTTCCGGCTGGGAATTGAACCCGCGACCCTGCGATGCTAGTGCAGTGCTCTGACCACTGAGCTACGGAAGCCGTTGCCGAGAGCCTAGTCACTTGGTAGCATATATATATATATGTATATATAAGAAGTCTTACGTCATAATCCACTCAGTACTGTATAAAACAATTTTAATGGAGTGGACTGACAACTAGATGAGCAGTGCCTAGGTCAATCAGCAATCGCGGACAGCTGTTTCGCCCTATTTGGGGCTAGTCAGCGCGATGAAGCTGATGAGTAATGACTTAGTCAGTCCACTCAGTTAAAACTGTTTTATACAGTACTGAGTGGATTATGACGTAAGACGTCTTGATGATATATGTGTTTCAGAGCAGTGTGGTATATCCCACATCCCATCTTTAAGATTGCGATGTTTATATATATATATATATATATATGTATATATGTATTAGTGTTGCACTTGCGTTATTTAACCATCCATCGAGGGTTGTTGCGTACACGTATTTGTTCTTTACGTACGAAGGTGTCGATATTCAGGTTAGTTTTTCTTTATGTGAAAAAGGCGGTTACTTTCGGAGAGCGATTACTTTCGAAACTTTACGGTAATACACTGTTTTCAACACAGCAAATGTAATATCAACCCTAACACCAGGCTGTGCTCCGAGCCACGCAGGCTATCGGCTATAGTGTGATGATCTAACCATTGAGCTACTAGGACTCAGATGGCAAAACGAGTTGACATATACTTGTTGGGTTTTAATTTTATGCTACAGTGTATAGGACTAGAAAAATGCGCTGTAAAGGTAAAGGGGGCATGCTAATCATCCTACGAACTACAAGCTCAACCCAGCCGAGTCGAAGGTTTAGTAAAGGCGCCACAGGCTGCCACCATACGACCCATGATGACCAGGCGTTTATCCGAGCGTTCAGAACCTTCCCTGCACCTGTTAATTGCTTGACTATATGCGTTCTCGATCTCACTGAATTTCTCTTCTTTTAGAATTCCCGAATGGAGAAACTAGAACGTATGAAATGGTGCATAATGGAAGGCCTTGGTCAAGATTTCATGTTGAACGGACTGCCTTCGAACCGAAATCCGTCCGGAGCTGGTTTACTTCCGACGCCGTTTTTCGGTCCCATCCCGGCTCATCTTCGGAACGCGCCGCCGCTCAACGCGCATTTTACCCCGGCGGGGGCAAGTGCCTTGGCTTACCAACAAAAGTCAAGAGGACGTGGAAGCAGAAGGCCCGTGTCCGGCCTTGGAGGGACGTTGCAAGTTGCTGGTGTGCCTGTCGCGAAGTTTCAAGGTAGGTTCACTTCATTAGTTTTAGAATGTTTTGGTTACTGAAGCTACTACATATGTATATCATCTAGGAGTGTTATTCCTCCGAGGTATTTTCATTCAATATTTATAATCTAAACTCAAAGGTAACAGACATAGTTTGACGCTACTCTGGCTTTAAAAAGTTTTTTGAACGTAACTTTAATAGTTACTGTCCATGACCCAACGTTTCGACACTCCAATCTAGTGTCTTCATCAGGGGTGATCGTTGTAAAGTTAGGATCCCTATTTATACCCTCATAGAACCGATGATGACGTTATCTATTAACAAGATGCAAATAAGCTTCTGCTAATAAACCACCGTCATCGCGATTCAATGGGGCGTGGGCGCTATTGATATGCCAATCCTCCAGACAACGTCTCTGATGGTACCGCGGATTAGTGGTAATAATTTTGGAATTTTCCCACGCAATTTCCTGGTAGGATACACACGCGTGTTCCGACAAAGCAGAATTTTCCTTTTTTGAAAAGAAAACAGCCTTTGATGTTCTTTCAAACGCGTACGAAACTGGCGTTTAGTCTGACCAATGTACTCCTGATCACAGTCATTGCGCGGAATGGAATAAATAGCGTCTTTCCTCTGTTCGTTCGCAATACGATCCTTAGGTTAGTAGGTTTTGCAAAAATATGATCCAACGTCAAGAACCGCAAAACCCATCGGGGAGTAACTGCAGGTTTTAAACAGTTTTTTTAGAAAATCATTAGGATAGTTTTTTGCCTTTAAAGCGTCAAAATCAAATACATGTTTTCAACTAGATGGTATGCCTTGAACTCTCAAAAACAAAGTTTTTCTTATGGCATATGGGGTGGTGAGAATCAAATCAAAGATATTTGTCAGTGTGTCAGTTTACAGCAGTTTCTAATTTCCCGTGGTCTGCCGAAATTTTCCGGTTGTTTCTCTGTTATCCGCTTGTTTCTCTGTTATCCGCTTGTTTCTCTGTTATCCGCTTGTTTCTCGGTTATCCGCTTGTTTCTCGGTTATCCGCTTGTTTCTCGGTTATCCGCTTGTTTCTCGGTTATCCGCTTTCATCTTGCAGTGAAAGTTGACAGCGTGGATAGGCATAACAGTTAGAAAAGTGTGAATATAAATATAGTTAAGATTAAGTAGGTAAGATGTTTATGTAAAATACATGTAGACATCCCCTGAAAAGCATCTGTTCTGGAGCAAGCAGGAAAACACTTGTATGCTATAATTATTGTAATTTGATACCTCCCAATGGTCAAACTCGTTTCCAGGACACCCAAGGTATATTATTAATCGCGTTTCGCTTTCGGAGTTACTACACTTCCGCCTTCGTCGCCACAACAAGTTCACAAATAAAGCTTATTGAAATTATCTTCTTAACTATTTCTTGAATGAATAATGGCCTTCCAAAGTATCCAAGATTGGCAGTTAACAAAGAAGACAGTTTTAGAAAGAAATTCTCACATGTTTAACAACCCTCTGATGAGTGATATTAAGTTAACTTGTGGCGAATCAAAGCGGAAGTGTTTCTACGCTCATAAGTATGTTCTAGCGACAAGTAGTCCTGTCTTTTATGCCATGTTTTATGGAGATTTAGCTGAGAAGAACCCGGTTTTACATCTTGAAGATGCTGATGAAGAAAGCCTTGAAGAGTTTCTTCGTTTCTTGTACACAGACGAGTGTACATTGAAACCCGAGATCACCGTCAAAGTGATGTATCTTGCCAAGAAGTACATAATACCGTCCTTAACAGACAAATGTGTTAAAGTCCTTCGTGCTAACATGAAGCCAGCGAATGTTGTCACTGTTCTTGAGCAAGCGATATACTTTGACGAAAAAGAATTAGAGGAGAAATGTTGGGAAATGATTGACCACCAAACAATCGAAGCAGTAACCTCAGACGCCTTCAGTGATATCAACCAAACGACTTTAATTACCATATTAAAGCGAGAAACCTTAAAGATTAAAGAAATTGAATTGTTTCAAGCAGTTTTAAAATGGAGTGAAAGTGAATTGTCAAGGAAAGGACTAGATATTACTGGAATGAATAAAAGAGCGGTTCTTGGAGATGCCATATATCAAATACGTTTTCTATCAATGTCGCAGAAAGAATTTACACAATATGTTACTTCACAGTCTGGCCTGCTTACCGCTGAGGAAATAGTCCCAATTTATCAAAGTTTTAACGGTTTGAATGTGCCTAGCTTAAGGTGGAAACTTCCAGCCCGAAGACAAAGGGAAATGTTCAAATGCGCAGAAATTGTTGAATCCAAACGCCCAGCACGTCAGTGGTACGAAAAAAAATAAACATATAAAAATAAACTGATGTAAATTCAAAATATAACTTCCATGTTTTTGAAGTCTTAAATGTCTTAATAGTATATTAAAATTCTCAGTAGTAAAAAAAACATCGGTAGGCGGCAGGTAGTCTATTCTGTGACTGAACTCTCTAAACCTAGCTATGTATAAAGGAATCCAAAATATGAAGTCCTACAAAGGCCCGCGAACAGGCTTATCCATGTGGCAAAATGTAATGGCGGACTCCGGTTATTTAAATACAATACGATAAGCGAAAGCCTGTTTTATGCCCTCACATTGTTAAAGCGGACTGGTATTATGTTCTTCACCATCCTGAACAATGAGAAAAAATGAGTGTACTTTATTCTATGGTGCGCAAAAATATGGAAAATTGTTACAGAAGACCTCCGGGGGCGCAAAAATTTGTCGATGAAAAAAATCGGGGGCGGCATTGCATAACTCTGCAGTCTGGGTTAGATGTTGCAGATTTGTTGACCTTTCAGATTTTACCTGGGATTGCTCAGGTCCTTTCCAGTCCCTTTCGTTCAGCGTAAATAAACCTTGCACTTTTCATGGAGTTTGTTTGTTTGCTTTACAAAGTTGCTGCAAATATGGAAGTAAAAAATGCGAGAGTGAGGGGAACATTTACTCCAGAATTGAAGAATAAATCTCCAGCGATTTATGGCTATGATGTAATGTTACCATATTAAAGCGAGAAACCTTAAAGATTAAAGAAATTGAATTGTTTCAAACAGTTTTAAAATGGAGTGCAAGTGAATTGTCAAGGAAAGGCTAGAAATTACTGGAATGAACAAAAGAGAGGTTCTTGGAGTTGGAGATGCCATATATCAAATACGTTTTCTATCAATGTCTGAGAAAGAATTTACACAATATGTTACTTCGCAGTCTGGCCTGCTTACTGCTGAGGAAATAATTCCAATTTATCAAAGTTTTAACGGTTTCAATGTGCCTAGGGTGGAAAAGTCCGACTCGGAGACAAAGGGAAATGTTACGATGTCGCAGATTTAAGAACGATCCATATATTGTCTACGACTACGGTTTCTCAGGTTCCTCCCATTCCCTTTCGTTCAGCGTAAATAAACCTTGCACTTTTCATGGAGTTTGTTTGTTTGCTTCTCAAAATAGCAGCAAATATGACGTCACATTGGAAGTAAAAAATGCGAGCGTGAGGGGAACATTTATTCCAGAATTGAAGAACAAATCGCCAGAGATTTATGGCTATGATGTAATGTTATCAACTCATATATATACAGTTAAAATGGCGGACCGCTTGGTCACGTTTTTACCGCTCCTCGGAATTTTAACTTTGTTTGCGGTGTTTACAGTAAGGAAGTATAGTTTTGTCAGTTCTGACTCTCTCAAAGTTCCTTTTAAGCAATATTGTGATTTTGATTTAACCTGGAGTGAAACATGTGTGTATTCATCTCTCTGGAATTTCCGTCGCCAGAATGGTTTGTTTGTGAAGACTTCGCGTGTCAATATTCTTCATGTTCTATGATAGATAGATAGGGATCTTTATTTATACACGCTGACCTTGTCAACCGAAGCTGATTTCCACAAGGGGCGTGTGCAAAAATAGAAAAATGATACATGTAGAATGTTATTAAGAGCTATTTACAAGAAACTTAAATTTAAAAAGGTAGAATATTAAATTATTTACATGATAAGAACGTTATTATTAGGATATTTACAGGCACATCACTTTACTTATTACTCTATGTTAATGATGTGAGCAGCGATTTTATTTCGAAAGGAAGAGAGAGTTTTGCTTTCCCTAATTTCCTTTGGAATAGAATTCCAAAGGTATGCTCCGTCATACATGAAACTATTTTTCATATAAGGCCACTTGAAATGTCCCGAAGGTTGTAGTTTATTTTTTCAATTTTGTATGAAAAATGATTAGTGAGTGATTTGGGACCCATTTTATTTAATACTTTATACATCATTTTTGCCTTAGCTTTCTTCGTTTCTGTTTTGAGTGGCTCCCAGCCCAATGCACGTAAAGCAATAGAGTGATTTACGTCATTGCTCATGTTCAAGATAGTTCTAGCAGCTCTATTTTGGAGTCTTTGGAGTCGTTTTGATTGCGATTCACCAAACACATCCCATACTTCACAGCAGTAATCAAAGTATGGCCGAACAATAGCGTTATATACCAAAATGAGTGTATCTTTGTCAACAAAAGGTTTAACCCGACGAATAGCAGAGATTCCTGATGTTATTTTTTTGCAAATATTATCAGTATTACTTTTCCAAGACAAATGCTGGTCAATTGTTACTCCAAGAATTTTGCATTCATAAACTTGCTTAATTTGTTTATTTTCAATGAAAACATTCGGATGGTAATCAGAAATATTTTTTATCATTGATTTTGAGCCAATTAACATAAAAAGTCAGCTACGTTAAGGCTAAGTTTATTGGCAATTAACCATTTTCTAAGGTTTTCTAAATCAGAATTTACTGCAGCTTCGAGGTCAGTTATAGAATCTCCTGAAGCTGTCAGATTTGTGTCGTCGGCGAACAACCGAGGTTTTGTTTTATTTAGACATTCAGGCAAATCATTAATATATAACAAAAAGAATAGTGGCCCTAAAATGGAACCTTGTGGTACGCCACACTTTATCAGTTTTTCTGATGAAAAATAGTTTTTTACTTGGCATTTTTGATTTCGGTTTGTAAGATATGATTTGAGCAAAGTTAGAGCTTGTCCTTTTACTCCATAGAGCTCTAATTTCCTCAACAGAATTTGATGATCAACAGTATCAAATGCTTTTTTCAAATCAATTAAAACTACTAGGTTAAACATTTTTTTGTCTAGATTCACATACCAATCATTGGTACAGTCCAGTAATGCAGTAGCTGTGGAGTGAAATTTTCGAAAACCAAATTGGGAATCGCTTAAAAGTTCAAATTTTGTTAAGTAGTTGTACAGTTGATCATATAGAATTCGTTCCATTCTACTGCTCTTGTCTGGTGACATCGAGACGTGTCCGGGCCCAGCAGCGGTTAAATGTCAGGCATGTAGAAAGACTATTCGAAAGAACCAGAGCAATGTTGTTTGCTCCTCGTGTATGCTCAACTTTCATACGAAATGTCTTGGCCCTGATGATGGTGACACATGTGGCAGTTGTGCAAGATTTGTGTTCTGAAGATCCCTCTGAAAATCCCACCGTATCAACGGAAAGTCAAATAAGTTTAACTCAGTTTGCTGCGTGCAATGGATTTAAAATTCTACATCAGAATGTCTGTGGCCTACTTCATAAAAAAGATCTCCTGTCGGAACTTTTATGCTCATCAAAAAATATCAACATTCTTTGCCTGAGTGAAACTCATGAAAATTGTTCGACTAATGAAGCTGAAATGCAGATACCGGGTTATTTGTATGAGAGAAAATTTAGATCAAACGGACCTGGTGGTGGTGTAGGCGCATATATTCGGAATGGAACTCCATATCATAGAAGGTATGATCTTGAAATTGATGAAATTGAATGCATGTGGCTTGAAGTAATGTTTCCCAAAGCAAAATCCTTCTTTGTTGGTATATTATACAGACCACCAGATAGTTCAAATTATCTCTGTAAGGATTTTAATTTCCATTTTGATAATATATTATCCGCCGCAACAGCTGAAGACAAAGAATGTATTCTCACGGGAGATATCAACTGTGACTTTCTTGTCAAGAATGATCATAAAGAAATTAAGAATATTTTGTCAATGTATGGTCTCAAGCAAATGGTTACTACAGCAACTAGAGTTACTAGGTATAGTAAAACTCTTATTGATATTATAGCCACAACTGATCCTGACAAATTGGTTAATATCCAAACTATACCTAGCAGTATTAGTGATCATGACATGGTTGGATGCTCGAGGAAACTAAATAACCTAAAATACAAGCCTATTAAAATCAAATGCCGTAATTACCGAAATTATTGTCCTGATAAGCTGTCTCGTGATATTGAAGAAAATGCCAACTGGACTGCAGTGCTGGAAGAAAATAATGTGTCTGTTGCCTGGCAAAGTATGACACAAATTCTTCTCTCATTTTTTAATAAACATGCTCCCATCATGGAGAAAAGAATTAAAGGTAAACCTTGTCCTTGGTTAACAGCTGATGTCAAGAAAGAGATGAACACTCGTGACTACCTTCTGCGAAAGGCCAGACAAACAAATAAGGAGGTGGACTGGTCAAAATACAAGCATCTCAAAAACAGAGTAAACAACCTTATTAAGTCTGCAAAAGCCAAATTTAATCGACATTTGATAAATGAAAACACATCTAAACCTGACCGCTTTTGGAAACTTATTAAAACTGTTTTTCCAACGAAAGCCCAATCCTCTGCAACTTCTGCATTTAAACTGGATGAACGTATTCTAACAAATGATGTCACCATTGCAAATGCATTTTGCAACTTTTTTACTAATGTTGCTTCCAAAATCAAATCACAAGCCATTTTTCTGAAGGATTTTGTTTGGAGTTATACACAGCCAATAGAATGTGAATCTTTACCTGAATTTAATTTCTCAATTGTCCAAGAAACTGACGTCCTCAAGGAATTGAAATTGTTGAAGAACAATAAAGCAGTTGGCCTTGATGATTTGCCTCCACGTCTGCTCAAGGACACAGCGAAACAAATATCTAAACCACTGGCTTATATTATTAACTTGTCCTTACGGTCTGGTCTTATACCACAGGAATTTAAGGAAGCCAAAGTTACACCAATACTTGATAGATCAAGTTTTGATAATTATCGACCTATTTCAGTTCTCTCAATACCATCAAAAATTTTGGAGAAATGTGTTCAGAGACAATTAATTAATCATCTACAGGATAATAATTTGCTTTCAAACTGTCAGTATGGTTTTCGTCCTCGTAGATCTACTGAACTCGCCATAACATTATTTATTGATAACATTAGAAAGGAATTGGACAAGGGAATGATAACTGGAGCAGTCTTTGTGGATTTGCAGAAAGCTTTTGACACAGTCAGTCATGGAAAACTCCTTTCAAAACTACCACAATATGGGATTACTGGTATGGAACTTGAATGGTTTACTGATTATCTGTTTAACCGAAAACATGCAGTCAAGTATAACAGTGCAATTTCTAACTACCATCATGTGATTTGTGGTGTACCACAAGGCTCCATTTTGGGTCCTTTACTGTTCCTCCTCCATTTTAATGATGTCACCGATTGTTTACAACATAGTAATATCATTATGTATGCTGATGACGCAGTTATTTATACCTCGGATAAGAATGTGAATAATATTCAACATAAACTGACTCAGGATATGAGCAATTTGTCCAAATGGTTGGATGACAATGAACTTGTAATTAATTTAAAACAAGGAAAAACCGAAGCAATGCTGTTTGGAACTTCTAACCGCTTGAAGAAAGTTGAGGATTTCAATTTTCAAAGTATTGTATCGTTGCAATACTATTAATCGAACAACATCATATAACTATCTTGGTGTAACCGTAGATCCCTCTCTTCACATGACCTGTCATCTGAATAAAGTGTACAAGAAAGCCTCAAGTCGTTTAAAGCTGCTGTCACGAATTAGAAGCTCATTGAACATATATGCTGCTGAGTCTGTCTATCGCTGCATGATTCTCCCTGTCCTATTTTATTGCTGTATTTCATTTACATGTTTAACAAACACAATGAATCAACGCCTTTCCTCTCTTGAAAAAAGAGCAATTAAAATTATCACGAGGAACTCTCATTCTAAATCATTTAACAATGTTGGTAGAGGTAAATCTAACATTAACATCGTGACAATAGAACAATTTAAGAAACGATACTGCTGTTCTATGGTTTATAAGTCACTTAATAATTTATTATGTGAGGATTTTAATAATTACTTTCAGTTGTTAAATCATGATGGTCCTAACACCAGAAACAAAGGCAAATTGCTGAGATTACCTAAGATTAATTTGGAATCTACTAAGAAATCTTTTCTTACAGTGGTGCTCTACATTTTAATAACCTTCCGTTATATATCAGGGACAGTGAAAACTGTAGATCATTTATAAAGAATGTAAATAGCTTTTTATTATAATGAAATATCCCAGTTTTTTAGATGTACATTCATAGATGTAATCATATATTTCTATTTTATCTTATAGTTATAATTGTATTGTATATTATAATCTCACAGGACACACATTTATAACAGTGTAACTACCAACACTGAAGTGTTTAATATCCTGTTTTAAATATATTGATTAAACTAAACTAAACTAATTTTAGTTGAGAAAAATGAGGTTGTAACCATGGTTGCTACAATACAAGGATTAACGACGTTCTACAGAAGGGGAGGTGGACAGGCATCGATCGAGGTCGGTGGAGCCACAGTGACGTTCACCAATTCAACTCAATCACCAAATGACACTGATGTAGACCAAGGCCAATTTTATGAAATTATTCTCTCAATCTAGCTATAATAAATGGCAAAGTAAAAAGGAATGTGATGAGAAAGATCTGCCATTTAGAAACAGTCCTAGAAAACTAGAACTCCAAACTGTTTATTAGTAATGGCGCTTTTCCGAGATGACGTCATTCTCCTGTCTTCACCACCACGCCTCGCTTTCGCGTTATGTTCTCTCTTAACATCACAACGAGGCTTGCTGGTTATGTGGAAATAAATAGCAATAACCCTATTCTAAGAATAATTATGATAAACTAGATTACTATGATTTGTAGGACACATTTGAATGAACTATAAAATCATCAGCAGCCAGTTTCTTCCTTATATACACTTATATTATGTAATGTTATGTTTACCACATATTTGAATTTTGGAAATAAATTGTTAATACATAATGTGAAAACTAATCAGTTAATTTGGCAAGTTTATATAGAGTAGTGTTGTTTACTTGTTTCAATAATTTATGATCGTAGAACATCAGGTGTAGTTGGAAAACATTGCTATGCAGGGTCGAACCTGTAACCTTCTGATTGTCGATGAGATGCTTTAACCATTGAGCTACCTCGACTTAGATGGAGAGGTTACAATGATTATGAAGATTGGTTATATGACTGTGACGTAGTTTTGCTTAATAAGGATTAGAGTACAGTGAAATCTGAGAGCGCAATAAACGCTAAATCCCCGTATTTCAATGATCTATACCAGTTTTACCGGTTTGAAAGAGCTAAAATCTCCTTCACAAATGCCCGATGTGAACTGGATATAATATGAAAAGGAGAAATAAGAAAACTTCAATGTGTTGAAAAGTACTTAATGATGCGATAACGATGGAAACTGTCCGTTAATAATTGACGACATAGACCGATTGCAAATATGGCGGCGATGTCATGAAAACGAGGCTTTTCGGTGGTTACCGTTGCTAGGACCCGAATCACGTTGATTCATTGGCTGTTGTTTTTGGTCCAACAATTGTGATCCAATCAACTAACATGATTCGTACCCTAGCAACTGTAACCACCGAAAAGCCTCGTTTTCATTATATCGCCGCCATATTTGCAATCGGTCTATTGAAGAACTAAACTTTGACGTTCTTGATTTTTTAATTAGATACTGAGTTCTTGACTTTTAAAGGAAAAACAAACGACATATTTGGCCAGTATAGCGACAAACGACATTTTTGACGACTAATATGACAAACGACATTTTTGGCGAGTACTGCGGCTAACGATATTTTTGGCGAGTACGTCGATAAACGATATTTTTGGCGGTTATTGGGACAAACGACATTTTGGTGGAATACTGCGACAAACGATAACGGAAATAATGACAAGAAACTGTCGAGTTGTCGACTAGATCTGTTAAATATTGGCCGAGATAACGTTCAAAAAGTTCTACGACGAAACGTCCTTTTGCAAATTGTGATCTAAAACACGGCGTGCGAGGCCTGGGGACTAGTGATGCGAAAATCCCGCAGGGGTTATGAAACTCAGGGGGAATAGAACAGGCGAGCGAGGGGTTATTGCGGATACCTATTTCTAGTGTATGTATGTATATATATATATATATATATATATATCAATCAATCAATCAATCACGGTTTATTAAGTATAAAATTGCACCAAGGTGAGTTGCTTTATACTTTAGATATAGTAATTAAGAAGAAACTGTTAAAATTAATACCGGAGGACTGAACCTGTTTATAATTTAAATACAATACTAATACTATGAAATATACAAGTAAATGTAAAAGTGTACAATGTACCGGGTGACCCAAAAAAAAGTACTCCGGTTTGATTCATAATAACTTCTAAACCACTGAAGCTATTAAACTGAAATAACTTTCATTAGATAGATGGAAGACTAGCTTAGATTTTGATATATTACAGTTGTATTTTACTTACAAATTCACGGAGATATTAATGTTCAAAATAGGTAGCATATTTCTGGATGTGTCTAAAATATGCAAAAAACGCCGTATCAAATACTTAATGTTGGATGTCTCTGGGGAGTTGCATGTTATGTCTTATGGAGTTATGGTTTGATTGTGTTTCATAATTCTGAGTTTATTCTGAACATGAACAAATTTGCAATGTACCACATGATCAGCAACCGCAGAATTTAGAAGAGCTTCGCAGCATGCCGTAATCTAGAACAACGAATGATCCATGACTCCTTCGACGCAATGGTGTCACGGGCTAGGCAGTGCATTCGTGCTAGAGGACACGCGATTCCGAACGAATAAATCTTGCTTGTATTTTGCAAATAATAATACTTCGTTTCATAATAAACAATTTGTCAAGTGGCATTTATTTACTGCTAATAGTGCGTGTTTCAGTTGAGCAAAGCTTGATTAATATTTGATACGGCGTTTTTTGCATATTTTAGACACATCCAGAAATATGCTACCTATTTTGAACATTAATATCTCCGTGAATTTTTAAGTAAAATACAACTGTCATATATCAAAATCTAAGTTAGTCTTCCATCTATCTAATGAAAGTTATTTCAGTTTAATAGCTTCAGTGGTTTAGAAGTTATTATGAATCAAACCGGAGTACTTTTTTTTGGGTCACCCGGTATATCTAAGATATAGCTAAAAATATGTTATAATTTGTTTAATGTGTAGTAATGGCCGGAAAAATATTCTGATATCTATTCGTATGACATTTAAAAAATCTGTCTGTCTGTCTGTCTGTTTGTCTGTCAAACATGGTCGATTAATTTCAAAGTACATAAACAGGTTTTTACAAAAGGTATACACGTTTACGTAATATAGTAGGCACTTATGTTATTTACTTTGACACGGTAATTCTAAATCTGTTTTCAGAATTGAAATCGAGTAAATATTGACCGAGATAACGTTCAAAATATTCTACGACGAAGCGGCCTTTTGCCATTTGTGATCAACAAATAGACGGCGTGCGAGGTCTGGGGACCATTCTTATTACGAAACATAATATATTCATTGCAATAATTAAAATAAAAATCTTGTCTGAAGGGCGAGGGGTTATAGTGGATACGTATTCCTAGTATTTTGTAATTATTGTAATTTGATACCTCGCAATGGTCAAACTCATTTCCAGGACCCCCAAGGTTTATTATAAACCAGTTTCGCTTTCGGAATTACTACACTTCCGTCTTCGTCGCCACAACAAGTTCACAAATAAAGCTTATTGAAATTATCTTCTTAACTATTTCTTGAATGAATAATGGCCCACCAAAGTAACCAAGATTGGCAGTTAACAAAGAAGACAGTTTTGGAAAGAAATTCTCACATGTTTAACAACCCTCTGATAAGTGATATTAAGTTAACTTGTGGCGAATCAATGCGCAAGTGTTTCTACGCTCATAAGTATGTTCTAGCCACAAGTAGTCCTGTCTTTTATGCCATGTTTTATGGAGAGTTAGCTGAGAAGAAGCAGGTTGTACATCTTGAAGATGCTGATGAAGAAAGCCTTGAAGAGTTTCTTCGTTTCTTGTGCACAGACGAGTGTACATTGACACCAGAGATCACCGTCAAAGTGATGTATCTTGCCAAGAAGTACATAATCCTGTCTTTGACTGACAAATGTGTTAAAGTCCTTCGTGATAGCATGAAGCCAGCGAATGTTGTCACTGTTCTTGAGCAAGCGATATACTTTGATGAGAAAGAATTAGAGAAGAATTGTTGCGATCTGATTGACCACCAAACAAGCGAAGCAGTGACCTTAGACGCCTTCAGTGATATCAACCAAACGACTTTGATTACCATATTAAAGCGAGAAACCTTAAAGATTAAAGAAATTGAATTGTTTCAAGCAGTTTTAAAATGGAGTGAAAGTGAATTGTCAAGGAAAGGACTAGAAATTACTGGAATGAACAAAAGAGTGGTTCTTGGAGATGCCACAAACCAAATACGTTTTCTATCAATGTCTGAGGAAGAATTTACACATTATGTTACTTCGCAGTCTGGCCTGCTTACTGCTGAGGAAATAGTTCCAATATATCAAAGTTTTAACGGTTTGAATGTGTCTAGCTTAAGGTGGAAAAGTCCGGCCCGGAGACAAAGGGAAATGTTACGATGTTGCAGATTTGTTGACTGTCCAGTTTTAATGCTTCAATATTTTATGCGAGGTTTTAAGCCGGCTTTCGAAGGTTCCTCCCATTCCCTTTCGTGCAGCGTAAATAGACCTTGCGTTTTTCATGGAGTTTGTTTGTTTGCTGACGGAAATTGCAGCAAATATGACGTCACATTGGTAGTAAAAAATGCGAGAATGAGCGGAACATTTACTTCAAAATTGAAGAACGAATCTTCAAAGATTTATGGCTACGATGTAATGTTATCAACGCCTATTTCAGTTGAGAAAAACGAGGTTGTGACCATGGTTGCTACAATACAAGGATCAACAGTGTGCCCAGTGAGAGGTGCACAGGCATCCATTGAGGTTGGTGGAGCCACAGTGACTTTCACCAATTCAACTCAATCACCAAATGACACTAATGTAGACCAAGGCCAATTTTATGAAATTATTCTCTCAATCTAGCTATAATTAATGGCGAAGCAAAAATGAATATGATGAATAAGATCTGCCATTTAGAAATAGTCCTAGAAAACTATACTACTAGAGTAAAAATGTTTTCTTGAAGAACTCCAAACTGTATAATGTATATTAGTAATGGCGCTTTACCCAGATGACGTCATTTTTCTGTCTTCACCACCACGCCTCGCTTTCGTTCTCTCTTGACATTACAACGAGGCTTGTTGGTAAAATGTGAAAATAATAACAATAACCTTATTCGAAGAATTATTATGATAAACTAGATTACTATGATTTTTATGACACATTTGAACGAACTATATAAACATCAGCAGCCAGTTTCTTTCTTATATACACTTATATATGTAATGTTATGTTTACCACATGTTTGAATTTTGGAAATAAATTGATAATACATAATGTGAAAACTAATTAGTTAATTTGGCAAGTTTATATAGAGTAGTGTTGTTTACTTGTTTCAATAATTTATGATCGTAGAACATCAGGTGTAGTTGGAAAACATTGCTATGTTAAGGCCTGTTTTTATAAGTATGGCCAAGTTTTATAAGTTGTGTTTTTAAGCTCAACCCCAATAGGGATCGAACCTGTAACCTTCTGATTGTCGATGAGATGCTCTAACCATTGAGCTACCTCGACTCAGATGGAGAGGTTACAATGATTATGAAGAATTGGTTATATGACTGTGACGTAGTTTTGCTTAATAAGGATTAGAGTACAGTGAAATGTGAGAGCGCAATAAACGCTAAATTCCCGTCTTTCAATGTTCTATACCAGTTTTACCGGTTTGAAAGAGCTAAGATCTCCTTCACAAATGCCCGATGTGAACTGGATATAATATGAAAAGGAGAAATAAGAGAACTTCAATGTGTCAAAAAATACTTAATGATGCGATAACGATGGAAACTGTGCGTTAATAATTGACGACATTGAAGAACTAAACTTTGACGTTTTTGATTTTTTAATTAGATACTGAGTTGTTGACTTTTAAGGGAAAAACAAACGAAACATTTGGCGACCACTACGACAAACGACATTTTTGACGACTAATATGACAAACGACATTTTTGACGACTAATATGACAAACGATATTTTTGACGAGTGCAACGACAAAAGACATTTTTGACGACTACTCGACAAACGATATTTTTGGCGTGTACTGCGACGAACAATATTTTTGGCCAGCAGTACGACAAACGACATTTTTGGCGAATACTGCGACAAACGATAACGGAAATAATGACAAGAAACTGTCGAGTTGTCGACTAGATCTGTTAAATATTGACCGAGATAACGTTCAAAAATTTCTACGACGAAACGTCCTTTTGCAAATTGTGATCAACAAATAGACGGCGTGCGAGGTCTGGGGACCATTCTTATTGCGAAACATATAATATATTCATTGAAATAATTAAAATAAACATTTTGTCTGAACAGGCAGGCGAGGGGTTATAGTGGTTACGTATTTCTAGTATTTTCTAATTATTGTAATTTGATACCTCGCAATGGTCAAACTCGTTTCCAGGACACCCAAAGTATATTATAAACCAGTTTCGCTTTCGCAGTTACCACACTTCCGCCTTCGTCGCCACAACAAGTTCACAAATAAAGCTTATTGAAATTATCTTCTTAACTATTTCTTGAATGAATAATGGCCTTGCAAAGTAACCAAGATTGGCAGTTAACAAAGAAGACAGTTTTAGAAAGAAATTCTCACATGTTTAACAACCCTCTGATGAGTGATATTAAGTTAACTTGTGGCGAATCAAAGCGGAAGTGTTTCTACGCTCATAAGTATGTTCTAGCTACAAGTAGTCCTGTCTTTTATGCCATGTTTTATGGAGAGTTAGCTGAGAAGAACCCGGTTGTACATCTTGAAGATGCTGATGAAGAAAGCCTTGAAGAGTTTCTTTGTTTCTTGTACACAGACGAGTGTACATTGACACCAGAGATCACCGTCAAAGTGATGTATCTTGCCAAGAAGTACATAATCCCGTCCTTGACAGACAAATGTGTTAAAGTCCTTCGTGATAGCATGAAACCAGCGAATGTTGTCACTGTTCTTGAGCAAGCGATATACTTTGACGAGAACGAACTAGAGGAGAAATGTTGGGAGATGATTGACCACCAAACAAACGAAGCAGTTTCCTCCGACGCCTTCAGTGATATCAACCAAACGACTTTAATTACCATATTAAAGCGAGAAACCTTAAATATTAAAGAAATTGAATTGTTTCAAGCAGTTTTAAAATGGAGTGAAAGTGAATTGTCAAGGAAAGGACTAGAAATTACTGGAATGAACAAAAGAGCGGTTCTTGGAGATGCCATATACCAAATACGTTTTCTATCAATGTCTCAGAAAGAATTTACACAATATGTTGCTTCACAGTCTGGCCTGCTTACCACTGAGGAAATAGTTCCAATTTATCAAAGTTTTAACGGTTTCAATGTGCCTAGCTTAAGGTGGAAACGTCCGCCCCGGCGACAAAGGGAAGTGTTACGATGTCGCAGATTTGATGCCCTTGCATTTCTTTTCCGCCGTTTAGCAGTTTTCCCCCATTCCCTTTCGTTCAGCGTAAATAAACCTTGCACTTTTCACGGAGTTTGTTTGTTTGCAGCACAAAATGGCAGCAAACATGACGTCACATTGGAAGTAAAAGAGGCGAGAGTGACCGGAACATTTACTTCAGAATTGAAGAACGAATCTCCAAAGATTTATGGCTACGATGTAATGTTATCAACACCAATTTCAGTTGAGAAAAACGAAGTTGTAACCATGGTTGCTACAATACAAGGATTTATAGTGTACTCAGGGGGAGGTGGACAGGCATCGATCAAGGTTGGTGAAGCCACAGTGACGTTCATCAATTCAACTCAACCATCAAATGACACTAATGTAGACAAAGGGCAATTTTATGAAATTATTCTCTCAATCTAGCTATAATTAATGGCGAAGCAAAAATGAATATGATGAAAAAGAGCTGTCATTTAGAAACAGTCCTAGAAAACTCGAACTCCAAACTGTTGGAGCTATAAACAATGGCGCTTTACCGAGGTGACGTCATATTTCTCTTTCCACCACCACGCCACGCTTTCACGTTATGTTCTCTCTTGACATCACAACGAGGCTTGCTGGTCAAATGTGAAAATAATAGCAAAAGCACCATTCTAAGAATTATTATGATAAACTAGATTGCTATGATTTGTACGACACATTTGAATGAACTATAAAATCATCAGCAGCCAGTTTCTTCCTTATATACACTTATATATGTAATGTTATGTTTACCACATATTTGAATTTTGGAAATAAATTATTAATACATAATGTGAAAACTAATGAGTTAATTTGGCAAGTTTATATAGAGTAGTGTTGTTTACTTGTTTCAATAATTTATGATCGTAGAACATCAGGTGTAGTTGGAAAACATTGCTATGCAGAGCTCGAACCTGTAACCTTCTGATTGTCGATGAGATGCTTTAACCATTGAGCTACCTCGACTTAGATGGAGAGGTTACAATGATTATGAAGATTGGTTATATGACTGACGTAGTTTTGCTTAATAAGGATTAGAGTACAGTGAAATCTGAGAGCGCAATAAACACTAAATTCCCGTCTTTCAATGTTCTATACCAGTTTTACCGGTTTGAAAGAACTAAAATCTCCTTCACAAATGCCCGATGTGAACTGGATGTAATATGAAAAGGAGAAATAAGAAAACTTCAATGTGTTGAAAAATACTTAATGATGCGATAACGATGGAAACTGTGCGTTAATAATTGACGACATTGAAGAACTAAACTTTGACGTTTTTGATTTTTTAATTAGATACTGAGTTGTTGACTTTTAAGGGGAAAAAACGACACATTTGGCGAGTATAACGACAAACGATATTTTTAACGACTAATATGACAAACGACACTTTTGACGACTACTGCGACAAACGATAACGGAAATAATGACAAGAAACTGTCGAGTTGTCGACTAGATCTGTTAAATATTGACCGAGATAACGTTCAAAAAGTTCTACGACGAAGCGGCCTTTTGCCATTTGTGATCAACAAATAGAGGGCGTGCGAGGTCTGGGGACCATTGTGATTTCCAAACATATAATATATTCTTTGAAATAATTAAAATAAAATTTTTGTCTGAACAGGCAAAGGCGAGGGGTTATAGTGGTTACGTATTTCTAGTATTTTCTAATTATTGTAATTTGATACCTCGCAATGGTCAAACTCGTTTGCAGGACACCCAAGGTATATTATAAATCAGTTTCGCTTTCGGAGTTACCACACTTCCGCCTTCGTCGCCACAACAAGTTCACAAATAAAGCTTATTGAAATTATCTTCTTAACTATTTCTTGAATGAATAATGGCCTTCCAAAGTAACAAAGATTGGCAGTTAACAAAGAAGACAGTTTTAGAAAGAAATTCTCACATGTTTAACAATGCTTTGATGAGCGACATTAAGTTAACTTGTGGGGACATAAAGCGGAAGTGTTTCTACGCTCATAAGTATGTTCTAGCGACAAGTAGTCCTGTCTTTTATGCCATGTTTTATGGAGATTTAGCTGAGAAGAACCCGGCTGTACATCTTGAAGATGCTGATGAAGAAAGCCTTGAAGAGTTTCTTCGTTTCTTGTACACAGACGAGTGTACATTGTCACCAGAGATCACCTTCAAAGTGATGTATCTTGCCAAGAAGTACATAATCCCGTCCTTGACAGACAAATGTGTTAAAGTCCTTCGTGATAGCATGAAGCCAGCGAATGTTGTCACTGTTCTTGAGCAAGCGATATACTTTGACGAGAACGAACTAGAGGAGAAATGTTGGGAGATGATTGACCACCAAACAAGCGAAGCAGTAACGTCAGACGCCTTCAGTGATATCAACCAAACGACTTTAATTACCATATTAAAGCGAGAAACCTTAAAGATTAAAGAAATTGAATTGTTTCAAGCAGTTTTAAAATGGAGTGAAAGTGAATTGTCAAGGAAAGGACTAGAAATTACTGGAATGAACAAAAGAGAGGTTCTTGGAGATGCCATATATCAAATACGTTTTCTATCAATGTCGCAGAAAGAATTTACACAATATGTTGCTTTGCAGTCTGGCCTGCTTGCTGCTGAGGAAATAGTTCCAATTTATCTAAGTTTTAACGGTTTCAATGTGCCAAGCTTAACGTGGAAAAGTCCGGCCCGGGGACAAAGGGAAATGTTACGATGTTGCAGATTTGTGAGCCATGCAGGTTTTCTGTTCTGTTTCTCAGGTTCCTCCCATTCCCTTTCGTTCAGCGTAAATAAACCTTGCACTTTTCATGGAGTTTGTTTGTTTGCTCACAAAAATGGCAGCAAATATGACGTCACATTGGAAGTAAAAAATGCCAGAGTGAGCGGAAGATTTACTTCAGAATTGAAGAACGAATCTTCAAAGATTTATGGCTGGGATGTAATGTTATCAACGCCTATTTCAGTTGAGAAAAATGAGGTTGTGACCATGGTTGCTACAATACAAGGATCAACGTTCTACATAGGGGGAGGTGGACAGTCATCTATCAAGGTTGGTGGAGCCACAGTGACGTTCACCAATTCAAGTCAATCACCAAATGTCACTAATGTATACAAAGGGCAATTTTATGAAATTATTCTCTCAATCTAGCTATAATTAATGCTAAAGTAAAAAGGAATGTGATGAGAAAGATCTGCTTTTTAAAACAGTCCTAGAAAACTAGAACTCCAAACTTGTATATTAGTAATGGCGCTTTTCCGAGAAGAAGTCATACTTCTATCTTCACCACCAGCACGCCTCGCTTTCGCGTTATCTTCTCTCTTCACATCACAACGAGACTTGCTAGTCAAATGTGGAAATAATAGCAATAACCCTATTTTAAGAATTATGATAAACTAGACTTCTATGATTCGTGCGACACATTTGAATGAGCTGCAAAAACATCAGCAGCCAGTTTCTTTCTTATATACACTTATATATGTAATGTTATGTTTACCACATATTTGAATTTTGAAAATAAATTATTAATACATAAATGTGAAAACTAATCTGTTAATTTGGCAAGTTTGTACTAGAGTAGTGTTGTTTACTTGTTTCAATAATTTATGATCGTAGAACATCAAGTGTAGTTGGAAAACATTGCTATGTTAAGGCTTGTTTTTATAAGTAGGGCCAAGTTTTATGAGTTGTGTTTTTAAGCTCAACCCCAATAGGGATCGAACCTGTAACCTTCTGATTGTCGATGAGATGCTCCAACCATTGAGTTACCTCGACTTAGATGGAGAGGTTACAATGATTATGAAGATTGGTTATATGACTGTGACGTAGAGTACAGTGAAATCTGAGAGCGCAATAAACGCTAAATTCCCGTCTTTCAATGTTCTATACCAGTTTTACCGGTTTGAAAGAGCTAAAATCTCCTTCACAAATGCCCGATGTGAACTGGATATAATATGAAAAGGAGAAATAAGAGAACTTCAATGTGTTGAAAAATAATTAATGATGCGATAACGATGGAAACTGTGCGTTAATAATTGACGACATTGAAGAACTAAACTTTGACGATTTTGATGTTTTAATTAGATACTGAGTTTTTGACTTTTAAGGGTAAATCAAACGACACATTTGGCAAGTATAGCGACAAATGACATTTTTGACGACTAATATGACAAACGACATTTTTGACGAGTGCAACGACAAACGACATTTTTGATGACTACTACGACAAACGATAACGGAAATAATGACAAGAAACTGTCGAGTTGTCGACTAGATCTGTTAAATATTGACCGAGATAACGTTCAAAAATTTCTACGACGAAACATCCTTTTGCAAATTGTGATCAACAAATAGACGGCGTGCGAGGTCTGGGGACCATTCGTATTACGAAACATATAATATATTCTTTGAAATAATTAAAATAAAAAATTTGTCTGAACAGGCAGGCGAGGGGTTATAGTGGTTACGTATTTATAGTATTTTGTAATTATTGTAATTTGATACCTCGCAATGGTCAAACTCGTTTCCAGGACACTCAAGGTATATTATAAACCAGTTTCGCTTTCGGAGTTACTACACTTCCGCCTTCGTCGCCACAACAAGTTCACAAATAAAGCTTATTGAAATTATCTTCTTAACTATTTCTTGAATGAATAATGGCCTTCCAAAGTAACCAAGATTGGCAGTTAACAAAGAAGACAGTTTTAGAAAGAAATTCTCACATGTTTAACAACCCTCTGATGAGTGATATTAAGTTAACTTGTGGGGAATCAAAGCGGAAGTGTTTCTACGCTCATAAGTATGTTCTAGCCACAAGTAGTCCTGTCTTTTATGCCATGTTTTATGGAGATTTAGCTGAGAAGAACTCGGTTGTACATCTTGAAGATGCTGATGAAGAAAGCCTTGAAGAGTTTCTTCGTTTCTTGTACGCAGACGAGTGTACATTGACACCAGAGATCACCGTCAAAGTGATGTATCTTGCCAAGAAGTACATAATCCCGTCCTTGACAGAGAAATGTGTTAAAGTCCTTCGTGATAGCATGAAACCAGAGAATGTTGTCACTGTTCTTGAGCAAGCGATATACTTTGACGAGAACGAACTAGAGGAGAAATGTTGGGAAATAATTGGCCATCAAACAAACGAAGCAGTAACCTCAGACGCCTTCAGTGATATCAACCAAACGACTTTAATTACCATATTAAAGCGAGAAACCTTAAATATTAAAGAAATTGAATTGTTTCAAGCAGTTTTAAAATGGAGTGAAAGTGAATTGTCAAGAAAAGGACTAGAAATTACTGGAATAAACAAAAGAGCGGTTCTTGGAGATGCCATATATCAAATACGTTTTCTATCAATGTCTGAGAAAGAATTTACACAATATGTTACTTCGCAGTCTGGCTTGCTTACTGCTGAGGAAATAGTTCCAATTTATCAAAGTTTTAACGGTTTCAATGTGCCTAACTTGATGTGGAAACTACCAGCCCGAAGACAAAGGGAACTTTTTCGATGTTGCAGATTTGTTGCCTATGGAAATCTTCACTGCCGTTTAGGAGATTCCTCCCATTCCCTTTCGTTCAGCGTAGATAAACCTTGCACTTTTCATGGAGTTTGTTTGTTTGCTCTCCAAAATGGCAGGAAACATGACGTCACATTGGAAGTAAAAGATGCGAGAGTGAGCGGAACATTTACTTCAGAATTGAAGAACGAATCGCCAGCGATTTATGGCTATGATGTAATGTTATCAACACCTATTTCGGTTGAGAAAAATGAGGTTGTAACCATGGTTGCTACAACACAAGGATCAACGTTATGCAGAAGGGGAGGTGCACAGGCATCAATCGAGGTCGGTGGAGCCACAGTGACGTTCACCAATTCAACTCAACCATCAATTGACACTAATGTAGACCAAGGCCAATTTTATGAAATTATTCTCTCAATCTAGCTATAATTCATGGCGAAGTAAAAATGAAAATGATGAGAAAGATCTGCCATTTAGAAACAGTCCTAGAAAACTAGAACTCCAAACTGATTATTAGTAATGGCGCTTTTCCGAGATGAAGTCATACTTCTATCTCCACCAGCACGCCTCGCTTTCACGTTATGTTCTCTCTTGACATCACAACGAGGCTTGCTGGTTAGGTGGAAATAATAGCAATAACCTTATTCTAAGAATTATTATGATAAACTATATTACTATGATTTGTACGATACATTTGAATGAACTATATAAACATCAGCATCCAGTTTCTTTCTTATATACACTTATATATATAATGTTATATTTACTTTATATTTGAATTTTGGAAATAAACTGTTAATACATAATGTGAAAACTAATTAGTTAATTTGGCAAGTTTATATAGAGTAGTGTTGTTTACTTGTTTCAATAATTTATGATCGTAGAACATCAGGTGTAGTTGGAAAATATTGCTATGCAGAGCTCGAACCTGTAACCTTCTGATTGTCGACGAGATGCTCTAACCATTGAGCTACCTCGACTTAGATGGAGAGGTTACAATGATTATGAAGATTGCTTATATGACTGTGACGTAGTTTTGCCTAATAAGGATTAGAGTACAGTGAAATCTGAGAGCGCAATAAACACTAAATTCCCGTCTTTCAATGATCTATACCAGTTTTACCGGTTTGAAAGAGCTAAAATCTCCTTCACAAATGCCTGATGTGAACTGGATATAATATGAAAAGGAGAAATAAGAGAACTTCAATGTGTTGAAAAATACTTAATGATGCGATAACGATGGAAACTGTCCGTTAATAATTGACGACATAGACCGATTGCAAATATGGCGGCGATGTCATGAAAACGAGGCTTTTCGGTGGTTACCGTTGCTAGGACCCGAATCACGTTGATTCATTGGCTGTTGTTTTTGGTCCAACAATTGTGATCCAATCAACTAACATGATTCGGGCCCTAGCAACTGTAACCACCGAAAAGCCTCGTTTTCATTATATCGCCGCCATATTTGCAATCGGTCTATTGAAGAACTAAACTTTGACGTTCTTGATTTTTTAATTAGATACTGAGTTCTTGACTTTTAAGGGAAAAACAAACGACATATTTGGCCAGTATAGCGACAAACGACATTTTTGACGACTAATATGACAAACGACATTTTTGGCGAGTACTGCGGCTAACGATATTTTTGGCGAGTACGTCGATAAACGATATTTTTGGCGGTTATTGGGACAAACGACATTTTGGTGGAATACTGCGACAAACGAGAACGGAAATAATGACAAGAAACTGTCGAGTTGTCGACTAGATCTGTTAAATATTGACCGAGATAACGATCTAAAACACGGCTTGCGAGGCCTGGGGACTAGTGATGCGAAAATCCCGCAGGGGTTATGAAACTCAGGGGGAATAGAACAGGCGAGCGAGGGGTTATTGCGGATACCTATTTCTAGTGTATGTATGTATATATATATATATATATATATATCAATCAATCAATCACGGTTTATTAAGTATAAAATTGCACCAAAGTGAGTTGCTTTATACTTTAGATATAGTAATTAAGAAGAAACTGTTAAAATTAATACCGGAGGACTGAACCTGTTTATAATTTAAATACAATACTAATACTATGAAATATACAAGTAAATGTAAAAGTGTACAATGTATATCTAAGATATAGCTAAAAATATGTTATAATTTGTTTAATGTGTAGTAATGGCCGGAAAAATATTCTGATATCTATTCGTATGACATTTAAAAAATCTGTCTGTCTGTCTGTCTGTCTGTTTGTCTGTCAAACATGGTCGATTAATTTCAAAGTACATAAACAGGTTTTTACAAAAGGTATACACGTTTACGTAATATAGTAGGCACTTATGTTATTTACTTTGACACGGTAATTCTAAATCTGTTTTCAGAATTGAAATCGAGTAAATATTGACCGAGATAACGTTCAAAATATTCTACGACGAAGCGGCCTTTTGCCATTTGTGATCAACAAATAGAGGGCGTGCGAGGTCTGGGGACCATTCTTATTACGAAACATAATATATTCATTGCAATAATTAAAATAAAAATCTTGTCTGAAGGGCGAGGGGTTATAGTGGATACGTATTCCTAGTATTTTGTAATTATTGTAATTTGATACCTCGCAATGGTCAAACTCATTTCCAGGACCCCCAAGGTTTATTATAAACCAGTTTCGCTTTCGGAATTACTACACTTCCGTCTTCGTTGCCACAACAAGTTCACAAATAAAGCTTATTGAAATTATCTTCTTAACTATTTCTTGAATGAATAATGGCCCACCAAAGTAACCAAGATTGGCAGTTAACAAAGAAGACAGTTTTGGAAAGAAATTCTCACATGTTTAACAACCCTCTGATAAGTGATATTAAGTTAACTTGTGGCGAATCAATGCGGAAGTGTTTCTACGCTCATAAGTATGTTCTAGCTACAAGTAGTCCTGTCTTTTATGCCATGTTTTATGGAGAGTTAGCTGAGAAGAAGCAGGTTGTACATCTTGAAGATGCTGATGAAGAAAGCCTTGAAGAGTTTCTTCGTTTCTTGTACACAGACGAGTGTACATTGACACCAGAGATCACCGTCAAAGTGATGTATCTTGCCAAGAAGTACATAATCCTGTCTTTGACTGACAAATGTGTTAAAGTCCTTCGTGATAGCATGAAGCCAGCGAATGTTGTCACTGTTCTTGAGCAAGCGATATACTTTGATGAGAAAGAATTACAGAAGAATTGTTGCGATCTGATTGACCACCAAACAAGCGAAGCAGTGACCTTAGACGCCTTCAGTGATATCAACCAAACGACTTTGATTACCATATTAAAGCGAGAAACCTTAAAGATTAAAGAAATTGAATTGTTTCAAGCAGTTTTAAAATGGAGTGAAAGTGAATTGTCAAGGAAAGGACTAGAAATTACTGGAATGAACAAGAGAGCGGTTCTTGGAGATGCCATATACCAAATACGTTTTCTATCAATGTCTGAGAAAGAATTTACACAATATGTTACTTCACAGTCTGGCTTGCTTACCACTGAGGAAATAGTTCCAATTTATCAAAGTTTTAACGGTTTGAATGTGCCTAGCTTAACGTGGAAAAGTCCGGCCCGGGGACAAAGGGAAATGTTACGATGTTGCAGATTTGTGAGCCATGTAGGTTTTATGTTCTGTTTCTCATGTTCCTACAATTCCCTTTCGTTCAGCGTAAATAAACCTTGCACTTTTCATGGAGTTTGTTTGTTTGCTTCTCAAAATAGCAGCAAACATGACGTCACATTGGAAGTAAAAAATGCGAGAGTGAGCGGAACATTTACTTCAGAATTGAAGAACAAATCTTCAAAGATTTATGGCTACGATGTAATGTTATCAACGCCTATTTCAGTTGATAAAAACGAGGTCGTGACCATGGTTGCTAAAATAGAAGGATCAACGTTCTGCATAGCGGGAGGTGGACAGTCATGGATCGAGGTCGGTGGAGCCACAGTGACGTTCACCAATTCAACTCGATCACCAAATGACACTAATGTAGACAAAGGGCAATTTTATGAAATTATTCTCTCATTCTAGCTATAATTAATGGCGAAGCAAAAATGAATATGATGAGAAAGATCTGCCGTTTAAAAACAGTTCTAGAAAACTAGAGTAAAAATGTTTTTTTCTTTGAAGAACTCCTGATGACGTCATTCTCCTATCATCACCACCACGCCTCGCTTTCGCGTTATGTTCTCTCTTGACATCACAACGAGGCTTGCTGCTCAAATTTGGAAATAATAGCAAAAGCACCATTCTAAGAATTATTATGATGAACTATATTACTATGATTTGTACGATACATTTGAATGAACTATAAAATCATCAGCAGCCAGTTTCTTCCTTATATATACTTATATATGTAATGTTATGTTTACCACATGTTTGAATTTTGGAAATAAATTGATAATACATAATGTGAAAACTAATTAGTTAATTTGGCAAGTTTATATAGAGTAGTGTTGTTTACTTGTTTCAATAATTTATGATCGTAGAACATCAGGTGTAGTTGGAAAACATTGCTATGTTAAGGCCTGTTTTTATAAGTATGGCCAAGTTTTATAAGTTGTGTTTTTAAGCTCAACCCCAATAGGGATCGAACCTGTAACCTTCTGATTGTCGATGAGATGCTCTAACCATTGAGCTACCTCGACTTAGATGGAGAGGTTACAATGATTATGAAGAATTGGTTATATGACTGTGACGTAGTTTTGCTTAATAAGGATTAGAGTACAGTGAAATGTGAGAGCGCAATAAACGCTAAATTCCCGTCTTTCAATGTTCTATACCAGTTTTACCGGTTTGAAAGAGCTAAGATCTCCTTCACAAATGCCCGATGTGAACTGGATATAATATGAAAAGGAGAAATAAGAGAACTTCAATGTGTCAAAAAATACTTAATGATGCGATAACGATGGAAACTGTGCGTTAATAATTGACGACATTGAAGAACTAAACTTTGACGTTTTTGATTTTTTAATTAGATACTGAGTTGTTGACTTTTAAGGGAAAAACAAACGACACATTTGGCGACCACTACGACAAACGACATTTTTGACGACTAATATGACAAACGACATTTTTGACGACTAATATGACAAACGATATTTTTGACGAGTGCAACGACAAAAGACATTTTTGACGACTACTCGACAAACGATATTTTTGGCGTGTACTGCGACGAACAATATTTTTGGCCAGCAGTACGACAAACGACATTTTTGGCGAATACTGCGACAAACGATAACGGAAATAATGACAAGAAACTGTCGAGTTGTCGACTAGATCTGTTAAATATTGACCGAGATAACGTTCAAAAATTTCTACGACGAAACGTCCTTTTGCAAATTGTGATCAACAAATAGACGGCGTGCGAGGTCTGGGGTCCATTCTTATTGCGAAACATATAATATATTCTTTGAAATAATTAAAATAAACATTTTGTCTGAACAGGCAGGCGAGGGGTTATAGTGGTTACGTATTTCTAGTATTTTCTAATTATTGTAATTTGATACCTCGCAATGGTCAAACTCGTTTCCAGGACACCCAAAGTATATTATAAACCAGTTTCGCTTTCGCAGTTACTACACTTCCGCCTTCGTCGCCACAACAAGTTCACAAATAAAGCTTATTGAAATTATCTTCTTAACTATTTCTTGAATGAATAATGGCCTTCCAAAGTAACCAAGATTGGCAGTTAACAAAGAAGACAGTTTTAGAAAGAAATTCTCACATGTTTAACAATCCTCTGATGAGCGATATTAAGTTAACTTGTGGGGACACAAAGCGGAAGTGTTTCTACGCTCATAAGTATGTTCTAGCTACAAGTAGTCCTGTCTTTTATGCCATGTTTTATGGAGATTCAGCTGAGAAGAACTCGGTTGTACATCTTGAAGATGCTGATGAAGAAAGCCTTGAAGAGTTTCTTCGTTTCTTGTACACAGACGAGTGTACATTGACACCAGAGATCACCGTCAAAGTGATGTATCTTGCCAAGAAGTACATAATCCCGTCCTTGACAGACAAATGTGTTAAAGTCCTTCATGATAGCATGAAGCCAGCGAATGTTGTCACTGTTCTTGAGCAAGCGATATTCTTTGATGAGACAAAATTAGAGGAGAAATGTTGGGAGATGATTGACCACCAAACAATCGAAATAGTAACCTCAGACGCCTTCAGTGATATCAACCAAACGACTTTGATTACCATATTAAAGCGAGAAACCTTACAGATTAAAGAAATTGAATTATTTCAAGCAGTTTTAAAATGGAGTGAAAGTGAATTGTCAAGGAAAGGACTAGAAATTACTGGAATGAACAAGAGAGCGGTTCTTGGAGATGCCATATACCAAATACGTTTTCTATCAATGTCTGAGAAAGAATTTACACAATATGTTACTTCACAGTCTGGCTTGCTTACCACTGAGGAAATAGTTCCAATTTATCAAAGTTTTAACGGTTTGAATGTGCCTTGCTTAACGTGGAAAAGTCCGGCCCGGGGACAAAGGGAAATGTTACGATGTTGCAGATTTGTGAGCCATGTAGGTTTTATGTTCTGTTTCTCATGTTCCTACAATTCCCTTTCGTTCAGCGTAAATAAACCTTGCACTTTTCATGGAGTTTGTTTGTTTGCTTCTCAAAATGGCAGCAAACATGACGTCACATTGGAAGTAAAAGATGCGAGAGTGAGCGCAACATTTACTTCAGAATTGAAGAACGAATCTTCAGCGATTTATGGCTATGATGTAATGTTATCAACGCCTATTTCAGTTGATAAAAACGAGGTCGTGACCATGGTTGCTACAATACAAGGATCAACGTTCTACCCAGTGGGAGGTGGACAGTCATCGATCGAGGTCGGCGGAGCCACAGTGACGTTCACCAATTCAACTCTATCACCAAATGACACTGATGTAAACCAAGGGCAATTTTATGAAATTATTCTCTCAATCTAGCAATAATAAATGGAAAAGTAAAAAGTAATGTGATGAGAAAGATCTGCCATTTAGAAACAGTCCTAGAAAACTAGAACTCCAAACTGATTATTAGTAATGGCGCTTTTCCAAGATGAAATCATACTTCTATTTCCACCAGCACGCCTCGCTTTCGCGTTATGTTCTCTCTTAACATCACAACTAGGCTTGCTAGTCAGATGGCGAAATAATAGCAAAAGCACCATTCTAAGAATTATTATGATAAACTAGATTACTATGATTTGTACAACATATTTGAATGAACTGCAAAAACAACAGCAGCCAGTTTCTTCCTTATATACACTTATATATGTAATGTTATGTTTACCACATATTTTGAATTTTGGAAATAAATTGTTAATACATAATGTGAAAGTTAATTAGTTAATTTGGCAAGTTTATATAGAGTAGTGTTGTTTACTTGTTTCAATAATTTATGATCATAGAACATCAGGTGTAGTTGTAAAACATTGCTATGCAGGGTCGAACCTGTACCCTACTGATTGTCGATGAGATGTTCTAACCATTGAGCTACCTCGACTTAGATGGAGAGGTTACAATGATTATGAAGATTGGTTATGTGACTGTGACGTAGTTTTGCCTGATAAGGATGTTATGCATGTTTTTATAAGTTTTATAAGCCGACAGGGGTCGAACCTGTAACCTTCTGATTGTCGATGAGATGTTCTAACCATTGAGCTACCTCGACTTAGATGGAGAGGTTACAATAATTATGAAGATTGGTTATGTGACTGTGACGTAGTTTTGCCTAATAAGGATAAGAGTACAGTGAAATCTGAGAGCGCAATAAACGCTAAATGTTCTATATCAGTTTTACCGGTTTGAAAGAGCTAAAATCTCCTTCACAAATGCCGGATGTGAACTGGATATAATATGAAAAGGAGAAATAAGAGAACTTCAATGTGTTGAAAAATACTTAATGATGCGATAACGATGGAAACTTTCCGTTAATAATTGACGACATTGAAGAACTAAACTTTGACGTTTTTGATTTTTTAATTAGATACTGAGTTGTTGACTTTTAATGGCAACAAACGACACATTTGGCGAGTATAGCGACAAACGACATTTTTGACGACTAATATGACAAACGATATTTTTGACGAGTGCAACGACAAACGACATTTTTGACGACTACTAGCGACAAACGATATTTTTCGCGTGTACTGCGATAAGCGATATATTTGGCGAATACTGTGACGAACGATATTTTTGGCGAGCATTACGACAAACGACATTTTTGGCGAATACTGCGACAAACGATAACGGAAATAATGACAAGAAACTGTCCAGTTGTCGACTAGATCTGTTAATTATTGACCGAGATAACGTTCAAAATTTTCTACGACGAAACATCCTTTTGCAAATTGTGATCAACAAATAGAGGGCGTGCGAGGTCTGGGGACCATTCTTATTGCGAAACATATAATATATTCTTCGAAATAATTAAAATAAACATTTTGTCTGAACAGGCAGGCGAGGGGTTATAGTGGTTACGTATTTCTAGTATTTTATAATTATTGTAATTTGATACCTCGCAATGGTCAAACTTGTTTCCAGGACACCCAAGGTATATTGTAAACCAGTTTCGCTTTCGGAGTTACTACACTTCCGCCTTCGTCGCCACAACAAGTTCACAAATAAAGCTTATTGAAATTTTATCTTCTTAACTATTTCTTGAATGAATAATGACCTTCCAAAGTATCCAAGATTGGCAGTTAACAAAGAAGACAGTTTTGGAAAGAAATTCTCACATGTTTAACAACCCTCTGATGAGTGATATTAAGTTAACTTGTGGCGAATCAAAACGGAAGTGTTTCTACGCTCATAAGTATGTTCTAGCCACAAGTAGTCCTGTCTTTTATGCCATGTTTTGTGGAGATTTAGCTGAAAAGAACCCGGTTGTACATATTGAAGATGCTGATGAAGAAAGCCTTGAAGAGTTTCTTCGTTTCTTGTACACAGACGAGTGTACATTGACACCAGAGAACACCGTCAAAGTGATGTATCTTGCCAAGAAGTACATAATCCCGTCCTTGAAAGAGAAATGTGTTAAAGAGAAATGTGCCTAATAAGGATTAGAGTACAGTGAAATGTGAAAGCGCAATAAACACTAAATTCCCGTCTTTCAATGTTCTATACCAGTTTTACCGGTTTGAAAGAGCTAAAATCTCCTTCACAAATGCCCGATGTGAACTGGATATAATATGAAAAGGAGAAATAAGAAAACTTCAATGTGTTGAAAAATACTTAATGATGCGATAACGATGGAAACTGTGCGTTAATAATTGACGACATTGAAGAACTAAACTTTGACGTTTTTGATTTTTTAATTAGATACTGAGTTGTTGACTTTTAAGGGAAAAACAAACGACACATTTGGCGAGTATAGCGACAAACGACATTTTTGACGACTAATATGACAAACGATATTTTTGACGAGTGCAACGACAAACGACATTTTTGACGACTACTACGACAAACGATATTTTTCGCGTGTACTGCGATAAGCGATATATTTAGCGAATACTGCGACGAACGATATTTTTGGCGAGCAGTACGACAAACGACATTTTTGGCGAATACTGCGACAAACGATAACGGAAATAATGACAAGAAACTGTCGAGTTGTCGACTAGATCTGTTAAATATTGACCGAGATAACGTTCAAAAATTTCTACGACGAAACGTCCTTTTGCAAATTGTGATCAACAAATAGACGGCGTGCGAGGTCTGGGGACCATTCTTATTGCGAAATTTATAATATATTCTTTGAAATTATTAAAATAAACAATTTGTCTGAACAGGCAGGCGAGGGGTTATAGTGGTTACGTATTTCTAGTATTTTGTAATTATTGTAATTTGATACCTCGCAATGGTCAAACTAGTTTCCAGGACACCCAAGGTATATTATAAATCAGTTTCGCTTTCGGAGTTACTACACTTCCGCCTTCGTCGCCACAACAAGTTCACAAAGAAAGCTTATTGAAATTATCTTCTTAACTATTTCTTGAATGAATAATGGCCTTCCAAAGTAACCAAGATTGGCAGTTAACAAAGAAGACAGTTTTAGAAAGAAATTCTCACATGTTTAACAACCCTCTGATGAGTGATATTAAGTTAACTTGTGGCGAATCAGAGCGGAAGTGTTTCTACGCTCATAAGTATGTTCTAGCTACAAGTAGTCCTGTCTTTTATGCCATGTTTTATGGAGATTTAGCTGAGAAGAAAGTGGTTGTACATCTTGAAGATGCTGATGAAGAAAGCCTTGAAGAGTTTCTTCGTTTCTTGTACACAGACGAGTGTACATTGACACCAGAGATCACCGTCAACGTGATGTATTTTGCCAAGAAGTACATAATTCCGTCCTTGACAGACAAATGTGTTAAAGTCCTTCGTGATAACATGAAACCAGCGAATGTTGTCACTGTTCTTGAGCAAGCGTTATACTTTGATGAGAAAGAATTAGAGGAGAAATGTTGGGAAATGATTGACCACCAAACAAGCGAAGCAGTAACCTCAGACGCCTTCAGTGATATCAACCAAACGACTTTAATTAACTTATTAAAGCGAGAAACCTTACAGATTAAAGAAATTGAATTGTTTCAAGCAGTTTTAAAATGGAGTGAAAGCGAATTGTCAAGGAAAGGACTAGAAATTACTGGAATGAACAAAAGAGCGGTTCTTGGAGATGCCATATACCAAATACGGTTTTTATCAATGTCTCAGAAAGAATTTACACAATATATTTTTTCACAGTCTGGCCTGCTTACCGCTGAGGAAATAGTTCCAATTTATCAAAGTTTTACCGGTTTCAGTGTGCCTAGCTTAAGGTGGAAACTTCCGACCCGAAGACAAAGCGAAATGTTACGATGTCGCAGATTTGTCAACTATCCAGGTCTTCGGTTGCCTTCCTTAAACTTCCCCCATTCCCTTTCGTTCAGCGTAAATAAACCTTGCACTTTTCACGGAGTTTGTTTGTTTGCTGAACAAAATGGCTGCAAAAATGACGTCACATTGGAAGTAAAAAATGCGAGAGTGACCGGAACATTTACTTCAGAATTGAAGAACAAATCTCCACAGATTTATGGATATGATGTAATGTTACCAACGCCTATTTCAGTTGAGAAAAACGAGGTCGTGACCATGGTTGCTAAAATACAAGGATTAACGTTCTACGCAAGGGGAGGTGGACAGTCATCCATCGAGGTCGGTGGAGCCACAGTGAAGTTTACCAATTCAACTCAATCACCAAATGGCACTAATGTAGACCACGGCCAATTTTATGAAATTATTCTCTCAATCTAGCTATAATTTATGGCAAGGCAAAAATGAATATGATGAGAAATATCTGCCATTTAAAAACAGTCCTAGAAAACTAAAGTAAAAATGTTTTTTTCTTTGAAGAACTCCAAACTGTATATTAGTAATGGCGCTTTACCCAGATGACGTCATATTTCTGTCTTCACCACCACGCCTCGATTTCGCCTCTTTTCACATCACAACGAGGCTTGCTGGTAAAATGTGGAAATAATAGCAATAGCCCTATTCTAATAATTATTATGATAAACTAGATTACTATGATTTGTACGACACATTTGAATGAACTATATAAACATCAGCAGCCAGTTTCTTCCTTATATACACTTATATATGTAATGTTATGTTTACCACATATTTGAATTTTGGAAATAAACTGTTAATACATAATGTGAAAACTAATTAGTTAATTTGGCAAGTTTATATAGAGTAGTGTTGTTTACTTGTTTCAATAATTTATGATCGTAGAACATCAGGTGTAGTTGTAAAACATTGCTATGTTAAGGCCTGTTTTTATAAGTAGGGCCAAGTTTTATAAGTTTTGTTTTTAAGTTCAAATTCCAACAGGGATCAAACCTCTGTAACCTTCTGATTGCCGGTGAGACGCTCTAACCATTGAGCTACGAGACTCAGATGGAGAGCAAAGGTTACAATGATTATGAACGTATGTTATATGACTGTGACGTAGTTTTGCCTAATAAGGATAAGAGTACAGTGAAATGTGAAAGCGCAATAAACACTAAATTCTATATTTCACCGTTCTATACCAGTTTTACCGGTTTGAAAGAACTAGAATCTTCTTCACAAATAATCTGTGAACTGGATTTAATATGAAAAGGAGAAATAAGAGAACTTCAATGTGTTGAAAAATACTTAATGATGCGATAACGATGGAAACTGTGCGTTAATAATTGACGACATTGAAGAACTAAACTTTGACGATTTTGATGTTTTAATTAGATACTGAGTTTTTGACTTTTAAGGGAAAATCAAACGACACATTTGGCAAGTATATCGACAAATGACATTTTTGACGACTAATATGACAAACGACATTTTTGACGAGTGCAACGACAAACGACATTTTTGATGACTACTACGACAAACGATATTTTTTGCGTGTACTGCGAGAAGCGATATTTTTGGCGAGCAGTACGACAAACGACATTTTTGGCGAATACTGCGACAAACGATAACGGAAATAATGACAAGAAACTGTCGAGTTGTCGACTAGATCTGTTAAATATTGACCGAGATAACGTTCAAAAATTTCTACGACGAAACATCCTTTTGCAAATTGTGATCAACAAATAGACGGCGTGCGAGGTCTGGGGACCATTCGTATTACGAAACATATAATATATTCTTTGAAATAATTAAAATAAAAAATTTGTCTGAACAGGCAGGCGAGGGGTTATAGTGGTTACGTATTTATAGTATTTTGTAATTATTGTAATTTGATACCTCGCAATGGTCAAACTCGTTTCCAGGACACCCAAGGTATATTATAAACCAGTTTCGCTTTCGCAGTTACTACACTTCCGCCTTCGTCGCCACAACAAGTTCACAAATATAGCTTATTGAAATTATCTTAACTATTTCTTGAATGAATAAATGGCCTTCCAAAGTAACCAAGATTGGCAGTTAACAAAGAAGACAGTTTTAGAAAGAAATTCTCACATGTTTAACAATCCTCTGATGAGTGATATTAAGTTAACTTGTGGGGACACAAAGCGGAAGTGTTTCTACGCTCATAAGTATGTTCTAGCGACAAGTAGTCCTGTCTTTTATGCCATGTTTTATGGAGATTTAGCTGAGAAGAACTCGGTTGTACATCTTGAAGATGCTGATGAAGAAAGCCTTGAAGAGTTTCTTCGTTTCTTGTACACAGATGAGTGTACATTGTCACCAGAGATCACCGTCAAAGTGATGTATCTTGCCAAGAAGTACATAATCCCGTCCTTGAAAGAGAAATGTGTTATAGTCCTTCGTGATAGCATGAAGCCAGCGAATGTTGTCACTGTTCTTGAGCAAGCGATATTCTTTGATGAGAAAGAATTAGAGGAGAAATGTTGGGAGATGATTGACCATCAAACAAGCGAAGTAGTAACCTCAGACGCCTTCAGTGATATCAACCAAACGACTTTAATTGCCATATTAAACCGAGAAACCTTACAGATTAAAGAAATTGAATTATTTCAAGCAGTTTTAAAATGGAGTGAAAGTGAATTGTCAAGGAAAGGACTAGAAATTACTGGAATGAACGAAAGAGTGGTTGTTGGAGATGCCATATACCAAATACGTTTTCTATCAATGTCTCAGAAAGAATTTACACAATATGTTGTTTCACAGTCTGGCCTGCTTACGGCTGAGGAAATAATTCCAATTTATCAAAGTTTTAACGGTTTTAATGTGCCTAGCTTAAGGTGGAAAAGTCCGGCCCGGAGACAAAGGGAAATGTTACGATGTCGCAGATTTGTTGACCATCCAGGTTGTAACTGGTATTACGGCGGTTCCTCCCATTCCCTTTCGTTCAGCGTAAATAAACCTTGCACTTTTCATGGAGTTTGTTTGTTTGCTGAACAAAATGGCAGAAAACATGACGTCACATTGGAAGTAAAAGATGCGAGAGTGAGTGGAACATTTACACCAGAATTGAAGAACAAATCTTTAAAGATTTATGGCTATGATGTAATGTTATCAACGCCAATTTCATTTGAGAAAAACGAAGTTGTAACCATGGTTGCTACAATACAAGGATTAACAGTGTACCGAGGGGGAGGTGGACAGGCATCGATCGAAGTCGGTGGAGCCACAGTGATGTTCATCAATTCAACTCAATCACCAAATGACACTGATGTATATCAAGGCCAATTTTATGAAATTATTCTCTCAATCTAGCTATAAATATTGATGGCGAAGCAAAAAGGAATGTGATGAGAAAGATCTGCCATTTAAAAACAGTCCTAGAAAACTAAAACTCCAAACTGTATATTAGTAATGGCGCTTTTCCGAGATGACGTCATTCTCCTGTTTCCACCAGCACGCCTCGCTTTCGCGTTCTCTTCTCTCTTGACATCACAACGAGGCTTGCTGGTCAAATTTGGAAATAATAGCAAAAGCACCATTCTAAGAATTATTATGATAAACTAGATTACTATGATTTGTACGACACATTTGAATGAACTATAAAAACATCAGCAGCCAGTTTCTTCCTTATATACACTTATATATGTAATGTTATGTTTACCACATATTTGAATTTTGGAAATAAATTGTTAATACATAATGTGAAAACTAATTAGTTAATTTGGCAAGTTTATATAGAGTAGTGTTGTTTACTTGTTTCAATAATTTATGATCGTAGAACATCAGGTGTAGTTGGAAAACATTGCTATGCAGGGTCGAACCTGTAACCTTCTGATTGTCGATGAGATGCTTTAACTATTGAGCTACCTCGACTTAGATGGAGAGGTTACAATGATTATTAAGAATTGGTTATATGACTGTGACGTAGTTTTGCTTAATAAGGATTAGAGTACAGTGAAATGTGAGAGCACAATAAACACTAAATTCCCGTCTTTCAATGATCTATACCAGTTTTACCGGTTTGAAAGAGCTTAAAATCTCCTTCACAAATGCCCGATGTGAACTGGATGTAATATGAAAAGGAGAAATAAGTGAACTTCAATGTGTTGAAAAATACTTAATGATGCGATAACGATGGAAACTGTCCGTTAATAATTGACGACATTGAAGAACTAAACTTTGACGTTTTTGATTTTTTAATTAGATACTGAGTTGTTGACTTTTAAGGGAAAATCAAACGACACATTTGGCGAGTATAGCGACAAACGACATTTTTAACGACTAATATGACAAACGACACTTTTGACGACTAATATGACAAACGACACTTTTGACGACTACTACGACAAACGACATTTTTGGCGAATACTGCGACGAACGATATTTTTGGCGAGCAGTACGACAAACGACATTTTTGGCGAATACTGCGACAAACGATAACGGAAATAATGACAAGAAACTGTCGAGTTGTCGACTAGATCTGTTAAAATTGACCGAGATAACGTTCAAAAATTTCTACGACGAAGCGGCCTTTTGCCATTTGTGATCAACAAATAGAGGGCGTGCGAGGTCTGGGGACCATTGTGATTTCCAAACATATAATATATTCTTTGAAATAATTAAAATAAAAATTTTGTCTGAACAGGCAAAGGCGAGGGGTTATAGCGGTTACTTATTTCTAGTATTTTCTAATTATTGTAATTTGATACCTCGCAATGGTCAAACTCGTTTCCAGGACACCCAAGGTTTATTATAAACCAGTTTCGCTTTCGGAGTTACTACACTTCCGCCTTCGTCGCCACAACAAGTTCACAAATATAGCTTATTGAAATTATCTTCTTAACTATTTGAATGAATAATGGCCTTCCAAAGTATCCAAGATTGGCAGTTAACAAAGAAGACAGTTTTGGAGAGAAATTCTCACATGTTTAACAATGCTTTAATGAGTGATATTAAGTTAACTTGTGGCGAATCAAAGCGGAAGTGTTTCTACGCTCATAAGTATGTTCTAGCCACAAGTAGTCCTGTCTTTTATGCCATGTTTTATGGAGATTTAGCTGAGAAGAACCCTGTTGTACATCTTGAAGATGCTGATGAAGAAAGCCTTGAAGACTTTCATCGTTTCTTGTACACAGACGAGTGTACATTGACACCAGAGATCACCTTCAAAGTGATGTATCTTGCCAAGAAGTACATAATCCCGTCCTTGACAGACAAATGTGTTAAAGTCCTTCGTGATAACATGAAGCCAGAGAATGTTGTCACTGTTCTTGAGCAAGCGATATACTTTGACGAGAATGAATTAGAGAAGAAATGTTGGCAGATGATTGACTACCAAACAAGCGAAGCAGTAGCCTCAGATACCTTCAGTGATATCAACCAAACGACTTTAATTACCATATTAAAGTGAGGAACCTTAAAGATTAAAGAAATTGAATTGTTTCAAGCAGTTTTAAAATGGAGTGAAAGTGAATTGTCAAGGAAAGGACTAGAAATTACTGGAATGAACAAAAGAGCGGTTCTTGGAGATGCCATATATCAAATACGTTTTCTATCAATGTCTCAGAAAGAATTTACACAATATGTTGCTTTGCAGTCTGGCCTGCTTACCACTGAGGAAATAGTTCCAATTTATCAAAGTTTTAACGGTTTGAATGTGCCTAGCTTAAGGTGGAAACTTCCGACCTGGAGAAAAAGAGAAATGTTACGATGTTGCAGATTTGTGAGCCATGCAGGTTTTATAAACTCTTGTTTCTCAGGTTCCCCCCATTCCCTTTCGTTCAGCGTAAATAAACCTTGCACTTTTCATGGAGTTTGTTTGTTTGCTTACCAAAATAGCAGCAAACATGACGTCACATTGGAAGTAAAAGATGCGAGAGTGAGTGGAACATTTACTCCAGAATTAAAGAACGAATCTCCAGAGATTTATGGCTATGATGTAATGTTATCAACGCCTATTTCAGTTGATAAAAATGAGGTTGTAACCATGGTTGCTACAATACAAGGATTAACGTTCTACATAGGGGGAGGTGGACAGTCATCGATCGAGGTCGGTGGAGCCACAGTGACGTTCATCAATTCAACTCAATCATCAAATGTCACTAATGTATACAAAGGGCAATTTTATGAAATTATTCTCTCAATCTAGCTATAATTAATGCTAAAGTAAAAAGGAATGTGATGAGAAAGATCTGCTTTTTAAAACAGTCCTAGAAAACTAGAACTCCAAACTTGTATATTAGTAATGGCGCTTTTCCGAGATGAAGTCATACTCTATCTTCACCACCACGCCTCGCTTTCGCGTTATCTTCTCTCTTCACATCACAACGAGGCTTGCTAGTCAAATGTGGAAATAATAGCAATAACCCTATTTTAAGAATTATGATAAACTAGATTTCTATGATTCGTGCGACACATTTGAATGAGCTGCAAAAACATCAGCAGCCAGTTTCTTCCTTATATACACTTATATATGTAATGTTATGTTTACCTCATATTTGAATTTTGGAAATAAACTGTTAATACATAATGTGAAAACTAATTAGTTAATTTGGCAAGTTTATATAGAGTAGTGTTGTTTACTTGTTTCAATAATTTATGATCGTAGAACATCAGGTGTAGTTGTAAAACATTGCTATGTTAAGGCCTGTTTTTATAAGTTTTATAAGTAAGGCCAAATTTTATAAGATGTGTTTATAAGGTCTATAAGATGTGTTTTTAAGATCAAACCCGTCGAACCTGTAATCATCTGATTATCGGTGAGATGCTCTAACCATTGAGCTACCAAGACTTTTTCAAGATGGTTTCACTTGTTTGTCCGCCAAAAGACAGAAGCCAACCAGACAACATGTCCTCCTACCCCCTAGAATTATCAATAATCAGTAAGTGTTCAATGGCCTTGATTTACCAATAATTGGTAATTGTAGGAGCATAAGAATCCCACAAGCATTGGGTTACTTAGGAAGACACTAAAAGCGGTGCGTTAGCGTTAGGAAGACACTTAGGGGGGGGGGGGGGGGGGGGGGGGGGGGGGTGTTAGGATTATGATTGGTGTTGTGTTTGGGTGGGGTTCTAGAACCATACAATTAACAATAGCCCTTTAAGCGGTTGCTATTAATAGCTCACAATGCTGACAAACAAACCAAATTTGACTCACAAATAATTACAAATGAGCTATTTCTTTTGTTATGACCGCAATAATTATGGGTAAATGCGGA
Source organism: Chrysogorgia sp. JL179-B06 (assembly GCA_035772405.1). NCBI lineage: Eukaryota > Metazoa > Cnidaria > Anthozoa > Scleralcyonacea > Chrysogorgiidae > Chrysogorgia > Chrysogorgia sp. JL179-B06. Next base: position 3,029,180 of record JAYKKM010000044.1, read on the forward strand.
CAAACATGGGTACTGACGTCATCTCGACAAAGTGCTATCATTGGTAATTCAAGGCCATTGCACAAACGTAGTGTTTAAATTTTGGCTTCATCTAATCATATGGCTATGCATATGGAGTAGAGATGAGCCGATTTATCGGAAACTAATCGGCAAGGCCGTTCGCGAACGACGCGCTGTGAGTCCTTAAATTCATAAACATGAACACAATAGTCTTTATTTCACAATTAAATCCGACTGTCCAGCTCGTCCCAATCATAAAGGTGACGATTTTCAATCTGCATACATGTCAATTTTTGTCAAACTGGATGATTTTTCGTGTGACATGTTGCCACATATCCGTAACAAGTGTTACGTTAAAATCGTTTGCAAGCGTCCGCGTGTTCTCACAGGAACTTCGATTGAGGTTGTCACGATGGAGAACATCTACACCCAGAAAAAGAGTTGCAGCGCTGGACCTCATCAAGGCCTATGGTCTTCGACGAGATCGTTGAGTCAAGCGACATCACTTCGAAAGGCAGCTGCGATAATATTTTGTTTTAACAATTTGCCAATATTGAACTTTGAGTATTATCAGTTTAATATTAATAATTTTGTAATGTGGGTGTAAGAATTGTGTTTGCTGTTTAATAAACTAATAACATAACAACTGTTGTATTATAACGACTTCTCTTGTTTTTTCTTGCCGGTCAAATAAACCGAAATTGATTCCCAAGGATTCCACATGACTATTGACCACCAGCAAGAACTAATGGCAAATACGGGCAAATATGAATCTTGACGTCATTAGTGCGCAGCGCTATTGCTTTTTCGGGGTATTTCCGATCGTTTAAACAACCAAAATGTCCACATTGATCACCACGAGCCATTTCTGTTATATTTCGAAAATGTTGTTTGCTCCTAGCAATCCCATAAAACATTGCGACACTGCGCGGAGACTGGTAACCAAGGACATATCGATAATCGGCATACACCGATTAATCGGCCGATTATTTTATTTTTTTTATTTTATTTTATTTTATAAGCTTTGCCACATCTAGACTAGAGAACAAATATTTACACAATAACATATACAAGACGATGGCAGGGTGTCCGCAACAGCTTTGGCCAATTACTGCGGTCCCCATGTAAAGTAAACAATACACAGCTTATATATAGTTACAGATAATTACAATATACAAATACAAACTAGAAACAACATGAAAGTGGTTTTGTTAAGTCACGTGCCTGGTTGCATTTAAGGCAAATTGTTTTCCAGGAGCGAGGGTCATCTACATTGTAATTGTTTTCTAGAGCATAACGATAGTAATTAAGTAGTGAATTTTTAAAGATTGTTAGAGTGATATATTTACTGATAATGGGTTTTGGTAGTACATTCCAGATCCTTGTTGTCCTAATAGTATAAGATTTTTGATATAATTTTTTGAATTTTTGATCAATCGGCCTCCAAATAATCGGCTTCAGCAATCGGCTAATTTCGTAATCGGCTAATTTCGTAATCGGCTTATCTCTAATACGGAGTTATCATTTCAGTCTATATTTTGTTAAATGGTTTGAACTAGTAAGCTCTATATATAACTGGAGGACTAAATGAAGCCAAATATGGCGGAGAGGAGGGCGATTTTGTAGGTGGAGGCTATTTCAGATACGGTAGAGCACCTAGTCACCAGGACTTTGGTGATTGTTTATATAACATATATGCTTCGTTCTTTAAAAACCCCGCTTTAAATTTCTGTTTCGATTCAGTAATAACCCTGCTTTTAACAACCCTGCTTTTCTGAATCGAAACAGAAATTTAAAGCGGAGTTTTTAAAGAACGAAGCATATATGTTATATTATTATACCCTCACATATAATCCACCAATGAACTGTCTCTATTAGCATCACGCGGCAGCCCAATATTTTACGATGTAGGGCAGCTACATATTGGGCAGCAACCTTTTGACTGTTTACGTGCGAAGAAACATTTTTATCTTAAGATATTTGTTTGATATAATAAAACACCTGTTGGTTTCATCAAGTCTCGATTTGCAATATTAGGCTCGACCTTCGGTCTCGCCCAATATTGAATTATCGACTTAAATATTTTGTAATATTGGGCTCAGAGGAATCCAATAAGTAATATAGACAATCACCAAAGTCCTGGTGACTGTGCTGTACCGTATCTGAACAGCATATCCTCCTACCTAGTATTACCGATAATCAGTAAGTGTACAATGTTCAGTTAGGTAGTTGCAGCTTGATGCTTGTAAAGTTGTCCCAGGTTTCAATACCGTATTGTCATCTGAGTTCTAGTGGCTCAATGGTTAGAGCGTCTGTCTAGCATTCAGAAGGTTGTGGGTTCGAGTCCTGTCTGGAGCTCAGAGTTTTTCTGAGTATTGACAACTTAATACAGCTGACACAGCAAAATCTTTACAACTTTTAAGTGTATAAATGGCCTGATCAAGGATTTTTTTGGAAATCAAAAAATTATTTTCTAAGATTTTTTTTCTTGTCTTAAGAAATTTTTTCTCATCTTAAGAATTTTTTTCTTACGACAAGAAATGTTTTCTTACAATAAGAAAATATTTCTTGATTTAAGATTTTTTTTCTTGGTAAGAAAATGATTTTTTGCTGTGTATAATTACCGATAATTAGTAATTGTAGGGTTAGAACCCAACCCCAACACAACACCAATCCTAACCCCCCGCCTCATGAGTTTTCTAACCCTAACCCCCCGCCTAAAAAGCATTACGTCAGTTCCAGTCTTCCGGTTGTGCACAGTTACCACTTCACCGGCGCTTTAATTTGACACTGTTTCCTAGGTAACAGAGCTGGTCGCGGCTACAATCCCAACCAACAAGTTGTAGTTGGTGGACGATCGAGTGTTGATATTGGCGAACCAAAATCAAGTATTCGAGGTCGTGGGACGCGTATGACCTCTGCTGGCCGTGGAGTGTCCTGGGCACCAGACGTTGACAAGGACTTCGATCGAACTGCAAGTACGATTTTGTCATTGTCTATACACAGTAAACGGGGATTAGGGTTAGAAAACCCATTAGGCGGGGGGTTAGGGTTAGCATCTAAGTTGTTTTGGGATTAGCAGTTTTATGATGTATATCATCATACAGGCATGTCCTCTCGTATGATGTAGTAGCCTGCGACGCAGACGTCCAAGACGTCCAGACGCGGGTTTGGACGTCTGCGTCGCAGGCTAAGTTGAAAACGTGTACCGCTGACACATGGACGACAGATTGTTGGCGCACCTGGTTTAGGTCGATGACATCTACAATCATTGACAAAAATAGTTGGCACGACCCTGCGGAGTCGTTTTGAAGTGCCCTATTGCATCGGAACATTTTACTTTATACCATGTTCCCCCATCTCAACGTTGGTCCCATTACCATGATATAGTGTCGAAGGATATCACAACACCATTAGCACATGATTTAGTCCTAGACGATCGTCGGAAGGTACTACAATCGTTGACAAAATGGTTGGCACGCATTACAGGTTTACCAGCTGCGGTTTACCAGATACTAATAATTACTTTCAAGGCTTTGCATGGCCAGGCGCCTGTTTATATTACTGATTTGCTAACTAAATATAAACCTACTCGTACTTTGAGATCATCTGACCAAAATCTGCTACTCGAGCCAAAATCCAAAACGGTGACTCATGGAGACAGAGCATTCTCGGTTGCAGCGCCAAAACTGTGGAATTCATTACCACAGGAAATTAGAAGCTTTGAAATGTTAAGTAATTTTAAGTCTGCAGTTAAGACTTTTCTTTTTTTAAATTAATAGTTATTGTTCATAGTGTTAATATATGTAGTAGGCTTTATCTTATAATGAAACTGTAATTAGTTTTAAAAGCAACTTTAAGAATATATATATTGTTGTAAGAGCATTGACACTATTGTATAATGCTCCTAATACGTCTTTATTATTATGTTCCAAAATCGTGTGTGATTTCCAGCGACTACACGCTGTGACGTAATCTACTCCACACAAACACACCAACGCTATTGAATTTACCCTCACTCACAGAGCAGAACTGTTTTCTTGCGCATAGTTCCGTTCGTAAATATGTCTTCGAACTCTGAATCGAGTTTTGATAGGAGTAATATTGGCGAAAGCGAACTTTATTGTGTCGTGTAGATGGCGTCACAAGCGACTCGTCTCAGTCTCCTTACGTCTGTCGTCCAAATTAATGGCGGCCATCAGTTTATTGGAGAAGCAATTCAAACTCGATAAATTTTAAAGACTTCATGAGTCTTTCGTTATGGAGTTAAATGCTATTGTACGTTGTCTAGGACATTGGCAACAAAAATTAAGTTTATCTAATATGAAAGAACTCGCAAAATGATAGAGTAACACCTTTTACAACTTTTCCGTATTTTACTTCGTTTTTGAAATATTTCGTTTTTGAAATATTTCGTTTTGTTTGATATGTAAAGGTGATGGTCTCTGACGTCAGGTGCAGGGTAGAGAATTTTCACTGTACGCACATTTTCAATTAAATTTGTGGAACAAACTTGAAGATGTAACTAATATTTTAATGAGTGAAAATTCTCTACCCAGCACCTGATGTCAGAGACCATCTCATTTACATATTAAACAAATTAAATATTTCAAAAACGAAGTAAAATACGGAAAAGTTGCAAAAGGTATTACTCTATCATTTTACGAGTTCTTTCATATTAGACAAACTTAATTTTTGTTGCCAATGTCAGTTAACTCTTTCCTGTCCTGCCCAGTCAAAAGGGGTCATAGAAGACCCCCGAAGTCGTCAATCGAAAAACACGGCACACGGTAACGCAAGATTAAAAATTGAAATTCGACAAGCGCCAGGGACATGAGATCCACTCACACGCCAAATTTGATTTGATTTTATAAACACAACTCTGCGATTGGTGGCATTTTGAATTTTCATGATGCTACGCGGGCGTGCAAGATGGCATTTTCTAGAAAAATGGACGTTTTTCAACCTGATATACGCAAGCTATTTATACACCACAAACACAATACTTTCTATGCATGTGGGTCAAAAGGTAAAAAATCACCGTGTTTAGAAATGTAGGAAATAATTCACCAAATTGGCTTAAAATTTTATGTGTGTTTTTTAGCCGACTTACAGCGATGTTGAAAAAATCAGGCGAAAATATAAAATTGATCGATACGAAAAAATATTGGCCATTGTATATTAAACTATTTAAACAATTGTTAATTGTACGTTGTCTAGGTCAGTTAAACTAACGATTTAGTAGAAAAAAAATGGAAAATCATGTAATGGATCTCACTACACGCCTCACTAACTTCCTTGTTGATCGTGTCTTTCTCTAAACATAGCTACGAACCATTCAGAGCTTGCGCAAAACTTATGTGAACATAGCTTGTTGTATTGTTTCCTGTAGTGTATCGCCCTGGTGTGGACCCAACAACCCCGTCAACCAACATAAGTCAAGTTCACGACGTCATGGACACGAATGCCAACTGCTCTCCGCAGCAACCCCGGAGAAAGAAACGCGGCAATAAACCCAACGAACCGCCGGTCGGTATGAACATTCCCGGCGATATGAACCCGATGATGCCTCCGCGAGTGCCGATGCAGGATCCCAATCACATGTTCGCCAAAGTGCCCGCTCACTTCGGTACCATGGCACCACGCGGCCGGGGCATGATGATGGAAGGTCCCGGAGCAAACATGGCGTCGGGCAACCTTTCGTCAGGCAAAAATCACATGGTGAACGCGCCCATGATGGGGGGTGTTAACCCGGTACACAAATACGGTATGATGCCCGGTATGGGTATCCCCAATGCTGCAATCCACGAGAAAGCGATGATGGGCCGAGGATGGTGGTGGGAACGAATGAAACAGCCACATCCTTAGCGAATGGACTCTCTTCGCGAATTACTCGGGATAACAGGGGTTCCCTGTGGAATTGTGGACGACGAGGGGACACGCGCGGCAGTGTGTGATGAAAGCGCGCAGTGCATGATAGTTTTACAGTTTTAGTTGAAACATAGTTTTCGTCGACGTTATTTTAATTCTTTATCAATGAACCTCGGGGTTTCGAGCTCTCTCGGAACAAAATCACCCCGGAAGTTTTGTTAACGCGCCGTACATTTTGTGATGTCGTTTGACTGACGGTGAAGTCCGCTGACAGATCGCGGTTGTTCTGAGAGTAGTGTTCCACAACTGTGTTTTTCTATGTGTTGTTTTAAGCTTGGATACGACGTGATATGTCTTGAGGTTCTCTGTGTGTAAAGAACTGAGGCATGTGAGTCAAATTGAATTATTAGTTCGACACTATCCATAATACCTTCGAAGGTAATATTGGTGAGTATACAATGTGCTCAGATAGCATTTTCAGTGTGGAGTCATTGTATACTTGGTATGTACTCCAATATGACGAAGGGATGCTTTTAGTGACCACTTGCTTATCAGTTCTTGATGGACCGTTTGTTTTTGCGTTGTGATTTTCTCTTCGTTTTCGCGCCGACTTTCTTCCCTTGGGTTAGCAAAAGGCAGTCTTTTCCTCGTTCTAATAATCTTTATAATATACATTTTTATTCTCAGACCAGCTAAGCTCACATTAGCATATTTCTTTTGGACTTTCCTAACACTATATTCTGTGGAAACGATACTCGTAAGAAACTGTGAGAGATTGAATGTGTCGTTTTGCCCTCGGACTAGCTACGGACTGTGATTTCTGTACTTGTTGATGTCCATTCATATCATGAATTTTGCTGGCGCAATTGTTTGTTATTCTATAGGACGAGGATCACGCGCTCGATTCCTCTTATTGTAAATTGAGAATTAAAAAGAATTGTATTAAATGTTTCAAACTGAAATCTTTGTGTTTTTGGTCAGGTTCTTGATGTTTTTGTTCAACTCCGTGCTCCTGCGCAGAGCTGGTTTATATGACGCGCGATAACCAAAATTCAGAACTTTGATTTTCGGTGCGTTTTCTTTTATTAAGGTATTTTCATTTGGAGTTTTGTACTCTGAAGTAACTTTTACTACGTATTCCAACGAGTTTTCCATTCAGGCGGCTTTTCCATTCAGGCGGATTTTCCATTCGGACGAGTTTTGCATTCAGACGGATTTCTTAGGCGAGAAAACCGTCTTCCCTTGCAAACCGTAAAGCGATCAGTGGCGATAACGTGAGAGCGTGGATATTCTGTTTTAAAATGGCGGATACGCTGGATATCAGAATGACCTTCAACGTCGAAGAGATCTGCAAATATGGAAAGAACAAGTAATAATATGCACGGTATGACCACAGTCTCCTCCAAAAAGTGATCCTAAGGCCGCTGTGCAACCCCACTCTCCTCGACCCAGTCTTTATTTAGAGATCAGGACCGAGCAACTATTGTTAAGAAAGTGAATCCGGACTCGTCATAGACACATCAAGGTTATTTTCTCAAGATTGAGAAGCTTTAAAAGAACAAAAACCCTACCCATAACCCAAATAAAAACTCTAAGTCCTAACCCTGAAATAAAGGAATACTAACCCTACTTTTAAACTAAAGATTTCAATGATGTAATATGCTGGCAGCTGCGTCCGGTACACGAAGTAAGAGCCTCTTGTGGCAACCACGTTATATAGTTTTACTGTAGGCACAGAGACTATCTGTCTCTGATCTTTTAAGATGTTAAAATGAATCGTTTGTCCAAGGTTTTTTGGAGTGATCACTCCAATATGGCTGCCACGCGTTAATTCCGGCTGCATAGTTACTGTAATGGATCCGTAGTACAGAAAAACCATCGACAACTGGTTCATTTTAGCATCTTAAAAGATCAGAGACAGATAGTCTCTGTAGCCCACAGGTGGTCCATTCAAGATGGCCGCCGCGAAATATACCCAGATTCATTTTTTTCGCAGCATCTAAACAATACTTGCTACTATGCAGCCGGAATTAACGCGTGGCAGCCATATTGGAGTGATCACTCCAAAAAACCTTGGACAAACGATTAATTTTAACATCTTAAAAGATCAGAGACAGATAGTCTTTGTGCCTACAGTAAAACTATATAACGTGGTTGCCACAAGAGGCTCTTACTTCGTGTACCGGACGCAGCTGCCAGCATATTACATCATTGAAATCTTTAGTTTAAAAGTACAATTTTTATTTAGAGATCAGTGAGACCGGTTAGATTGGCTATTCATTGCTTCATTATTTTATGATGCGAGACTGCGTTGAACTTTTCACTAATTATCAATAAAATAATAAGTGGCAATCAAGATATTGTCTGGAAACTCAGCATACTTCAAGGTTCTATAAACACGGAGTGCTCGCATAAAAGGGGAAGCCCCTCGAAACAATGGAGTCTTTGAAATTTTAAAAATCAATTCAAACAATGGAGTCTCGAAACAATGGAGATTTGTTTCCTGACTAATCACAGTAATTGAAAAGTGCTTAAAAATCACACAAAAATATAAATGAAGTTAATTTCTGTAACGTCCAGACATTACAGGCTGTTTTGAGTCTTTTGAGTTGGTAAATTTGTTAAAAATATTGCAAGGACTCGCTTCTCACCACCACTCATCACTCTCCTCCACAGAGGCTTCTTGCACTTTTTTTAGAGTTCGGGCAAATAGTTTGGGCAGCACGGGCTTGGATGAGGTATCGTCCAACATAAATCGCAGCTCAGCTTTGTTAAACAGGGTTCGTGCAGTGCTTGAATAAACAAAACTAAGGACTTTTCAAAGACTAAATTTAAAATTTTGCAGAGGCTTCTTGCGCTTTTATTTGTAGTAATAATGTAATATACTATAGGTGGGCTCTAGCTATTCGCTTGTATAGGCTCACAGGGTGGTTTGGGGACGCGTGGAGAGAATCGGGATGCGGAATTGCCCCGCGCGCCAGCCTGTGCATCGAATATAATTATTTCCAACACCTTTGTTTTAGGTTTATTAATATTTAAACAGAATGGTTGAACAATTGAACCGAAACGTCGGGGTCGCCACCTACCTATACTAACAAGTTTTGTGATTGGTTGATTAGAACAAAACAATAGAATCAACCACAAAGAATCCAATGTCCTATGTAGCCAATCACAAAACCTGTTCATTTTAGCTACGTATTTACCCAAACGTTGCTATTGGATGATTGCTTCATTATACAAAAAAAACAATGTGTTCACTAACTATCTTTCTGTTTTTGTTCACGGTGACGGTACAAAGACTTTCATATGCAACGCATTGCGTGCCTATTTTTTCCCTGAAGGAGCTGAATTTCATTGAAATCGCTTAAATATCCTATTATTGCGACTAGGGTTGCTGTGTCTCAAAATGGAGGTATATTTAAAGGTCTGATGAGAAGTTCGAAAATTAAATGAAATTAAGCAAGTTTCTTGATGGCAACAGAGAAAGAAAAAATACTGAAAATGACCAGCAACATGGTTGAACTATTACAACAGGAACTTCTTTCTGCCTTGCACTTCGCCGAGCTAGCTGTTCTCGTGGTTGAAATGTTGCAAGTTGGTCGAAACTCGTGACCTGAGCTTGGACAACTTTTGAAATATGACAACCAAGCCAACTAAACAACTGGCTGATAATATGCACCTGAAGGAGTGTGACTTGTTTGAGTTAGCTCACGTTCTTCGAGTTAGGCCAGTTTTGGAAGAAGATGATAAAGGTAATTATATATTTAATAATTTAATATACAAAGACATGACACTGTAGATTGAAATTATTGAATAGATTGAGACCAGCTTTAGGGGAATAATGAATAATGCGTATTAACCTAGATAAATTTTGGAAATAATCCGTGTCCTAATTTTGTAAACGAATATATGCTTAAAATAAAATTTAAAAACAATCTATATATATTATGCACTAGTCAATGGAATCCCCGCACCCCACTGACAACTAAATAAAGCTAAATCCCCCCGCATATCGTGGCATGTCTTTGTGTCTATAAACCCCTCATCCCGACCCCGGGGCACTCCACCAGATAAAATAGTTTAAGAAAGCAGTACCGGTACACTAGCTCATATTAGAAAAGTTTATTTCAAATGAAAAATATCATCAAGAATTAGGAATATATTAACCACTATTAAGTGGCTATGCATCCGATAACTCTAAAGGTTACGATCGGTATTGATAGGGTTAGAGCTTATATTTAATAGGATTATTTTCATTCCTCTATTCGGCCGGCCACATTTTTTTGTTTGCACTGATTGTTGCTAGTAAATTATACATTTGTTTTGTTATAAGTGTACTATATTTGAATAATTATTGTTTACTGATTATTATAATTATTCAATTTGTCACTAAGGTGATATCACCCAGAATTACCCATTTGTGAAGTTATGGAGCTTTTATGAAGATTCAGAGAGGAGTTTGCTGATTCTCTTGTGTAGAAATGAAAAAAACAAAAAAGGTATAGTCAGGGCCATAGCTAACATGTCATAATGGGGGGGGGGGGGGGGTGGGGGGCAACCCAGGTCAATGCAGCATTGATAGCTCGCGTATTCAGTTTTTTGTTAATAAACACGATGCCATGAAAACAAATAAAACATAGATACCACTGAACGTGTGTCATGTTGCAATAACTGTGGCAGCCCCTGGACACATCTTATCTGTACGTTTTCGGTATGGCATTAATTTACACATGTTGGGCACGAGGGACAAACTGTACATCTACCCGCCACCAAACCCACTAAGCGAAAGATCTGGTATTTTATAACGACATGCCGATTTTATCCACCGGGAAGCACACCATGGTTTATGAACGGAGATATTCATGAAAGAGAGACTGAGATGATGTCGGTGCATTGGAAAGTCTTTTATTTCAACAGTCAATTTGCCAATGACGACCAAAGAGTCTGCGGGAAATGTTTTGCCACCTTCTTGTACACTTCGCAACGAGCAAGTCCAGAACTTGTGAATGTTAATATAATTGATAAAAATATTATTGAGCATATTATAAGATCCCGATAAATATATAGCTCTATGAATAGCATGACCGACACGGTTGACGATATACACCTATATTTGAATGAAAGTTGAAACTATTGAATATATTAATTTGTTGAGTGTATATCGTATATCGTTGGGACATTCGAGTAAACAGCTTCACACATGTAAAAGAGAGACAGAGAGAGATAGATCGAGACACATAGAGACAGAGAGAGACAAAGAGAGACACAGAGAGAGACAGACAGAGAGAAAGACAAACAGAGAGAGACAGAGAGAGACAGATATATCATTGCTAACAATTCGTTTTATTGTTCACAGAATATATTTTTTCTCAGCTTATTATTTATTAAAATCTTGTACGACTTCCCTGTTCTGTATAATGTAATTAATACGCTTGGGCATATTTGAAATTATTTTATCGCCTATACAATACGAAATTGCCACGAAGAATTTTACAGTCCTCCCGCACGAGCCAGCGTGTGACTGCTTTGATGTAATTTAAATATTTGAGGTGTCTCAACATTTATGCACGCGATTGTAGGTCCTATGAAGTTTACACGGACATTGAATGAATGTGTCCTTTAATGTGTACACCTATGCACACTAGAGGTGTGCATCGGATCGGATTGGAGAGTTAGAATCCGACAATTGATTAATGATCGAAATCCGATCCGAAAAATTTGTATCCGGATCCGATCCAATGTCAATAAAACATGCCGATCCGAAAAACTGAAAAACTGAAATTATACCCTTTCCATTTTCCAATACATAAACTTTCATACAGGATACTGCGTTATTACGATAAATCTGAGTTGTCATCAAAATGTAAACCGTTTAATCAAATGAAAATTGAGCATATAAATAGATATTTTACATTACAGAAAGTGTTTTACAAATTACAAAATAAAGCTAATCGAGAAGTTTAACGTCAGAAAGAACATCTACATTTCAACAAAATCTACATCATCCATTGCTAATGTATCCCACGCTTTCTGTTTAAGAAAGCGACTGCCATACAACTTTTCCAATCCGATCCGACTGCTGAACAACTTTTCTAATCCGTTCGGATTCGTAGCGATAAATAGAAATTTCGGATCGGATTCGGATCGGATTTGTACATCTCTAGTGTGCACCCCTGCACCCCCCTGTAAATCCATCACTGCATCATATTAACCAAACCTTTGCATTTAATAACTATAAATTCAAATGTATGCACAGCAAGCGCGATTCTACGGCATGGTTCAATAACGTAAATCAAAAGCCCAAAAAGCCATGAAGATGAAATTTTCGAACGACAAGATATTTTACAATTCTTTTCAAGAAATTCCAAAGATCACAAATATGTAACATCCACACAGACGGTGTTTAGTAGGACCCCTTCCTTAGCAACGGATATAAGGTCTGCAAATCTAAGACCACGTTTACACTAGAGCAAAAGTTTCCGGATTCGTAAATGTTTCTGGATTCATCATAAACCGAGTATTCGGATTGGTAGGCTGTTTTCACTCGGGATTACTCGGATTCATAAGTATCCAGATACAAAGTTTTCACTTTAGATTCCGGATTCAAAATCTCCGGAGACGCTTTATTTCGGGACGTTTTATTTTGGATTCATCCTCTTGTGTGTAAACGGGAAAACGAATCCGGTACCAAAACGTTCCGGTTCGTGACGAATCCGGAAAAGTAATTAATACGTCCGTTACACCATGCCATATACTGTTTTCTTTGATGTAACGAAATATTTGTAACATATATAACTGTAAAATATGTAAAATATAATTTTTTTTAATTTAATTGATTTTAATAATTCATTTTAATAATTTATTTATTTAATTGATTTTAATAATTTATTTTAATTAATTTTAATTAATTTATTTAATTTCAAAAATATAATTTTTGTAACATATATAACTGTACCTCTTTTAGAAACGTTACTTGTTCGTCATCATCAGCTTTGCCAAAAGGCAATATTCAAAGAGATTCCCTGGTTTCAGGTAAATTGTTATACTTAAAGAGCACAAAATTCCAAATTTTCGCGCCAGTGTATATACAAAACTTTTTTCAAAAATTGGATAGTACCACTGATCTCAAAAATAGGACTGGATTGAGCTTTCTATTGTATCTGATGAGCTGATTTTGAAGCTTGCATATTTGCATAATGTAAATTGACAAGATATCATTTGAAGCTCCGAGTTTGCAAGCAAATCAAACTGGGACGGTCGCGAAATAGGTTTAGTGTCAGGCCAATATAGTTTCTTTGTTAACATTAAATGCATAAAATCTTGAACCTAATTTGACGTCTTATATTAGGCTTCGTCCACACGTAGCCGAATAAATTTGAAAACGAAAAAAAAATTTCCGTTTTCAAAAAAATCCGTGTCCACACGCAATCGTTTCTAAATCGTTTTTGGCGTCCACACGTAAACGCGAAAAGCGTTAAACGCGAGCCAACGGCGGCCATTACAAAGTCGCAGTAAATCTGTAGGTAGGCCATGAATCGTTTTACCCAACAATTTGAAAAATGTCTTCTGGTCCTCTTTATAGTAAAATTATTTTATTTTGTCGATGGTAAGAGCACATAATCCAACAAAAAACCTCATAGGATCCTCAATTAGTCCCTTAGTAATGGCGGACTTCCGGCTTCATTTTCTGAACAATAGTTGCTCGATCCAGTCTTCTTTCGAGATCAGTGGACAGTACGTGGTTTCGGATGAATGAGCGTCATTTCTCTGCCTCATGGTAAATAGTTATTATTTATGTCAAAGATTCTAATATGAATATTATTTAAAGGGGAATTGTACCAAAAAAATTAATTACTTTTAAGGCTTTTAAAGTGCCTATGAAACGAAAAATTCAACCTTTTTTTTGACCCACTTTGGTACTTCTTGATGCGCTGGATATTATGGTGCTATCGGTTTTCTGGGTACGGGAAAGTGCTTTTATCGACGTTCAAACATCGCTATTTTGATAGAAAAAGAGTCTGGGACCGAAGCAGCAGTCTAGTGACGTTGAAATATTACTGATGTTTGAGTTAGAGTAAACTTCCTCCCCTGAAAGCGAGATCAGTAATGATTTTTCATCAGAATCTATGTCGACTCTAACGTGTGAACCTCATCGCGCGGTCAAAGACAGGATTTGACCATGCGATGAGGTGGTGTACTTGTTGTGATTGAAAAATCGATACCACCATAAGATTTAGCGCATCAAGAAGTACCAAAATGGGTCATAAAAACATAGTAGACTTTTCGGTTCATATGCACTTTTAAGTATAATGTTTAGAAGTGTTAATAGTTTTACGGTGTCTTCTCTTGTACTCGAGAAATAACGTTTTCATGCGGCGTCCAGAAGCATAGAATACGAGAATGAAAACGTTATTTCTCGAGTACAAGAGCAGATACCGTAAAACTATTAACATTTCTAAACATTATACTTAAAGGCCTTTTGATTGATTGATTGATTTTATTATATTTAAACAGGGTATTCTCGTCACCAACAAGGTGTTTTTTATTTAAAAGTAATTTGTTTTTTGGGTGCAGTTCCTTAATACTCTATGCACCATTATAACATATATTCTGAAGGAGTTTCTCAGTTTAATTATTGCCTTCTTTCACTGGATCTGATCTCTTATAACCTTGTTTAGTTATTTCTCTTGCAGCACCCTTTTGAAGCTTTTGCATCATAATCGCACTACAATTAGAGAAATTATCCCATACAATATTACAATGATGGAATAAAGGTTTCATGTTCTGTGCGGGGTTTCTTTTCAATTTTGTCGTCATTGAGTGAATGACGTCAACATTGAAAAGAAGACCCCCGCAGTACATCAACTTTGAGCCGTCGAGCAAACTCTAAAATGGCGGCTTCCAGAAGCATAAAATACGAGAATGAAAACGCTATTTCTCAAGTTCAAGAGCAGATACCGTAAAAATATTAACATTTCGAAATATTCTTAAAGAGTGAGTATCAACTGTCGTGCATTGCACGTTTGTGTTTATCTTTCCGTTTGATGACGAAGTGTTTTCTGCTTCGTTACCAACTTGACGTGATAAATACAATGGAAATTCGCCGAGTCTTTTCAGAAAACCCTATGGACGCTTTCTTATTCGCCCACAATCCAAATACGTCGACTCGTTGGTCTTCCACGCTTCGCGTCAGTCAAGGCTGATATAATTCGAAACGAAAGTCAAGAAAACGTCGAGTTTTGTGAAAAATGCAGAAATAGTTACTTTCTAAGGTGTGTCTTTGTATAATATAGTTATTTCCAGCTTAGTTGAATCAAATTCTGTATTAGTTTTCCATTTTCCAGTTAATAATGAAGCAAAAATCACGATAAAAATTTGTAGCATTTAGGATTCCGTGACCGTGGTCAAAATATCGTAAAATTTCGCCCGATGCTGCAACCAATCAGGTTACAGGAAAGGCTAGGATTCTCCCCGCTCACGATGCAAAAAAAAGAATAATTTATATCAAGGATTGACGAGATATTTACGGATGTAGTTCACCAAGGGAATTTCGTGCTTCGAAAAATGGCCGACCAAGCGTACAATGCGTCACGGTTGACACTCACTCTTTAAAATGGTTGTTGTTTAAAAGTATAATTTATTTTTGAACTATGGTTTCCTAGGGTCCTATCCGATCCATGCAATCTCTCTCCCTTGATCCTTCCGGGACGTGGCTTTTATGTTCGTGCAAAGATCGTCAGCTTTACTTAGTACCAGTAATAGCTCTTGTTCTGGTAAGTAACCTCCACTTATTATTGAAGGATATTAAACCATATATTATGGAAAGTAGAAAAAATTGTTCTGTTGTTCTAATTTTGTATATTTTAATTTATATATATATATATATATTTATACCATTTCATCTCTATACCATTTCATCTCGTCTTACTCTGATGAAGGGCTCCGCTCGAAACGTCAGTATCTCGTCACTAAATTCTTGGCAGTTTACCACCTTTTCACTTTGCTATATATTCAAAATACTGTCTACGCAGCACTCTACTTTTTTATATATATATATATATATATATATATATATATATATATATATATATATATATATATATATATATATATATATATATATATATATATATATATATATATATATATATAATATATATATATAATATATATATATATATATAATATATATATATATATATATATATATATATATATAAACCTACTAGTAGTCTAATGCAAATGCTGTAATCTGATTGGCTACGCTACTCGTTATCTAATCGAGACCGAGTTGTCTATGAGCAGATAGTCAACGAGGGCGAGTTTAACGTAAACAAGTCTTATCAAACATTGTTCCAAATTTTCAGATAGTTTCACCTTTTTGTTTGTAGAAGTCTGCCCATTCAAAATGTAGAGTAGCTCGATGGCACATGATAAACAATCGCTCACAAAAAACAAGATTGTAATTACTTCGCTTCATATTTGGTGTAGATATACTCCATAGGTATAAGTGAATTCAATTTCTTATTCGAGTTGAGTACCCTATATTCGAGTGGACTATATATTACAAATCATGCATTCTCCAAAAATTATCCAAAAACGCATCTGAAACCTCCCCAAAACGAGAGTTTTCTGCCATTGTTTCGAGCGCGTTTAGGCATCATGGTCTATCACGAATAGACAACGGTTGAGTAGCCAATAAGAAAGCTGCCTTTTTAATGGACCATGGTCAGTTTCTACTAAGAACATATATTCAACGAGAGGCGAGTTGTCTTTTTAGTATCAACCATAAACAACCTTTCTTTAACGTAAAAAAGTCTTATCAAATATTGTTCCAAATTTTCAGATAGTTTCACCTTTTTGTTGGGATAGATAACATATGAGCGGGCCGATCTTTATCCAGTGATATACAAAGTACAAACTCGAGCCGATCGGACGCGAATATTTTATTTAAGAAATAAAAAAACGTGTCGCGTGTGATTATCGAGTTATAATGGCACGAGAGATGCGTGTAAAACACGAGGTGTTTAGTTAGCTTCTCGAGTGCCATTATAACTTGATAATCACACAAGACAAAGTTGTTTTATTTCTTTATAAAAGAACACCATTAAATTAACAATAAAGCCATGGAAAATGTAGATTTACCTGTTATAAGAGGCGTTGCTATGTGCGTTGCTAAGAAGCCTTTGTTGAAAACACGTTGGTGATTTTAGCGATGCAAATGCACTCAACGTTGCAGTTAAAACATTCTGTTGTGTTAGTACCTTGATTAGCTTTGTATCCAGGTATTCTTTGACTTCCTTTTGTGATTTAAACTACTTAAAATCCGTCGAAAACGACAAAATCTACGCGAAGAATCACGTCAGGTTATGCTTTATTGAGTTATAATGCTCGGTTTTTGAGCTCAGTAACCAATCAGACAGCGCGTTCTCGCTCATTTACTTCCGCTTATTTTATATAATGGCAAAATAGCTGAGGAAATTGAAGGAATGGTTTATGTAAATCAGAAAATGATTTTGTCATTTACATTTTTTCCAAAGCTGTTTTAAGGGTTTCAGAACGGGAAACACGAAAGGCTTTTTGAATTGCGGTGTCTAAGAGATAGATAGGATAGTCACGTTGAACAAAAAATGATCTCATTTCCCAAGATGTGGTCTCCAGGCCTTTTAGTATAATGTTTAGAAATGTTAAAAGGTTTACGATAAAATAACGTTTTCATTCTCGTATTTCATGCTTCTAGACGCCGCCATTTTAGTGTTTGCTCGACGGCTCAAGCTCGATGTCCAGCGGTGGTTTTCTTTTCAATTTTGACGTCATTGAGTGCTTGTCTTTTGTTCCGTGCACTCAATGACGTCAAAAATTGAAAAGAAATTCCCGCTGTACATCAAGTCTGAGCCGTCGAGTAAACTTTAAAATGGCGGGATCCAGAAGCATAAAATACGAGATCTCGAGTACAAGAGCAGATATCGTAAAACTATTAACATTTATAAACATTATACTTAAGTAATTTATTTTTTACTATATTTCCCTTTAATACAATATAAGCAGTTGAAAAGTGACAACGGGAGCTAGAAACAGGACAAAATCCCAATCCTTAATTGTCCATTCGTATGTTCCAGTTTAATGACTGTACTTTATATTTCACTTTGCATGTAATATAATATCCATGTGTTTTGGTAAAACACCATTTAGGGGCCAGAAGAAGTGGATTGCCCACCACACTGGAAAAACAACGATTTAAACTAAGTTTCCGCCACATGATAGGAAAGGTACTTTTGTGAATGAATCTACTTGCTATTAATATTCTATTCTCTTCATAACTCTCTTCATTTTGTCATCCTTTTTAATTTTCCTGTTTTTGTTCACCCGCTTGTTCGTTTTTTTACTTGTTTTTTCTTTAATCATCAATTTCTTGGTTTTCATTTTTCTGGCTTTTCCATCATTATCTTTTTTGCGTTTCTTCCTCCCTTCTTTTCCCCTCCATCCCTCGCCTCTCTCTCGTCCCTCCTTCCCCTCCTCATCCTTTCCCTCCTTTTTTCTCCTTCCCCTCCTCATCCTTCCCTTCCTTCTCATCCTTCCCCTCCTTCCACTCCTTCTCATCCTTCCCCTCCTCCTCATCCTTCCCCTCCTCCTCATCCTTCACCTCCTACTCACCCTTCTCCTCCTCATCCTTCCCCTCCTCCTCATCCTTCCCCTCCTCCTCATCCTTCCCCTCCTCCTCATCCTTCCCCTCCTCCTCATCCTTCCCCTCCTCCTCTTCCTTCCCCTCCTTCTCCTCCTTCCCTCCTTCTCACCCTTCTCATCCTTCCCTCCTCATCCTTCCCCTCCTTCTCACCCTTCTCCTCCTTCTCACCCTTCTCACCCTTCTCCTCCTTCTCACCCTTCTCCTCCTTCTCACCCTTCTCCTCCTTCTCACCCTTCTCCTTCTCACCCTTCTCCTTCTCACCCTTCTCCTCTTTCTCACCCTTCTCCTCCTTCTCACCCTTCTCATCCTTCCCCTCCTCATCCTTCCCATCCTTTCCCTCCTTTCCCTCCTTTCCCTCCTTTTCCTCCTTTCCCTCCTTCCCCTCCATCCCATCCTTCTCCTCCTTCCCCTCTTTCCTCTCCTTCCCTACCTGCCCTACCCACCTTCCAACATTCCTCCCTTCCATCCTAACATCCTTCCTCCTCAACTTCCTAACTTCCCATTCCACCTGTTTTCCACTTCCATCTATTCCCATTCTTCCATCCCTTCTCCTAATCTTATTTTTGTGATTTATTTTTAAACTTTGTAAGGAATAACAACGAGCATTGTTTGGTGGGAGCAATCACTTGTAAACACTCACCTTTGTATAGTGGGTACTGAGGTGAGCTGACATCTTATGCCAACGCCAAAATAGTCGATAAGTTCTTTCACAGTTTTTGATTTGATCCATTCGTTTTCCAAGATATCTATCTTTAAACATTTCTATTTGCAAGAAAAAACCGAGAGACCTATAACAGATCACAACAATTACCGACACCATACAAAAGACTTCTTCGCACTCACCAACGAACAATAGACCTACCGACAAACAATATACCCACGCTTAACGCATGACAAACAATATTGGCCCACGCTTAACGCATGACGGAACACCCACTCACACTAATTATGACACAAACAAACTATGACGTAATGAACCAGACGTATATATAGGCAAACATGACAAACACGCTTTACTTGACTCTGAAGATGACCGCCGCTGAGGCCGTCGAAAACGTCACCAACAATAGTCTTTCTCAAGACTACAACAACCTGGACGATCAACTTCACACATCTAATGATACTCCTAGCTAACCTATGGATTAGCATGCATGCCAAACTTTAATAGTTTCGAGCTCCACGACTATGCACCGAATTCACTTGAAATTTTCAGTGAACACTCTTGCCGGGCTTCTCTGTTCATTCAAGCCAAAAAATGCCAGCGAATTTTTCTCTTTATTGACACTATAGCACACTTTCCCTTTCTTCTCATATGCAGTTGGGTGAAATAATATTCGTGGACCTGCACAAGTTTGGTCAGACAGTGTTTCAAACAGCTGTCGAAGGAGCTGTGAAGAATTTAAATATTGTTAAAGATAAAGTGCATGGCACTTCGTATTTACTGGTAAGATCACGAGCTATATAGTTGTTGTATATATTAAGAGGTCTGCAAACGGTAGACCATCTACTCGATAAACAGAATTGTTTATTCCTTCATTTTGTTGTTAATGCCTGGCAATGGCCACTGATCTCAAAAATAGGACTGGATTGAGCTTTCTATTGTATCTGATGAGCTGATTTTGAAGCTTGCATATTTGCATAATGTAAATTGACGAGAGATCATTAGAAGCTCCGAGTTTGCAAGCGAATCAAACTGTGACGCTTGAGAAATAGGTTTAGTGTCTGGCCAATATAGTTTCTTTGTTAACATTAAATGCATAAAATCTTGAACCCAATTTGACGTCTCATATTAGGCTTCTCTCACTGGATAATTAGAGCCAACGGCGACCATTACTAAGGGACCAAAGTCGGCCATTACTAAGGGCCATGAATCGTTTTACCCAGTAATTTAAAAAATGTCTTCTGGTCCTCTTTATAGTAAAATTATTTATTTTGTCGACAACAAAAAACCTCATAGGATCCTCAGTTGGTCCCTTAGTAATGGGGACTTCCGGCTTCATTCTCTGAACAATAGTTGCTCGATCCAGTCTTCTTTCGAGATCAGTGGTAATGACTCATGATTACCTATACTTATTTGGATTCTAAAAACCTGTTTGGAACCGGTTTTTTCCCGCCCTTTTCTTCCGTGATCATTTTCAAAGCTGTGAAGATTTGCTTGGCGAAAATTGTGAGAAAAAAAGTAAGTTTTTTAAGAGTTGGATAATAAATAACTTATTGGATAGTTTAGTGTACAGTACGGCTGTATATTTCGCCAAAAATGGATTAGCATGAATGCCAAACTTTAGTGTTTATAACTGCAAGACTATGCCCCAGCTTCACATGAAATTTCCAGTACTTCTCTGTTCATTAAAGGACATTGGCAACAAAAATCAAGTTTGTCTAATATGAAAGAACTCGTAAAATGATAGAGTAACACGTTTTTTACTTCGTTTTTGAAATATTTCAGTTTGTTTGATATGTAAATGAGATGGTCTCTGACGTCAGGTGCAGGGTAGAGAATTTTCACTCATTAAAAATGTCTTATATCTCAGTGATTGCTAAGTTTGCAGAGGAGTTATTATGCGCACATTTTCAAGTAAATTTGTGGAACCATAGTTAGTAGAGAGAGATGGTTTGGAAGCTCCATTGTCTTTCAAGATGACGCAATGGTCATGTTATTGTGTTGGAGAAAGTGTTTATTATTGGTTGGAGAGATGTAATTCTATGGACACGTGACGATGAAGGACTACACTAATTAAATCCGAACGTTGTTATTGGATGACTGCTTCATTATACAGAAAATACAATACGTTCAGTGACCGTGAAAGTGAACAACAACATAGAACAATGACTTTTGCTGACCTTCCAAACCATCCCTTCTACTAACAAACTTGAAGATGGAACTAATATTTTTATTTTTTGAGACCATCTCATTTACATATCAAACAAACTGAAATATTTCAAAAACGAAGTAAAATACGGAAAAGTTGTAAAAGGTGTTACTCTATCATTTTACGAGTTCTTTCATATTAGACAAACTTAATTTGTGTTGCCAATGTCCTTTACGGGTGTTAAGACGTATTTCGATTTGCAGACCTTATATCCGTTGCTAATTAAAGGAAGCTTAGAATTGACAAAATTTGCCGTAGAATTTCACGGTTTTAAGAATCCATCAAGACAGTCTGTATGTAGTATATGTGGACAAAACTCTTTCGTCTGGTAATGTCATATGAGACGTCATCGTGACGTCATCGAAATATGAAAATTCCTATAATCTTCGAAGGTTTTTAAGAAAAATTATTTTTTTACATGTGATTAGAATGTGGACGGTTACCTTCATAAAAGTACGCATGGATTTTAAGAATTTTTAAAAATTAGCCGAGATATCGGATTTTTAAGGTCAATAAACACAATAAAATTTTCATAACTTCGTTTTTATTCAATTTATCAATGAATCCATACGTACTTTTTTGTAGGAAGTAATTTAGGTTTATATGATACCAAAAAATATAGCACACTGTCAAAAATGACGAAAATTATAGAGTTTTTGTGTTTGTTGATGACGAAAGAAGTTTGCCAACATATTCCACATATAAAATATCTTGGTTATACCATGGATAGTAAATAGACTGGATAGGAAACTGGCTGACGTCAGCGTTGAAACCTAGTTGCAATTCGTGATGTCACGAAGATGTCACGAATACACAGATTTTACTGAGTTTCTCTTCGACGTCTCCATATTTTCGCATTCATAGTAGCTATATTGAGATTCCAAAATGTTTCATCGTCTTACAAACCTGCCTAAGCCACGACCAAATGATCGAGGTAAATGTTGTTCGTCTTTGTTTCAGCTGTTTTCGTTTTGTGGTGAAGAAACTGGCGTCGCAAAACTACCGTTGTTTTAGTTGAAATTTGGGACGCGTTTTTCACCGTCTAAAGTTGGATCTTTTCGCCTAAAATGAGTAATGGTAGTCGGATATTCCATCGTAAAGTGGCATTGTGATATTTTTTGGCAGTTTGACTGTAATTTTTAGCTGTATTATCGCTAAACGTTGCGATTTATGGTGTTTTTGTTACGTCACGATTTGCAACTAGGTTTCACGCGACCAAACGCCATCAACTGGTGTCTAAACCAATCAGCATGCTGGAAACGTCGCACGTGATCTTAGTTTCCTATCCAGTCTATTTACTATCCATGGTTATACCTTGAATTTATTGGGCACTAAATGACCTGTCCTTAGCAACCGGTTGTTTAGCAACGGAATACGTCCGAACACCCTTAAAGTAAAAAAATGCCAGCGATTTTTCCACTTCGTAGACGCTTTAAAATTATTGAACCGTACCACTACTGTTTAATAAGTTATATTTATTGCCTTTGTGCGTACAGTTCACTGTAAACCTTTCTCTCTGCTTTTTAGATTCAAACAGAATTAGGAAGTATGTGGAAATTGTTGTTGGAGAGTTACTCTCTGGAGCGTTCGTTGCCGCCAGATGCCATTCTGTCAGCTGACCGACTGGGATTTGAATTGTTAAATCGGCAGTCAGCTCCTTTACATTCGTTGATCGTTTCACAACAGGATAATCCATCGTTACAGTTGGAACAAGTTCATTGTAAGGTTGGTGAAAGAATGATTATATTAGTAGGGGTGCACTGGATTTAGTATCCGGCCAGATCGGAGCCCCCCCCCCCCACTTTATTGTCTAGTTAAAAAATATTACAATATAGAGATCTTTAAATTAAAAAGTTAAAGAATCTAACTTTCATACTTCGTGACAGCTAGCCTTTAATAGGCTTAGTTATTTTTAACAGTCATCGACAGCCTACATATGCACGCAGTGTTTATAAAAGCATTGTTAAGTTAGAATCTGTTTAGAAAAACCGATTGTTGTGTTTCGCTTTTGAATTGTTAACGTTGGGCTGTTGATTTACGCTATTGACCATGCCGTAGAATCGCGCTTGCTGTGCATACATTTGAAGTTATATACTTATTAAATTCAAAGGTTTGGCCATCTGATTGGCTAACCGTAACTTAAGACACTTCTTTGCTACTCAAGCTTTAACACAAGCTCAGAAAAATGTCAATATTGTTCTGGGAAAAAAATAGGAAAAAATCCCTCTTGGAAAAATAGGAAAAAGGCTGAGTCAAAACCCGTTTTCATCCCATCACTATTTTACATCCACTGATCTCGAAAGAAGACTGGATCGAGCAACTATTGTGCAGCCACTGGGTAAAACGATTCATGACCTACCAACAGATTTACTGCGACTGCGCATGTCAAATTTCGCGGGTTTCATTTTTTGCCATCGGCGGACAATAGGTTCCTCGATCCAGTCTTTCGAGATCAGTTCACACCTCGCCACTGCGATTCCTATACATACATTGAAAACTCAGTAGTTACATGTACTTAAAGGATATTGGCAACAAAAAATAAGTACCTTTTCGATCAAAGTACGTAACTTAAATAGCAGGAATATAGTAGTTCGAGGTTGTAAAAATGCTCGTAAAGTGTTTTAATTGCACTGTCAAAGTTGCTAACCTGAATCATTGTCCGCCATCTTGGATGGATTTTCGATATGCGTGTGACGTCACATCCGGGGTAAAGCGAAATTTTTATCTATCCCTCCTCATGTCTTTATAAGTTTGAAACTTGATTTTTTGTGAATGTCTTCCTTATTCAAGTGAACCACAACATTTTAAAAAGCATTCCGCGGAAACTCGACTACCCACAGAGTAGTTTCATCAGATTACCCCAGCTGTGACGTCACCAACTTCCCAGTTAATTAGTCAAAGTATTACAACAAGATGGCGGACGACAGGATTGTCTTTGGTTGTACAAGAGTAGTTTTGTTTACTTGGATTACCTTCGTAAGCCTGTTTGTTAATCAGAAAGACAAAAATTGGAAATTGTGATTTTTCATCTTTTTTAGAGTGAAAACGAAGCTGTTCAACTGTCG
Organism: Chrysogorgia sp. JL179-B06; assembly: GCA_035772405.1. Classification (NCBI taxonomy): domain Eukaryota; kingdom Metazoa; phylum Cnidaria; class Anthozoa; order Scleralcyonacea; family Chrysogorgiidae; genus Chrysogorgia; species Chrysogorgia sp. JL179-B06. Next base: position 3,053,671 of record JAYKKM010000044.1, read on the forward strand.
GTCCAGTACGCTAGGAACCAGTTTTTTCTTGGTGTCCTTAATTTTGACACGAAGATTTTTGAGGTATATATTATGGATGTTGCATTTCTGGTCGCATTTGTTAGAACATCTGTTATACTACTCATCCTTCATCCTGTTTTCTTTAACCCTTTGCAGGGCCAGGCCGCCAATGTTTGTCGTAATGTCGTTTTTTTACAACCTATATTCCATCCAATTTAATTTCTCTATCACACGGTCAACTAAAACCGACTGGGGCATACATACACACCAGCCGCCATTACTGGCTTCGTTCCAGTCCTTATACATGACAGTCAGACTAGGGGACCAGTTATATTGCACCAAAATCAGTTTTCCTGAAAGTTCTTTGTCGCCTTACATGAAAATGGGTATTAGTTTAGAAATTTGGTTTGGTTTATTGTGTTTTTGGTAAATTAAAGGCCACCATTTTTGTTCTGATTGCGGGCACTTCACAATAGCATGACAATAGCATGATTTTAGTCTGTTGTGCAGGATTCCTATTCATGCTATTGTGAAGAATTTCTTTTCATAGTGTTTCTATCACGCAATGACATATGTTTAGCCATGTGTATTTTTCAATAGCAGTGTTTTGCTCCTCTGACTCACAGGTGTTTGATGTGGATCGAGAAAGTCTTCCGATGTTCATTTATGATCTAGATGAGCTTACGAGGAAAGTATTGTTGACAGACAGACTGTTGTTTACTGTGTCTGGTAAAAGAAATAAGGTAAGTCATTATTCAACTTTCACGAAATGAAACAAAAGTGCTAAGCCAAAGGAATAAGTTGACTCGATCGATTCGATGCGTGAACCCCTCTCGTTTACTAACCTTAATATTAACCCTAATCCTAATACTAATCCTAATACTAATGCTAATACCAACCAACCCATTAACTAACCCTAATACTAACTCTAATACTAATACTAATATACTGTACTAACGCTAACCACCAACTACCAACAACTCACTACCAACTACCAACAACTCACTACCAACTACCAACTCACTACTCACTACTAACTACCAACAACTCACTACCAACTACCAACTCACTACTCACTACTAACTACCAACAACTCACTACCAACTACCAACTCACTACTCACTACTCACTACTAACTACCAACAACTCACTACCAACTACCAACTCACTACTCACTACCAACTCACTACTCACTACTCACTACTCACTACTCTGCACTACTCGCTACTCACTACTCGCTACTCACTATTAACACCTAACACTATCCTTTTCTGAGATATAACTTTTTTCTGTAGGCACAAATCAACATTATTTCTAGTCAAATGGCAGAGATTGCTATGGCTGGAACTAACACAAAGATTAAGGTAAGTCTGATTGCAGCTCAGAGTGTTTTCATTTGACCGTGGTCCTGACCACCATCTTAGTGTACATATTACTGATCTACATATGAGCATGCATGATCGAGGAACTATTGAACAGAAATTGAAGCCGGGAGTAGCTCACGACCACCATTTAACAAATAGATTCCATTTTGCCGTTGTCTGTTCAGTTATAAATGCACAGATGACGTCAGAACGTGGTAAGAACAAAAAAGTGGCCCACGAGACGATAATCAAGCGGGTCACTGATGTTCTTACCGCGTTCTGACGTCATCTGTGCATCTATAACTGAACAGACAACGGCAAAATGGAATCTATTTGTTTTATACAACAAACCGGCTTATTAGCTCTTTGGCGATTTCTGGGGCATGTAAAAAGATAAAAGCAGTCATCTGTCCTCTAATAGATCAATGATAATGCGCATAGTAAACAGGTTATTGTATAAATGAGATATATCGACCACCTTCAATAAAAACAAACAAGAAAATAAAGGCCATATACTAATCTACTTGTTCGCCTCGTTTACTCGGTCGGTCAATGTTCTCCATTACCAGTAACCGGTAAAATTTACCGCGGTCTCTATAGCAGCATTACTGATTACCTACTGTAATATCATGGCTACCTCGAAATCCTTTGTTTCACGAGGGGCGATTAATCTCTAAATAACCTGATCAATCACCTGCATAAAACATTAGGTACGATTAGTAACTAATCTTATACCTAATGTTTATGCATTAGGTACGATCAGTAACTAATCATACCTGATGTTTATGCAAAATACATGTTTTATTTTACTCAAATTGCACTGCCAAACACGCTACTCATCCAGCTTATATATCTGCTGAACTATACTCTAAAACATTTCAATGGAATAACTAATGAAGACATGAAGTGAACCATTACTTCATTGTCGAATTCCCAATAACCATTAATAGCAACTCACAAAGTTTTATTCCATTTCAACTTGTTGAATTTCCTATTGTCTCACTAGCCATAATATTACAAAGTAATAGCATGGCATTACGGTTGATTAGTGATTAAATGTCCCTCAAGCCTCGGGAGGTTTAGTAAACCTTTACTAAACCTCCCTCGGCTTTCGGGTACATTTAATCACTGATCAACCTCAATGCCATGCTATTACTTATAATAGCAGCCTAGAGTTCTCATACATTTGTAAAGGATGGTAAAATATGTCGCGTAAAAAATGCTTTTATCGTTCCAGTATTGCCAAGATATATGTTTCCATACTTTAAAATAAATACTTTGGTGCTCCGAATACTGAAAATTGTATTGCCGAGCTTCTAGATTTCAAAATATTCCGGAAGAATGAAACGTTTGTAGAATGCGCAACCGAAATCAAATTTTGGCCGCCATTTTGCGGCGAGCTCGTAAACATTGCGCGGGAAAAGTGACTCGTTCCCAGGGTAGACGCGCAAAAAATGGCGTCTAGGATAATCAACGACGGCTTTTCTTCGCAGTTTTTGTCTTATCGAGATAGAAAGTGGGTGCGGGCAATTTTTGCGAAAATTGCGCAAAAGTGCTACTGCGATGAAAAACGTGAAAACTTGAGAAGAGTTGTAACTTTCTAATTTTAATGACTTAACACCGGGTACTTACATACTGAAAAGATTTTTCCCAATTCGAATTGGAAGTACTATATTTTGCAATTCTTTCAACGTTTGCCATTGACCGCTCGTCGCCAGCTAGTACTCGGGAAGTAATGGGTCGAGTATGAGTTGTGAGGTCATCCAATCAACAGTGAGACTTCTATACGGTTTTAGATATTGTAGATATTATCACTGTCACTTGATGACATTTATAAGTCTTGCAGTGTACAAAGGTCAAGAAAGCGAAGCAAACTCAGCTAGCATGCAACATGCAACAACAAGGTTGATTGGATGACGTCGTCACAATTTGCGGGCCATTCAAGCGACAACTTAATAATGGCGAAGGACATTTTCGTCTCTTGTCTCATAAAAATGTCTCGACATTACTTCATTCAATTTCCAGAGTAAGGTCGCAGCTCAAAGAAGATTGCCTCTGATTGGCTGAACCAATATTCTTGGTAGTCTTGGCCAGGTAGTCTTGGCCAGGTAGTCTTGGCCAGGTAGTCTTGGCCAGGTAGTCTTGGCCAGGTAGTCTTGGCCAGGTAGTCTTGGCCAGGTAGTCTTGGCCAGGTAGTCTTGGCCAGGTAGTCTTGGCCAGGTAGTCTTGGCCAGGTAGTCTTGGTAGTCTTAGTCAAGCACAAATATGATTGGATGACTAAATATTTCGCCGCCTAACTTGTTTTTCTCTTTTCTTCGCAGGAAAAGCCATGCAGTCGTATCCAGCAATTTCTGTTGCCTCCCGGAGAGACAGTTCTCGGCATTTATCGTTTTACGTTGTACACGATTTTACAAAAGATCAGGAAAATGGGAGACAACCGGCCAGTGCACCCTGTGGATGGCTGTCTAGTTATTACAACAGCTGCAGTGTATGAAATTAGGCCAAGGTAGAGAGCATGTGTCTGTCTGTCTGTCTGTCTGTCTGTCTGTCTGTCTGTCTGTCTGTCTGTCTGTCTGTCTGTCTGTCTGTCTGTCTGTCTGTCTGTCTGTCTGTCTGTCTGTCTGTCTGTATATGTGCGTCATTTTGCCAAAACCAAAAACTAATTATTTGAAGAAAAGCTTTAAATTTACTGGGTCTAAATTATGGAAGCTTCAAAATACGTACTTTGTCCTTTTTTTATTTTATTTATTGTAAATATTTCGGCTCTCCTGAAAAGCAATTGAATTTTGATGAAATTCCGAATTCAAATAAAGCTCTGTCTGTCCGTCTGGTCTTACCTATAGAGTTTCACCTGAAGAACTATTCATTGACCTTGCTGTAAATAATGTCGACACTACCGCTGCTGACAGACTAGCTATCATCACTGGATTGGATGTTAATACCTTATATGAAGTAATGTATACAGTTTTTGTTTTTTATATGCATTGATGACAGATGGTAATTAAAAGGTGACAAGAATTATGCACCTTGTCAGAAGACAATGGTATAGATACGATCAGTTAGATAAAGTTTAGGCGCCGGTATTCAGTTAAGTCGACGCGATGATTCTATCCAAGGAAGATTTACAAATATAGTAGATTCTTTATAGATATGTCGCATAACATATGTATTATTATTTTTTATTTAACAGCAAGCTGGGGATATAGCTATGGAAGCTGGGCAATTAAGTCATGCTCTTGATCTCTACCAAGCATCAAAGGTGAGATAAGATGACTTAATTATGACATAAACGATGACGTAATGTACCAGACGTGTATTATATATATATGTGTATGTATGCATATATGTATAAATGGATAAAAAGTTGAAACTGATCTTGTGTAAAACTTTATTAAAAGGTTAAATTTTCGATCACTAACTGTGATCTTCATCAGAACTAAAAACTTAAGACTAGAGAACGCCTGCGTCCAATCTCATTAAATATTATTACACGCAGTCCTTAGGCACCACAACAATGGTGTATAAGATTGTGGAAATTCACATTTTTCATTGACCGTATTACTAATAATGTCTACTGATCGCTTTTATCACATATATATATATATTTTTTTCCGGTCCGTATCCTACCAAATCCTGCTTTCTGAATGGTATTTCTGGGCGGTCCGTATGAGCCCATACGGACCGCTCGACATAATTTCAGTTTTAAATGCGTTTTATAAGCCGTAAAATATTCTAAAAACACTTGAAAATGAACTCAAACGAGATTGAACATATTGAAAGACATATAAGTGATATTTTTATCCGGATAGAGACTTAACTCTCAATTTCCTTTGACGAAGAAAAAGTACAGACTTTTCTTTTTTGTCCACTGACTAGAAATACTGATGACGACCAAAAAAACAAGCCAGGATATTAAGGGAAAAATAAATAAATTATTTACCGTTTTGGTCGGTCCGTATTGAGAAATATTTCCCTTGGTCTCAAAAACGTCCCTCGGCCTGCGCCGTTTTTGAAATATTTCTCCATACGGACCTCCAAACCGGTAAATAACATATATATATATATATGTATATATATATGCACGCTTTATTTTTCTTGTAGTGTCCACACTGTGTGAGGGTAAAGAAGTTTTCGCAACATGCCAGCATGGCTGATGTTATTATATACATACACGAGGTAGACATGATTATGATACTAATGATGGTGGTGGACTAGTAGTGATGGCGATGATGGTGGTGGTGATTATGATGGTGATGATGGCAATGATGATGGTAGTGATGGTGGTGGTGGTGGTGATGATGATGGTGACGGTGACGGTGACGATGGCGGTGGCGATGGTGGCGATGGTGGCGATGGTCATGGTGGTGATGATAACGGCGATGGTTATGACGATGATGATAGTGATCACGGCAATGATGATGGTGACTGCGATAATGGCCATAGTGATGATGATTATGATTTATGATAATGATGGTACTAATAACTGTGGCGATAAAATGATGACGACTTTTAATATCTTTGTCATAGATTTTGTTCAAACCAGCTGATGTTTCATCTGTGGAAAGGAAGGAACTCGCAAATATGGCTGTGAAATGTTTTGTTCAACAGGTTAGTAGTAGGACGTACACCTGAAAGTATCAACTAAAACTCACGGATGATGAGGATGATGATGTGGAGGATGATGTTTTTGAGGAGGAGGATGTTTTTGAGGAGGAGGATGAGGATGATGAGGATGACGAGCCGAGGATGACGAGGATGACGAGGATGAGGAGGATGATGATGACGAGGATGACGAAGATGACGAGGATGATGAGGAGGAGGAGAAGGAGGAGGATGATGAGGAGGAGGATGATGATGATGAGAATGAGGATTACAGGATGATGACGAGGAGGAGGAGAATGAGGATGAGGATGATGAGGATGATGATGAGGGGGGTGATGATGAGGATGAGGATTACATGATGAGAATGATGATGATGATGAGGATGATGATGAGGATGATGATGAAAATAACCTTTAATAAGGAACCCTGATTACTTACACAGTGGTTTTTATCAGCGTCCTAACATAACTAATTTACATGAATCAACAAAACTTATACTAAGACAACGATCATACAGTGATATAAAACAGTGATATAAAATCATACAACAGTGGTACTTTAATTGATCAAATAGATAAATCAATACCATTCCAATAATCAGAGACACGAGAGGTCACAACATTTTCTGTTATCTCTTGCAGATATTAGAAAAAGACTCGAAAAGTGAAGAAATGATTAAGTTGAACGATGACTTCTGGTAAGAAGTTCTAATTTAAGTGTCTATCCGGGGTTTGTGGATTTTACATATTTGTGATCATTGGAATCTCTTGAGAAGAATTGTAAAATATCTTGTCGTGCTAAAATTTCGTCTTCATACCTTTTACCCCTGCTGAAGTGATTTACTATTCACTGGAAATGACGTCAAAGCAGGGACACTCAAAAACATTGCACATTGATTCAGCAGTGAAATACAATGAAAGTTTGGGAATTGAGCGAATTTTGTCTGAACAGGTGTGTTTAAAGTTCAGAGCCAAACTTTCTTTGTATTTCACTGTTGAATTAGTGTGCAATGACTTCGCGTGCCCCTGCTTTGACGTCATTTCCTGTGAATAGTAAATCAACTTTAGCAGGGAAAAAAGGCATGAAGATGAAATTTTCGAACGACAAGATATATTACATTTCTTTTTGGTAGAACCAAAATATTACGAATATGTAAAATCCCCAAACCCCGGATAGGCACATTAAAGTGTGCATGAAACGAAAATTAAGTTTTATGTATTTAGAGCTCTTTCATATTTCACGTCGTTCTTGAGATATTTTTGTCGTTAATGTCTGGTAGTGAAATGGTGTTCTAAACGAAATAGCGTGTTTTTCTTGTTTTATTCCAGTCAGTTCATAAACGATAATTTCGATTACGACGAACACATTGCGTTGGAACTTCTTGCATCGTATGGACTAGAAGAATTTCTTTTTCAGGTGGCCAAGGTCAGTGGATTTTAAATATAATTATAATTACAAAACGCTTCTTAAACACAGAGCGCTTGTATATATTGGCGGTGAGATGCTCACCGTGCCAATCATAATTAGTTCAATTACTGTGATTGGTCAGGAAACAAAGAGAAATCTCCATTGTTTCGAGACTCCATTGTTTAAATTGATTTTTAAAATTTCAAAGACTCCATTGTTTCGAGGGGGAGGGGCTTCCCCTTTATGCGAGCACGCTGTGTTTAAAGTGCCCCTAACTTCAAAACATTTTATTGTCTTATTTGGAAGAACTTTTAAAATGATAAAGTAACTTCTTTTGAGGATTTTCGTTTCTTTGCTTTCTTTTTGAGATATATCAGTTTGTTTGATATGCAAATGTACGGAATTTACGTCACACATGCATAATGTGTGTGTATCTCTTTCATTCTCGAACGAAATCCTTTAAAATCGAGAAGTTTGGTGTTGCGGGAGAAACATGCACACGTGTTATTCACACGTGTTTTTATTTGATGAACGAAAAGATATATAACATTCTCATATCAAACAAACTGATATATCTCTAAAAGAAAGCGAGGAAACGAAAATCCTCAAAAGAAGTTACTTTATCATTTTAAAAGTTCTTCCAAATAAGACAATAAAATTTTTTGAGTTTAGTGGCACTTTAAGTTCAAACCATTAGGCATAAACGTGTTCAATTTATATACGCCCAAAACCCCAACCTCGTACCCGGGATGGGAGGGGAGTGGAACGAGGGAAGAGAAGACCCTATGTTTTCACAGCGATCCGGCCCCCCGGATGATATAAGCGAAAATAAGCCAGGTTACAAAATAATCCAATATCCTTGGAGTCACGTGACCAGCCTTTACCAAGGATAATTTAAAAATATTACAATTTATTGGAAAGACAGTACGGACTGCAGACAGAAGTTGAAAGATGGTGGATTACTTCGAAAAATACGTTGATTTACTGGACATTTGTTGCTGCATGTCATAGTGTCATATTAAAGATAAATTTTGATCAACGCCTGCACAGTTCGAATTTACAGTCTGACTATGTGACTATTATTTTAAATATTAAAAGTGTTCAAAGCATTTATAGGGATTTCAAATTTCTGGTGTGGTTATATTTTTAAATTATCTATATACTGATACTGTACTTTCAAGTTTGTGGTATGTTTTCACAGCGATCCGGCCCCCCGGATGATATAAGCGAGAATAAGCCAGGTTACAAAATAATCCAATATCTTTGGAGTCACGTGACCAGCCTTTACCAGGGTCTTCTCTCCCCTCGTTCCACTCCCCTCCCATCCCGGGCACTGAGAAGACCCTGGGTACGAGGTTGCCAAAACCCCTCCTCTTAGTCGGATCATTTGCATCTGTCCTATCAATTACTTTAACTATTACATCATCTAATCCCTGGTGCAGGCCTTCGGTGTAAAAATGTGCATACAAATGTCCCCAGCTATATTCCTCTGTCCTTTCCGATATCGATTTAGACTGCTTCTATGTGTTAATACTTGATAACTGGTGTAGTGAATGTGGGAGAGCTTGGAGTAGACAGACGATACATGGACGATCGTCAAGCTCATATCCTCAGAAAAATGATTCTGAGTCCTGGACAGGAATCGAACCTGTAACCTTCTGATTACCGGTGAGACGCTCTAACCATTGAGCCACCGAGACTCAGATGGAGAGCGAAGGTTACAATGATGTCTGAGGATTTCAGCGTGACAATCGTCCATGTATCATGATTATTATTATTCATATTATATTTTAAACATTTAGGCGCGTGGTTTGATTAAAGAAGCACTGGATGCCTTATCGAGAAAAGGTCATTACCATCTATCTCAAGCAAGCCAGACATTTTTAATTGCTAAAGGTTTCGCAGACGCCGTTTGCCACAGTTCAAACGGTAAGTTGTCAATGAAATCATCCCTTGAGTCTTGTCAACTTGTGTGTCCAAATTATAATGCTATTTTCATTAATTTTTTGTATGTTTTTGTTTTCTCCAAATTTAGGTGCCTTTCTGCGTTGTTTATCCCCAGAGAATACAATACAGCTTGTCCTTGCTAAGGTAGCTCCTCTTTAAATAGCGGTGTCTTGCCTGCCTGCCTGCCTGCCTGCCTGCCTGCCTGCCTGCCTGCCTGCCTGCCTGCCTGCCTGCCTGCCTGCCTGCCTAGGTGGTAGGTAGGTAGAGTATGTAAGGTAGGTAGGTAGGTTGGTAGGTAGAGTATGTAAGGTAACCTACCTACCTTACATACTCTACCTACTGTACCTACCTCCCTACCTATCTAGCTCCCCCCTACCTACCTATCTACCGACCTACCTACCTACCGTCCTACCTTCCTACCTACCTACCTACCTTACATACTCTATCTATCTATCTACCTACCTACCTACCTACTTATATCAAACTATCTATTTTGATTTAATTGAAAGTATGTTCCTAGCATTGTTTTTTCTTCTCTAAATATTTGTTCTAGCCTGAGTCTATCCTACCTCACCTGCAATACGTCGAGTCATTACTGCCAGTTCTCAACGAGACACATCTGTTACGTATTGCCAAACTGTTTGACCCCTCTAGGCCTGCGGCCAAAACCCTTTTACAGCAATTTGCAAGCACGCCAAGACATCAAAGGTACACGTGCTTTTATTCAACGTAACCTTTCCTAAGTAAATCTTCAAGATTAAGGTGGCTCCTGTGGTTTTATAACCGCGAGAGAGGTGGGTGCTAATTTGGCGGGAAATGTACTGACAATCGGGAATTTTTCGGACGTCACACGTCAAAAAAGCCCCAAAATAAACGCAAATATCTTGCGTTCCTTTGGTGAATTGTTTTGAAAAGTTGCACACTTCCAAGATGAAGCTTATACCTTTATAATTCTGGGTTTTTGTTTTTTTAATTCTATCAGATGATATCATGACGAGTTCTGTATAATGGTGGTAATGCCGGGATAAGAATTGGGTTAAGATAAGAATTTGATTAAACTACAATGTATATATTCCAACACTCATTAAAATGTATATATTCCAACACTCGAAACGTTCCATCAAAAATCCTGAACCTGTAATTTAATCGAGTGAAATGCCAAATATTACTTGTTGCTGCCACAGGCAGCACACTAATCTTGACTTGGGTTGCTGTGTCTCGTACCCAGACCTCTTCGCGGAACTATGTATAGTCGATCTACATTGAAATCACGCTCAATTTTTCATGGATGTCCACAGATTTATGACGTAACTCGTAGATATTCGTATAATCGCTGGATGCGGAAACTATTCGAATCAAATGTTCGGATAGAACGCGCCAACGGCCTGCATGCAAACAAAATAAAATCTCTTTAGCTGCTAGGGTCACGATATGTTGTGAAGAGCATCGTTATGCAATCGTAATATAACGTGTTCTGCTTTAGTGCTGAACTTCTGGCAGTTAGTTTATCGACTGCTATAATGTCAACTTTTTGTGTTCATATTTAACTGCATTTTTTTATGCAAGCCTTGTACAGAGAACTATGTTATACAACTATTTTATCTTTATGTTCAACTGCATTTATATGCAACTGTTGAACTTACATCTGTTGACTTCAATAAGCCCGCCACTTATTTGTGCTATTTTGCACAATATCACAACTGCCTTGAATTTTGAGGCAGCACTTTCCTTGCGATAGTAACTTCTAGTAATAACCCAGAATCTTATCCCGGCATTACCACCACTTTATATACAGAACTCGTGACTAGGCTCTCGGCAACAGCTTCCGTAGCTCAGTGGTCCGAGCACTGCACTAGCATCGTAGAGTCGCGGGTTCAATTCCAGCCGGAAGGCCTTGAAGTTTCATTTTTCACAACTGGTCCTGGTTTGGTCTTAAAATGTATATATTCTAACACTCCGCGAAATTTTCCTTCACCATAAATCCTTAGAACATGCAGTTTAATCAAGTGAAAGCCAAATATTACTATTTTATAATGGTGTGTTTGTTAACTTGACGAGACCCAACTAGGTGTTCCCATTGACTTTACTTGTGAAGATGAAAGGTCAATGGCTTCCAGTAATAAATGGTTTTGCTTGCGTTTCCCTAAGAATTAGTAGATAATTACTATGTATTACATGCAAATATTCAAGAAATGGACGTTGTCTTGGTTGTCTTTACAGAAGTCTCTCTGGTGGATCACAGGCGTCCATGGACAGCTACTTGAATTTTCGGGTACTGTATGAATGGCTATATATTTATCATTTATTATATAGACATTTACCACTATTATTATTATCAACACAGCATATTTTCTTGTCCTTTTGCTTTGCAAGTTGTCTATTCTACCAACGTTCTTTGTGTTTCTCACATCTTACAATATATTTGCACTAGTTTGCAGGTTTACAGAATTTAAGCAGGCCCGGAGCTAGGGGGGGGGGGCTGTGTGTGGGTGCGACACCCCCCAAAAATCTTGATACGAGTTTAAGTCGGCAGAAGTTATATTTTAGTCGGCAGAAATTATATTTTTATAGACGTGTTCGATTTAACACGGACAAGTAGAATCAAAACAACCAAATTTAAGACTCACAAATCTAATGTTGATATTAAATGTTTTGTTTATATGTAAACGTAATCAACGAGAGAACACCAAAGAAATAAATTTATTAAAATGTCATCATGTTTTCATTTCGTATTGAGAGTGCGTTATTAACGTAGGACTGATTAACCATTTCACCAGCTGACCAGGGTCATTTTAGTAGACACCCAACGGAAAGACAATATTTTGTAGTGGCGGATCCACGCACACGGCGGGCACCCAGCTTTAAAATTCCGCAAACAAGTGTTTTCTATTTTTTACCATGTCAAGACGAAGAAGTCGGAGTGATAAATGCAATATTATATGACCGATTTGTTTTGGTAGCTTATCCAATTTTCATTGCAAAAGCCAGTTTGCATGCACTCATAGATATTTTAACATGGGTTCCAAGATAAAACGATGGACGTTTTCAGATGCCTAAAGGCTAAAGTGTATATATTGGTTCTGTACTACTTCTGAGTTTATACTAAAGTGTTTCATAATCTTGATGCCCCTTTGTAATCGTGCATTTTTAGCAACGGCGTGGTGCCCTAATTTTGCAAAAATTATTTTCAGAAATCGCCGGAAAAGCACTTCTGGGCTTTGCAAAATTAAAAAATTTCCTGGGGTTACATCCCCCAGATCCAAGGAGTAAGATACACCACAACGTTCTCACCACAACGTGATTCTTCATGTGTGCCCCCTCTTTCGAACAACCCTGGATTCGCCACTGTTTTGACAAGCTTCGATCGATAGGATGTAGTCGGTACAAGCTAGTGTCAGTCGGTTGAAGTGAGCTTAAACCCCCCCCCCCCCCTGTAAAATGTTCTGAGTTCGGCCCTGAATTGAAGTAACACTTTTCAGTGAATATGACCGTGACGTCATGTGTGTTGAATTTCGTACTTTTGTGCTATCTATCGTGGGCCATGTATTGCTCAGTTTATGTTGTAATAACATTGTCGTATAATTTAGGATGATGCAACTGGCCCAGGAATTCCCGACCTTTTGCAGTTATTTCTTTCAACTCTTTTGGTGCTGAACTCGAAACGACCTTTTGATAAGTTTCCTGACATGTGAGTACCCATTTGAAAATCATAGTCACTTTAGGCGTGACGACGTCAACTGGGGTGAGACATGAGGAAGGGTCGGGGAGGTGTGGGTGATGTGAAGCTGGGTAAGGGGACGCTTGTCGTGATGCTCTGTGGTTGGCTGGAGTGAGGCCGTTAGTGTGAAGTGGGGTGATGGTGTGCTTCGTCGGAATAAGACCAATATGAGGAAATGAGATGATGGTAGCTGTGGTTAGGTGGAAAATAGTCAGTAACTGCAACATACTATGTTGCAGTTAGATGACGTTGGCTGTGATGGTGTGGTTATTAGGTAGAGTATGATGAAGCGAGGTGATGTTGTAGTTGGTTGTTGTGATGGTGTAGATAGGTAGAGTATGGCCAGTATGTTGAAGTGAGTCACGGAGACGGTGGTGGTTATGATGTGTTTAGGTGTAGTATGGTGGAGTGACTTGAGGTGACGGTGGTAGTGATGGTCGTGGGGAGTTAGGGTTATAGGTTTATGGAATATAGAATCATGCTTCACAATCTTGATTTTGGTTAAATTTTAGGTCGCTTATCTCGGAACATTGTGAAGATAAAACAAAATCTCAAGAACTGGTAATTCAGCATATATTACTTGAGCATGCAAAAACCTGTAATAATCCTTCTAAGAAGTTCCATAAACACATACGGGACCCAATGGATAAATCTCCGGGGAGGGTAAAACGTTCTTGTAGGGTAAAAAGATCCGGTAGGGTTAAAATAGCCTGGGTAAAAAGTGCCAGGGGGTAAAAAGTTCCGGTAGGGTTAAAAATATCCTGGGTAGAAAGTGCCGGCATTCATGGCAGCCGCAGAGAAACAAGTGGAAACCAAAAAAAAAGTTTTACCCAATCTTTCAGACACTGAATTTTCTTCTACCCAACCATCACTAGATGGATTTTGATGCAACCATATACATGTTATACTGCATACACTTATATACACATACATATAGACATGGATATACATTATCATACAGTGTCATACAGTATCATACAGTATCATACTTCAACAATACATGTTACCATTAAAGCAAATGTTGAAGTTGCCAGTTCTAACTATATAGACATCTCAAACTCATTAATAATTTATGAGTCGAAAACAAAGGAAATCAGCAGCGAGGTTTGGATATTGGAGGAAGAAATTACATAAATTAAGCCAACTTTCACCTCGATTTTCTCTTAAAATACTGATTTGTTTGAGATGTAATAACAAAATTTAGGATTTAACTAGCTTTCCCAGTATTATATTTCAATACGTGGCAAAGATACAAAATAGAGAGCCTGATTTAGCTTTTCATTGTTGTTTAAGGAAGAATCTATTTTACGAGGTGGAGTCCTTCCCGAACATGTTACACTGTCTTGTGGTCAGCAACATTCCGCGTTAGTTACCGCTGATGGTGACGTGTACACGTGGGGAAAGTCGTGTAATGGCAGGTAACGGGGTCTTTTGTCAGTTATTTACATGTGGGGTTAACAATAGCATAATGTTAGAGTAAAGGAAGAGAAAAAAAGAGATGAGTTCTTAGAAGAACTCTTTAAAGACTTGAGAAAATAATATGCTGAAAAGAAAAGCACGATTGATTTCGGCAGACAACTTATCAAGTGCTACGTCTGCTAACTAATCATTACATATTCAAAGGAGAGAGGATTTCCATAATTGAGAATTCCATAATTGAGAATTCCATAATATATTCCTTTATTATATATTCCTTTTATTATATATTCCTTTATAATATATTCCATCATTATATATTCCTTCATAATTTACTCATTCATAATATATTCCTTCATAATATATTCCTTCATATATTCCTTCATATATTCCTTCATAATGTTTCCTTCGTAATATATTCCTTCGTAATATATTCCTTCATAATATATTCTTTCATAATATATTCCTTCATAATATATTCCTTTCTTATATATTCCTTTTATTATTCCTTTATAATATATTCCTTTATTATATATTCTGTCATAATATATTCCTTCATAATATATTCCTTCATAATATATTCCTTCATAATATATTCCTTAATAATATATTCCTCATTATATATTCCTTCATTATATATTCCTTCATAATATATTCTTTTATTATTTATTCCTTCATAATATATTCCTTTATATATATTCCTTTATATATATTCCTTTTATAATATATTCCTTGATAATATATTCCATCATTATATATTCCTTCATAATTTACTCATTCATAATATATTCCTTCATAATATATTCCTTCATATATTCCTTCATATATTCCTTCATAATGTTTTCCTTCGTAATATATTCCTTCGTAATATATTCCTTCATAATATATTCTTTCATAATATATTCCTTCATAATATATTCCTTTCTTATATATTCCTTTTATTATTCCTTTATAATATATTCCTTTATTATATATTCTGTCATAATATATTCCTTCATAATATATTCCTTCATAATATATTCCTTCATAATATATTCCTTAATAATATATTCCTCATTATATATTCCTTCATTATAATATTCCTTCATAATATATTCTTTTATTATTTATTCCTTCATAATATATTCCTTTATATATATTCCTTTATTATATATTCCTTTTATAATATATTCCTTGATAATATTATTCCATCATTATATATTCCTTCATAATTTACTCATTCATAATATATTCCTTCATAATATATTCCTTCATAATATATTCCTTCATAATGTATTCCTTCATAATGTATTCCTTCGTAATGTATTCCTTCGTAATATATTCCTTCATTATATATTCTTTCATTATATATTCTTTCATAATATATTCCTTCATAATATATTATTTTATTATATATTCCTTCATAATATATTCCTTTATTATATATTCCTTTTATTATATATTCGTTCAATATATTTCTTTATAATATATTCCTTTATAATATATTTTTTATATGGGTATTTTACATATCCGTAATATTTGGGTTTTCCTGAGCAAAATCATAATATATCTTGTCAGCCGAAAATTTCACTTAATGGACTTTTCTGCTGTTAAAGTTATCGGATGTGATGTCACAAGAGGCATTTTGTGGCAAGTAACAAAAGAAAACTGGAATGCCTCTGATCAGCAAAAAGACTGAGGGGGAGGAAGAAATAGAGCATGATTACTGATCGACGGCAAAAAAGGAAGCAAATAACTTACCATTTCGTGACGGAGTCTTTTTTAATATATATTATGATTTTACTCAGGAAGACCCAAAATTACGAATATGTAAAATCCCCAAAGGTGAGATAGGCACTGAAATCCTCTGACTTTTTCATTGTTTTTGTGTCTGAATACTAGAATTCGCTTTATGAATGTTTTTTTTGTCACTCAAGATTTTAACTGAGAGAAAAAATAACAATGAGTAAACAAGCTGCTGTTAAAAATAGATTTTTTGAAGAGTTTTGTCGCGGACTTTTTGTTCCATAGAATTCCTAGGGCATTAACAATGTTCATAATACCCTCGCGATTCCTGTGCAAGTCATTACGGCAAGAAAGTATAGCACTGACCAGTGTGACCATATAATAAGAGATTATTAGATATTCCTTTATCTATATTCCTTTTTACGGTAATTTTGCAAGAACTATCTTTCTTATTAGACTTGGTCATGGCGATTTAATGGAAGAAGAAGGCAAGCAGACACCATTTCGTGTTGAACTTTTACACATCCAAAAGTAGGTACCATGCACGCCTCTGAGGGGTTTTTCAGAGCCTCCTCTAACAAACCTTTCCCATTGTGCATGTCTACTGATACACAGCTAAAAACCTCCTAAGTTCTTTTGTAACGTTGGCTGCATGATGTAATAATGCGGCTATCATGTCTGAACTAGATTGTTGAACGAACAATGTTGTTCAGCATTCTTTCAACAATATTGTTAAAGTGCCTATGCAATGCAAAATTCAGTTATAAAATAACTCTCTTGTTTGAAAGAACTCTTGAAACTATAAAGACTAACCATTTACAACTTTTTCATATCTCACTTCACTTTTGAGATATTAAGATTTGTTTAATATGTAAATGATCATACATCACACTGCATAATACCTGATTGAAAACGCTTAAATATCCTTGAGATTATGTAATGAAATCACTTGAAATGCAGGTGCATGTGCTTGGATGTATCCAATGACATCAAATATGCAAATCATCAAACGATTCCATGTGATAATGGTGAAGATATGCAGAATTTTTCAAATAAGTTATTATGCATTGTGATGTCATAAGTATGGTCATTTACATATTAAACAAATCTTAATATTTCAAGAGTGAAGAGAGATATGAAAAAGTTGTAAATGGTTAGTCTTTATAGTTTCAAGAGTTCTTTCAAACAAAAGAGTTATTTTACAACTGAATTTTTCATTGCATAGGTACTTTAAGTATTTTTGTTGTGGAAGTTTGACCTCCAACAAACTGACAAAACATGTTGCTGTTATTATTAGAATAAAAGTACAGTCCGTGGCCTGTGGACGGGAGCACACTCTAGCACTGACGAAACAAGGGGTAAGTCAAATCAAATCCAGAGACCTCCGTAGTTCAGTCATTGGTTTCATACAGGGTTATTATAGTGCTTTGTAATATTTCATAGTGTTACCCTCGTTAAATAAAGTTCTTGATTTGAATCGGTAAATACGTACCTAAAATGAACAGGTTTTGTGATTGGCTACATGGAACAAAAGTGGTTAGGTTAGGACATTGGTTTCTTTGTGGTTGATTCTATTGTTTTATTGTTTTAATCAACCAATCACAAAACTTGATAGCATAGGTAGGTGATGACCCATTTGAATTGGAGACAGCAATTGCTCATATACAGGCCGTATAATTGCTCATATGGCCATACAATTTGAGAATATGACGAGTTTCTGTGTCTACTGTGCTTGCGCAAGGATACATTGCTATCATTTAGGGTCAAAAATTGTAAGTAACAATCAAAGTGTAAGTAACAATAGATGAATCAGAACCAATCAAACTGCGAATACGAAGTCCGATCATCAGTTGATGTAGTCCGATCTTTAAATTTTAAAATTTATTGTTTTCAGAACTAACCCCGATAGAAACATTTATCTCATTGTTTTTTTATTTCTTGCATTTGATATCCTTTTTTCTATTCCTATCTTCTAAAGTTTAAATAATGTCTCTAATTAGCTACTGTAGATAAATACATTGACAAAATAATAACATAACGTTATCTATCTAATACAGGTTTACTCTTGGGGTTCTTCGGATTATGGACAGGTTAGTAGTTTTGGTGCTAATATAAAGGGGAACTGTGGTCGTTACATTCGTGATATAATGTGCTCATTCTTGTTTTTCATGCTATTCTCTCTACCCCATTCTCTACAGCACTCTCTACTCTACTCTACTCTACTCTACTCTCCACTGTACTTTCCTCTACTCTCCACTGTACTAATTGTATCTCAGAGATGCGGTACTTGTTTTTAAATCGTTACACAATCTGACATCTCCTTCTCTTACTGAAAAGTTTAAAAGAACTTCTGAGGTACATTCCAGAGTTACAAGGAATGCTAATGATTTGCATTTGCCACTTTGTCGCCTTGTTACAGGACAGCGAACTTTTAGTTTTAGAGGCGCTAAATTGTGGAATTCATTATCGCCAGAGATCAAATCCGAACAATTTTTAAGACCTTTTAAACGTAAATTGTACAATCATCTTTTAAATATTAATTTGTGATTAGATTTTTTATTTTAATTTTATTTTATATATAATTTATATTTATTATATCATGTATGTATCTATTATATGTTATTATGTATGTATTTATTATATCATGTATTTATACTATTGTATCACTGAAAAACCCTTTTGAGGGAGTGATATTTATTAAAGTTTATGAAGTTTTATGAAGTTTACTCTACTCTACTCTACTCTACTCTACTCTACCCTACCCTACCCTACCCTACTCTACTCTACTCTACTCTACTCTACTCTACCCTACCCTCCCTAACCCTACTCTACTCCCTAACCCTACTCCCTACCCTACTCCCTACCCTACTCCCTACCCTACTCCCTACCCTACTCCCTACCCTACTCCCTACCCTACCCTACTCCCTACCCTACCCTACTCCCTACCCTACTCCCTACTCTACTCCCTACCCTACTCTACTCTACTCTACTCTACTCTACTCTACTCTACTCTACTCTACTCTACTCTACTCTACTCTACTCTACCCTACCCTACTTTACCCTACTTTACCCTACTCTACTCTACTCTACCTCTATATTTTCTGTAATAATGTCTTCGTTTCCTTTCAAAAGCTTGGTTTAGGGAACGACAAGAAGCAGACACGTCCAATTTTCGTCACCGAACTAGCCGACAAGGATTGCTCCACTTTGGCATGTGGTTATTATCACTCCTTGGCTTTATCCGCTGACCGCAATGTATTGGCATGGGGTTGGGGTGTTCATGGTCAGTTAGGGTTTGGTAACGTGGAAGATTATCTTGTCCCTGCTCGTATTACGTCATTGGATCGTTGCAGTGTGATACGACTGGCGGCCGGATATTCGCACACTGCAGTGCTGACATCCCAGGTTAGTTAAGTGGGTAATCAATAAAGTATTGATTAACAATTGAACACCTGTTTCACGTGTAGGTATAGATTGTATGGTAGTAGTTCAAGGTGGCGATTAAAACATGAGGTATTATGGACAAGGCTAAAAGGGATGATGACTCAAAAGGACCTTTCCATTTCCAAGAACTAATCCCAATCCTATTCCTCACCCTAATACTAACCCTCGAGCAACTAGTTTTCAGTCCATCCGCGGAAAACTTATTTTAAAGTATGCTTTCTAGTGATCACTATAAGGTTATAATTTCATGTTACGAAGTTCCAAATATATTAGCATATATTAGCATATATTAGCAACAAAACGATAGATATGTTATGTATTTATTACCTCTTCTTTAAAAAACCCGCTTTAAGTTTCTGTTTCTAATCAGAAAGTTAAGCGGTTTTTTTTAAAGAACGAGGTTAATACATAACATAACTATCTTTCTGTTGCAAATATATACTAATATATTTGGAACCTCGTAACATGACATTATAACCATAAAACACTCGCTGGCAAGCATCTAATTATCCACCAATGAATCAACTTTTGAACATTATGTTGTTTAAAGCCCAAAGACTGGGCAAAAGCTATTGAATGACACAAACGTAGATGATAGATAGAAGGTTACGATAAATACGAAACACTTATCAACTAATAAAAATCGCGATAGAGTAAAAAATGCATAATAATACAAATTCTCGAGCTCAGTAACATGTGTCGTTTATTTCTCGTATTCAAATTCATTTTCCTTCCACTGTAGACAAGCTTGAAGATGTAACATTTATTTTGTTTTTTATTCATCTCTAGGGAAAAGTGCTTACGTTCGGTGCAGGTGAGTCAAACAGTTTACAAAAGTTGACAAAACAAATTGAGACAAAAACCCAGAGCTTTCATTTTGATCAACCTTTTTAATATTGAAGTATGTAATATTTATTATATTGAATTTTGTAATATTTTTAAATATTGAAGCATGTAATATTTTTTATATTGAAGTATGTAATATGTTTTATATTGAAGTATGTAATATTTATAATATTGAAGTATGAAATATTTTTTTATATTGAAGTAAGTAATATTTTTTATATTGAAGTATGTAATATTTTTTATATTGAATTATGTAATATTTTTTATATTGAAGTATGTAATATTTTTTTATATTGAAATATGTAATATGTTTTATATTGAAGTATGTAATATTTTTTATATTGAAGTATGTAATATTTTTTATATTGAAATATGTAATATGTTTTATATTGAAGTATGTAATATTTTTAAATATTGAAGTATGTAATATTTTTAAATATTGAAGTATGTAATATTTTTAAATATTGAAGTATGCAAAAAAATATTGAAGTATGCAAAAAATATTGCAGTATTGTGAACATTGGAATGTAAGGATGTCATTATAACTATTTTTTGTTAAGGTGTGTTTGGTCAACTTGGTTTGGGATCTATCAAAAAGCAATCTACTCCAAAATTGGTCGAGGAAATCGCTAACGAAAAAGTGCAGTTGTTAAGCTGCGGATCTTTTGAAACAGTGAGTGTTCGTTAACATTTTAATCAATTTTCTAACTCCTGACTGAATAATAATATTTTATTTATAATTTTATTTAACTTCGCCTTGATTATGTGGTTTATGTATAGTATGAAATTTACATTAAAAAATATCCCATATTCATTACAAGGCTTGTAAAACCACAACAGCAATCGGCAATTACTGTGGTTCCATTACAACAATAATACGACAAAAATATTACAACAACGATAATAAATACTAAAAAGCGATCCAACATTATGCATGGCATTTCCACACTCCACCCTCGCCCCGCGATCCACCCCTCCCGATCGCTCCCCTCAGTCACATGAAACCTCAGTCGGAACGGATTTAGTCGAGAGCTCATGAGACAAAGGAAAGAGACCGAAGAGAGCAGATCACAAGTTAAAATAGAGAGTAGAAATCCAGCTCTGTAAGAAATCTAAAAACAACAACTACGAACAGAGTTACATTTAATACAAATTATTTTCCAGGTACGTGAGTCTTCGGAGTCGTACATAGAGAGAACAGCAGAGTAGTAATATTCTTTAAGTTTGGCTTTGAAGGATGACAAAGTAGTGGTGGTTCAGGGTATTTCTTCAGGCAGCGCGTTTCATATTTTTGCAGCTATCAGTGTTCAACTATTTTTTATCTACTAGGGGTATTTTGATAAAATACTTTTGAAAAAATACCAACTTTCGCACTGCAAAAAAAAAAAAATAAAATAAAAGTCCAAAAGGAAATTTTGGAGTAGCACGTAATAGTTTTTAAGGGTGTTCGGACGTATTAAGATTTACAGACCATTCGAATTTGCCATAGAATTTCACAGATTTAAGAATTCGTCAAGACAATCTGTATGTGGAATATGTGGGAAAAACTCTTTCGCATAAAATACGAGAATGAAAACGTTATACTATTAACATTTCTAAACATTCTATACTTAAAGGCCTTTTATTTAAAAGTAATTATTTTTTGGGTACAGTTCCCTTTAAACATTTCTTGTTAGCTAATTACTATAGCAGTAGGTTTTCTTTCAAGATTCGAATGTTTAATTTTAATTTTCTCAGATGGTGGTCACTGTGGAACAGAAATTTTACAAATGGGGTCGAAATGCTCAACTTATGCGTCACGCGGTAAGCATTAACTACTTTAAACGTATTAACTACTTACTATACATGCATTAACAAATGATAAGTTGTGCTTTATCGGGATTAAAACACGAGGCCATAATTGAGTGTTTAGACCCGATAAAACTCGTATAAAAGGCTCTAAAAGTGCCCCTAACCTCAAATTTTTTTATTGTCTTATTTGGAAGAACTTTTAAATTGATAAAGTAACTTCTTTTGAAGATTTTCGTTTCTTCGCTTTCTTTTTTAGATATATCAGTTTGTTTGATATGCAAATGTCCGGAATTTACGTCACACATGCATCAATATGTCATTACATATTTGAGAAATGTGTGTATCACTTTCAATCTCGAACGAAATCCTTTAAAATCAAGAAGTTTGGTGTTGTGGGAGAAACACGCACATGTGTTATTCACACTTTAGTGTTTTTATTTGATGAACGCAAAGATATACACCATTCTCAGATAACTCATTATGCATGTGTGACGTAAATTCCGGACATTTGCATATCAAACAAATTGATATATCTCAAAAAGAAAGCGAAGAAACGAAAATCTTCAAAAGAAGTTACTTTATCATTTTAAAAGTTCTTCCAAATAAGACAATAAAATTAAATTCATGAATACTGTTGTGAAATTCATTTTCTTACGCATTATTATGTCATTGTTATTATCAATCACACAAGGTATTATAAATTACACTAGGTATGGACCCACTGTGGTGAACATTCAATCGACCATCTCCCCGACTCGTAAGCGACCACTAGTGACTCCTGACCGCAAGGTGGTCGAGAGTCAACTGTATGTTCTTTCTTAGACATCACTATTTTTCCTGTCAACAGAAAGATCACTTCTTAAAAATGGATCAACGCGCTGGCACAAAGAAAGAAATGACGCATTATTTGAAACCTGTGGAAGTTCCGCTCAAGATATTTTCTCCAATAGTTCAGGTAATAAATAAATATATAACAATCATTCATATCAGTGGAGGTGAATAGTGTTGGACTATTTAGCTGACCGCAAAACGGCGAGGCAAATATCCACACCATTCGCCGACTTTTCTAACCAATACTGTAGAACGGTTATGGGTTTCTCGTCGCTTCCGTGTTGAGAGACAGGTGGGAAACCACTCATAGGGAATCCCACCTTAAAATAGCATACCAATTCGTGCTGTAATTTCGCAGGTGCCAGAACACTTGACAAAATTTTAAGTGTCGTATATTCCCAGCTGGACGTCCTCGATGTTGTACTTCGTGAAACTGGCTCTGCAGTTGAATTTACCAACAGTTATATACTGTTGTTTATCCAGAAGCCCATATATAATATCAGTTATTCCACATATGATACATCAGTTATTCCATTATGGCTCACTACAGCTGCGTAGCGAGCATAAGATTTAACACTTGTTACGCGGGACACTTGTGGTGGACGAGTCTAGCATCCGGCTCTGTTTTTTAGTCTATGTCGAGAAATCGCAATTATTGCATCATCGCGGCGAAGGCTCTGGGAACGAGATTGCGTGCTTTTCTTCGCTTCGTAATCCATGTTATGTCAAGCTGTTCAAGACAAATGTACAGTATGTTTTCTCTTGGACAAGTTAACCACATGGCACAGACAAAGTTATTGGTAGTAATGTCGCTGGCACAAATAGTATTAATTGCAATCGCGGCTACACTAAATGGCGGCTACACTAGACGGCTACACTAAATGATGACGAGCGATTTTGAAATGGTTGGTCCGCGATCTCAATGAATTTACAGCTAGCAAAATAAACTTTACGTATGTTGTAGAAAGATAAATATCCAAATTTAATACTATCAATGCTACAATATATTAGCTTTTACTTCAATATAAACATAGCTGCTCCATACTTTTACATACACAAGCCCAAGTAGCCCGAGTTAACGCCTACCGGGCGTCTTGTTGGAATAATGAATCAGTGTGGAGGTGCATCGTTAGATATAACCTTTATTTCTGTTGTTTACGTTGTTTCTCCTGCTTTATTTCAGATTCGCTGTGGCAATAACCACGTAATATTTCTCACAGAAAGTGGTCACGTGTATGCCATGGGACAGAATGACCACGGACAACTGGGACTTGGCAATCGATCTGAAAAGGTAACTACAATGTCAGGAAACAGCTTCTAACAAGAACCTATATTGTTTTTTCAAAAATCAGTTTTGATATTATATTATTATTTTTTAAGGCAACTCCTGTTTTGGTGCAAGAGCTCATTTCTCATCAGGTGGTTGCTGTAGCAACAGGAGCTGCACATTGTGTTGCTGTTGATACCCAAGGACAGACATTGGTGTGGGGTAGAGGCGACAGTGGACAAGTAAGATTTCGCTTCATTTGTATTTACGTTGGTTATTGCAGAGCGACGAATTGCGGCGACGGCGGGTGGCAGCGGATGCCAGCGCCCGGCACTCCAGCAATGACACACGGAACTCAGGCCAAAGCGGACCTATCCTGTAGAGTTATTATTCCTTTAAAAAGTAATGGCAACATAAATCACAATTTCAAACTTTTGCGTTTCTGATTAACAAACAGGCTTACGAAGGTAATCCAAGGAAACAAAACTACTCTTGTACAAAACAACAGCACTAATTTTGACCAAAGATAATCCTGTCATCCGCCATCTTGTTGTAATACTTTGTCTAATAACTGGGAAGTTGGTGACGTCACAAGCTGGGTAAACAAATGATGAAACTACTCTGTGAAATCCGATCGTATCCAATCATTCTTAAATAAATGCTCGTAAAGCGTACCAATTGCATTGTCAAAGTTGCTAACCTGGATCATTGTCCGCCATCTTGGATGTATTTTTTATATGCGTGTGACGTCACAACCGGGGTAAAGCGAAATTTTTATCTAGCTATCCTCATGTCTTTATAAGTCTGAAACAAGATTTTTGATTGGCTTCCTTTTTCAATTGAACCACAACATTTTCACCCACAGACAGTGGCGGCGCTACAATTTTCCCTTTCGTAAACGGTCGTTACCATCCCGAAGCGTCGTTACCATCCCAGCTCTCATAGAATGTTGGGTAAGCGGAGTGAAATTCCTCGTGGTCCCAAGGTTCCCGCATACTTTGTTTGGTGCGGTGACATGTTTGTCGTGAAATTCAAAATATGTAAATATTTAGTATTTAGTATACAGAAGAGCGTTCATGCAGAAGAAATTATGCATGGCAAACTCTCAATCCTGGACCAGTAAACTCGATTTTGTGATCGAGGGGCAAATTAACTTTTTGGAGGGGCAAAACCTTTTCACGCAACAGTGTTATAATACTGTAATTGGTGTTTTCTGCGAATTAAAAAATGAGATATCCTAAGGGCTAAGGTCAAGTATAGTGTAAACTGGAAAGTTTCCAACAATTCACTTCTTTATCTTAAAGTACATTCATTATTGGTACTGAGTTACCCTTGTGCCCTTTCGGAAGCGCAAATACGCAATTATGATGTACTGTATTTATGTTCCAAAATAAATACTTCTAAAACGGTTCTAAATCCCTTCTCTTAATATTAAGTACAAACTTTTTTTAGAAACAACAATAAAACGACATTCAGAAAATAATTCTGTTTAATTTTGTTCGACACAAAAATATAAACTTCCTACTGCTATCTATAAATCACAATTCACACAAGCGCAATTCGGGTGTTAGGAAACTTTCGAATAAACCTATCAACAACCTCGTCCAAATCGATACTTAGTGCTCTTCTCCTATGAACGCTGATTACCGCCAAACCTTTAATTCTAGAATCGGCCATTGTCGTTCTGAGGTGCTTCTTAATTATTTTTAATTTACTGAATGATCTTTCGCAGCCTGCGGTATTCACCGGAAGGGTAATAGCAATTTTAGTCTTACAATTATTTGCATTATTTTTTCCAAAGCTTGGTTTAGAAACTACGCCATTGAAAAACGTCACCTTGCCAACGTTATTGAAGAACTTGCCATTGTACAAAACGTCAGAGAAATTGACGAATTCCTCTGAGGTAAACGCATTATTTCTACTTTGTGAAGAAATTTCAGTTTTTACTAGTAGTCCAATAACTGTTGTCAAATGCAAATGCTGCAATCTACACTGTAAAAATAGATTGGTTGAAACAACCAATTGAATTTAGTTGTCTCGGGTTCACCAATTGACCAATATTTTACCGTTTAAAACAACCAAATATTTTTGTTTGAACAACCAAAATACCGTCATTTTAACCAAAATATTTGGTTGTTCAAATGACAACCAATCCAATTGGTTGTTTCAACCAATCTGTTTTTACAATTGTCGATAGATATAGAGACTTAGTCTGCGTTCATCTGGCTCCCTTAATTTCTTTAAGCAGTCTTTAAGCAGTCTTTGTGATCACCAGAAAGAATTTAAGCAATTCACGTCTTTTCCTGATTTTAACTTTTAACTTTACACAATGTATTTCAACTGTCACGTAATTAGGACTTCACCTGGTACCATAATATTAATATTTTTCATGTAATTTAGTCATTAACTTTTATATTTTTATACTACATATGTGTACATATACACATATATAGATATACACATATATAGATATACACATATATACATTTTCATTTTGTAAACATTTTTCGAGGGCCACAAGTTTGTTAGTACTTTGTACTATTTAGTGTAACCCTCCTTAAATATAGTTTCTATCCTATCCTACAGTGTAACCACCATATAACGGCAGCTCCATGCAACGGACAGTCAAAGGTCCCGACACCTAGTGTCCGTTCTATGAATGTTCCCTTCCACTGTATAAATATGGCTAGAATAGACCTTACTATAGTCTACTACCAGAAGTCCTTGCGATCTTTCCTTTCTCATGTTAATGTTAACCTCCCTCTAGGAAACAGAAAACAATTGCTTGACTTCACAAAAAGATATACCGTAAAGGATTCTTGTAGTAATAGTCACTAATAGACTCATACATCATAAGGTCTATCATTCAAAATTGAAGGTTTTCATGATTGTTGGTGTTTTGATAAGCAAAACACAAACGATCATGAAAACCTTCAATTTTGAATGATAGACCTTATGATGTATGAGTCTTTATAAAATAACAAGTGAGCTACGCGTGTTCTGATTGGTCAATACGCGTGTTTGGATAAGAGTATCCAAACACGGCAATTTTGAGGTCGATCTTGTACACACAAAAAGCAAATCATGCCGACCCATCATCGTTTTTAAACATTTATTAACATTCTATACATATGCACAATAACTATAAATAAAATATAGCAATCTTCCCTGTTAATTTTCACAAGATTTTACAAAAATAAGCCGAATTTATAAGTATTTAAAGTGGACAAAGCAACGCTAAAAGTGAACGAGAATTTCATTTAATTTGTGAGGGCGACGTTTACCTTATTGAAAGTTTCAATAAAACCCCAAAACACAACACTTTTAAAGATATAGTTCACCAAGAGAACATGGAAAAGGTGTAAAATGTTTAATTTACTTCTCGTCGGACAGGATATTCACGAAGAAACCATTCATTTTGTTCTTGCAACAAAAAATCACCGAACAACACTTCGACAGTGAGAGAAAACCACAAATAAAATATAGCAATCTTCCCTGTTAATTTGCACAATTGATTTTGCAAAAATAGGCCGAAATTATAAGTGTTTAAAGTGGACAAAGCAACGCTAAAGCGAACGAGAATTCCCGTATAATTTGTGAGGGCGACGTTTACCTTATTGAAAGTTTCAATAAAACCCAAAAACACAACACTTTTTGTAGATATAGTTCACCAAGAGAACATGGAAAAGGTGTAAAATGTTTAATTTACCTCTCGTCGGTCAGGATATTCACGAAGAAACCATTCATTTTGTTCTTGCAACAAAAAATCACCGAACACTTCGACAGTGAGATAAAACCACAAAAAAGATTCTCTGTTGTAGAATATGAAGGCTAGGCAAACTCACAACATCACTCTGCAGCAATGCAACATAAAGTTAAACGGCATATTTTCGCGATTAAATCCATCTGGAAATATCTTTTTCATCTTTCTAAGCATGTTTTCCTGATGTTTTTACCACTTCAACATTATTTTTGGCTGTCTGCTGTCGTCAGCATCATAAATCATGATAGAAAACCATCCATGATTGGCCGATTAGCTTTGAAGAACATGAAAGACATCCCCTGATTGGTAGTTGATGGTTTTTGGGAGAATTGCAATGTTGATCTAATTATATTAATAACTTTTAGTGATATTTCTCTGTGGTTATTTTATAAAAGAAATACCTAATGGTTTTCCGTGTTTGGATACTCTGATCCAAACACTTGGGATGTTGCTCGACTTTCGAAAAGCTAAAAACACTCGCCTAGCGGCTCGTGTTTTTTTACGCTTTTCTCAAGTCTCGCAACATCCCGCGTGTTTGGATCAGAGTATCCAAACACGGAAAACCATTAGGTATTTCTTTAATGATTATTAGTGACCTAAAAACCAACGCAGAAACTTTACAATTATCTCCATATTATATTTCTCTAGTCTATAGACTATCCAAAATTTAACGGACTCGAATATGAAAAGGAGCTGTCCGATTTGTCATCCATTGGTATGTTAACTATAATACAGATATAATATGAAAAGGAGAAATAGGAAAACTTCAATGTGTCGAAAAATACTCAAGTAAGGGTACTTACCTAAGTATTATAAGTAATATACCTATATTCATGTTATTCATATTCATGTCCATTACTATACGTAAGTACTCTTACTTAAAGTGCCAATAACGTCAAAAAGTTTATTGTCTTATTTGGAAGAACTTTTAAAATGATAAAGTAACTTCTTTTGAAGATTTCTGCTTCTTCGCTTTGTTTTTGAACTATTTCAGTTTGTTTGATTTGCAAATGTGTCTGGAATTTCGTCACACATGCATAATGACTTACCGGAGAAGTTTGTGTTTCACTTTCATTCTCAAACGAAATCCTTTTAAATCAAGAAGTTTGGTGTTGTGGGAGAAACACGCGCACATGTTATTCACACTTTAGTGTTTTCATTTCATGAACGCAAAGATATATAACATTCTCTGATAAGTCATGATGCATGTGTGACGAAATTCCAGATATTTGCATATCAAACAAACTGAAATATCTCAAAAAGAAAGCGAAGAAACGAAAATCTTCAAAAGAAGTTACTTTATCATTTTAAAAGTTCTTGCAAATAAAACAATAAAATTTATAAATTATAGGCCCTTTAAGTATTTTTCGACACATTGAAGTTCTCCTATTTCTCCTTTTGAGAACTTAGCAGCTTTCATATTTATGTTAACTATAATACAAAGTCAAAAAGAATTAGTGCTACAAACATCTACTAAAAATCTCCAGAGATCTAGAAGACGTGATAAAAACAAACTCGATTTAGGTGGCGATTACATGAGGTCCAAACATGGCGAACATGGAGGCCGATTTTGTACGTCAGTTTCAGTCCCCTATACGCGGTCTTGTACGTCAGTTCCAGGCCTTTCCACGGCATTGTACTTCAGGTTTTATTTGGTTCGGTTACGAAATCATTTATAAGAACGAAAGAGTGAAATCGACAAACATTCAGTAACCGAGTACTTAAAAAGGATTTAGTAATGTTCTGTGACCTGCTAGTGACACCAGTTGTCTGAAAATTTATTTATTTATTTATTTATTTAGCTTCGCCTCTTAAAAATACATAGAAGAAGCAGTTAAACACCAATTACAGTGGGCCCTTACAAAAATAAAATAATAACTAATAACAGCAAGTTATATGAGGGAGCAACGGTAAAAAGAAATCGTTTGTTAACCTGTTTTCTCAAGAATTTTTTCATGGCTTCTTTCGTCATTTTGTGTTAATTCTGCAACTTGTTTCTAAAAGAAATGCACCATTTTGCCTCGTCTTGACTTACTGTTCATAATATGATAATCAAAACATAATTATAATAATTTTTATTTTAGGTGACTGTCCTTATAGTAGAGAGGCTTTGGCAACATCACTCTACCAGCTGAGGGGATACTACAACGAGCGAAATGTTTTGAGGTGTGTTCACCTGTCCTGTTTTAATTTCAATCTTTTGATTTCGTAGTATCACGTGACAATAGCTTAGTGCTCAACTGCGCATGCGCTACCTTGTATTGCTGGTGTTTTTTGAGGTTAGCTAAAATGGAGGACCCAAAAGACCTTTCTAGATCCAGTCTTTTTATGGTTAGGATTAGTAGGTTAGTCCTTTCGGGTCATCGCTTAAGTTAAAGTGTCTATCCGGGGTTTGGGAATATTACATATTTATAATCTTTGGAATCTCTTGAGAAAAATTGTAAAATATCTTGTCGTGCAAAAATTTCATCTTCACATCTTTTCCCCTGCGAAACATTACACATTGATTCAGCAGTGAAATACAACGAAAGTTTGGCAATTGAGCGAATTTTGTCTAAACAGGTGTGTTTAAAGTTCAGAGCCAAACTTTCTTTGTATTTCACTGTTGAATCAGTGTGCAATGACTTCGCGTGTCCCCTGCTTTGACGTCATTTCCTGTGAATAGTAAATCAACTTTAGCAGGAACAAAAGGCATGAAGATGAAATTTTCGAACGACAAGATATTTTACATTTCTTTTTGGTAGAACCCAAAGATTACGAATATGTAAAATCCCCAAACCGCGGATACGCACTTTAACTACGACCGTGTATTTCGGCCTTTTCTTTATTACTGATTGAGAAACGAAGATGGAGTTCCCGGCGCTGTTTTCTTTGTTTCCATCTGATGAAGAAATAATGTTGTTTTAGGCGCTGTCATGACGTCAATGACCCATTTTCTTCCTCGGTGATCTTCAAAATTCAAGAGAAGTGGGCAGTGTCGCTCAGTTTTCGTTTGAAAGCATTGACCATGTGGTTTGAGACGCTCAAGGAGAAAGAAGTTCAGGACACCTCCGTATCGAGGCTGGAAAGTCTTGCAAAGACTATCATTGAAGAAGTGATAAGGTATCTTATAATGCTCTATATTATCCTGTTACAATGTTCACGATCCTCGAACTTGGAAAACTGTCTGCCTAAAGTGCAACACATCGCGAAGCCTCACTGAACCCATAACTTGCTGTTATTGGTTATTATTTTAATTTTAATTTTAATTTAAGGGCCCACTGTAATTGGTGTTTAACTGTTGTGGTGACCCTGCTTCTTTTATGTATTTTTAAGAAGCGAAGCTAATCTGTCGTCATAGCATGTGAGCACTGATCTCTAAATAGAGACTGGATCGAGGAACTATTGTTCAGAAAATGAAGCCGGAAGTAGCTCGTGGCGGCCATCTTGTTGGGACCACGTTATATAGTTTACTTTAGGCGACAGAGATTATCTGTGACTTTCAACATGCTTAAAATTAAAGGCTCTTCGCAGCGTACCACGTGATGAAAAGTCCACAACGTGTACTGCGGGCGCAGGTGCTTTATGTATACGTCAGACATTAAAGGGGGGACTGTAGTCAAAAAACAAATAATATTCAAATGGAGGAGCTTCAAGAGTTATGTTTAGAAATGTAATATAATGTTGCGGGTATTTCTTTTGTTCTCACAGGGCCATTAACAACTAATATACCTCATTATACCATTTTTGCTAATCTTACCTCCGTTGACGACAAACCAGGTCTGATTAGAACTAATCATACCCGGTTTGACGCCAACGAAGGTACGATTACGAAAAATGAATTTTAATCAAATCATCATTCAAAGACTCAACACGAGGTCGAGGAACCTCGTCAGAAATTTCGCCAAAATTAATTTTGATACGGTAGATTAGTTGTTAATGGCCCTGTGAGAACAAAAGAAATACCCGCAAACATTATATTACAAAGGAATAGCATAAAAAGAGGTGCATTAACCATTAAACGTCCCGCTCGATTCGGGTCATTTACTAAATGACCCTCATCGAGCGGGACGTTTAATAGCTAATGCACCTCTTTTTATGCTATTACTTATAATTAATAGTTTTACAGTATCTGCTCTTGTCAGGCTTGGCTGGGCCAAATTTAGGGGCCTTGCCATTTCAGCCAGGAAGGGGCTGTCTATGCATGTGAACAGGTAATATTTGCAATTTGAGAACAGGATCCAGAACAACAAATAAGAAAAGAAAGAAAAATTATTTCGTAACATTTTCAACATTTAGAACATAACATTTTTAACATTTCAGAACATAAGAAGCTGTTCGATTTCCGAGGACTTTGATGCAAGTTTTTGATATACACTGACTCGTTATCAACAGCCTTCAGTAAATCAACTTCTACAGAACAAATCATTACTGCTTCCAAATGGTGTTGACTAAGCAGAGATCTCAGTCGATTCTTGATGAAGCGCAACTTTGTGAATGTTCTCTCGCAGGACACAACTGTGCATGGGAGGATGAGCGCAGTTCTTAGACATTGAGTGTGTGACATTATGGGTGTGTCTGGTCAGGCCCGAGGGGCCCAAGGTCCTGAAAGGGGCCCATGTGCCAATGCACAATGGCACATAGGCCAGTCCAAGCCTGGCTCTTGTACGCGAAAATAACGTTTTTATTCTAGTATTTTATGCTACTAGACGCAGCTATTTTAGAGTATGCTTGACGGCTCAAACTCAAAGTACAGCGGGGGTTTCTTTTCAATTTTGACATCATTAAAGTGGCACTACGATGAAAATTCACCCCCGTCTTTTAGATTTTCTTTAGCATAGAATAGTATTTCAGGGTCGAAAGTGATCATCCATGTAAAAAAAACTAAAAAATGGTATTTTGAAGTAAGTATTTTGAACTCTGAAATCACTATTATTTAGGCCACATTACTAAAAACGTGTTCCAAGTGAGCCCGCAATTTCAAAAGATAATATTGTTTGTCAGATTCTCAATGCTACGCCTGAATTTCGGTCGAGGTTACTTGTTTTCTTCGAGAAGTAGATGAAATGTTCAGCCTTTCAGACGAAGAATTTGAATAAACGACTTTGATTTACTTGAAGAATTAGCGATGTGGACGTCACTTCGTTACGCTGGTCAGGAACATGAACGATTAATGGCGGACATAACAACTCCAGATTCGGAGTCAAAATAATACTTGCCATCGTCTAATTGCAAAACGGTTTCGACCGAGTAATATTTAGCAGCGCTGCTTTATAAATACGTAAAAATATCGATAGGTAAAAATTTGATCGTAATGGCACTTTAAGTGTAAGGAACAAAAGACAAGTACTCAATGACGTCAAATTTGAAAAGTAAACCGTAATACATTTAATTTTTATTTCATAGCATTCTTCATGTTAATTATAAGATCCTGTAAAAAATCAGTGTTTGGACTATGTCACGACATTTGCATCGCCTCGTGTACACATTATTTCACATTTTATTATTTTCTTCCTCAGGGCGTTATCAAATACTTGTACAGATGATCATTATCCCGTTCATGAAGCTGTCATGGTTGTTATTGAGGTACTGTTTTAGTGTAAGAACTTGTACCAATGGCTAATACAGATGAACGACGACTGTCCGCCATTACCCTCTGATCCCACTTCGTATAATGGTAGCCTTTATAGCACAATTGTTAGGGACTGTTTATATGACAGGCAGGACGGGACAAGTAAGCGGGTGTTGTTGTTGTTGTTGCTGTTGTTGTTGTTGTTTTTAATCAAACATCATTTATTACCATATTCATTATTTTAAATAAAGGCATTTTCCACTGCGTACACAGGGATTTTTCCACTGCGTACACAGGGATTTTTCCACTGCGTACACAGGGATTGGCCCTTGCTAGGTCTTCTGCTTCTGTCGTGCCTTGTCTATCACATCTGTCCTCCATAACCCAGTCAACCATGCCTTCTTTTCTTCCTTTACAGATCTTGAGATTTTGGAGTGACACTGATTTGAACCATGCTACACTAGAGGCTTTGTTGGAACGCCACCTTGTTTTTTTGGCTTGTCCTTTGTCTCTTCTGGTGCAACGGTAAGTACCTTTGATCATTCTAGTCTGCATACAAGAATCATGCTCATCAATCTACACACAGCTAAAAGTCACACGAGTTGTTGAAATATTGTTGGCTGAACAAATACTGTAATATTGCAGCAATCGTGCTGAACAATATTGTGAAGGAACAATATTGTTCAGCGTTGTTTCAACAATGTTGTTCAGCATTGATGAACCAACAACAAGGGGAAGTGTAGTCAAAAAATGAATTGCTTTTAAATAAAAGGCTTTCAGTATAATGTTTATAAATGTTAATTTACTTTCATATGAACATCATTTGGCTGGTGTAGTACCCCTTTAACTTGTGTTTAGGGACGCTTCGATCAGAGACGCAGAGTGCACCAATGATGACGTCACGCGTGACGACAGCAATCGCTTGTCTTATCTACGTCGCACATTTTCCGCGGAATTTTTATTTGGCCTTACCAAGGCAACGGTTGAACAGCTCGAAAAAGAGTTCCCGAAACGCGGGATCTTCGCCAAAGACCTGGACACGCTATTGTCCACGAGGAGACACGGGACGAGTGCGCTAGACGCTCCCTCGAACACCGCACACAGCGGTACTTCTGAGCATGCGTTGCACGAGTTCGAGAAGGAGTCCGGCGAGATTTCCCGCGAAGATCTTTGGCGCGAAATTCTAGATCACTTCAAGCGAAACCTTGAGAGATGCAACTCGATTTCCCTGTCGACGACCGCTGCCTCGACACTCGCAGCCGCGTCTTTGAATTTGCACGAGGAGAAACTGCGAAAGTTGAAGCATCCGTCTTCCGTCAATGTCGTCGCATTCTCGTGCGAGCACAGCTTTCCGCTCATCCATTTTATTGACATGATTGTCCCGGAGTTTGAGCAAAGAATGAGCGAGCTTCCCAAACCTCTAGCGCAGTTGACAGGACGATTGATGACACGTTATCTCGAGAGATTGAAAGGACCGTATCCGACTAGTTGTCCTGTTTGTGTTTATAACTTCTTACGACAAGAACAGCTGCACGACAAGAACTTCTTGATGGACGGTAAAGGACCGCAGCCGTGGGAAGTGTAACAATGGCGCTTTTAATCATGCGAGGGCTTCGTAAAAGAGTTTTATATGGTCACACCATGGATAGTAGAAAGACTGGATAGGAAACTAAGATCACATGTGACGTTCCCAGCGTGTTGATTGGTTTAGGCACCAGTTGATCGCGTACCTATACTTGACAATCGTGACATCACAAAATCACCATAAATCGCAACCTTTAACAATAATACAGCTAAAAATGATAGTCAAACTACCAAAAAATATAACAATACCACTTTTATACGATATGGAATATCGTTTTAGCGAAAAGTTCCAACTTTAGACGGTGAAAAACGCGTCGCAAATTTCATCTACTGTAAAACAACGGTAGTTTTTGCGACGCCAGTTTCTTCACAACAAAACGAAAACAGCTTGGTCGTGGCTTAGGCGTGGTTTGTGAGACGATGAAACTTTTTGATGATCTCAACATAGCTACTTCTGCAATACGAAAATATAGAGAAGTCGAAGAGAAACTCAGCAAAATCTGCATACTCGTGACATCTTCGTGATATCACAAATTTCAACAAGGTTAGTTTTTGGCGTCAGCTTAGTTTCCTATCCAGTCTTTTTAATTATTATCGATGCTCACACTAACTTGAAACTACTCTGGTTCGAGATAAATTCAGATCAAGTAACCTATTTCAAATAGGTTCACCGTAACAATATCCCCAAAAAGTAAGACAAAATAATTCACTTGGGTGTCTCTGCTCTTACTGGCAAGACGACACATTAACACTGGACACCATGTTTCTCATGATGATTTCACCATTTTGTCTTCCTCCTCTTCCACTGTCTCTGAACTTCATGTCCAAGAAAGTCTTCTTATACGTTAACTCAACCCTTCCCTTAATGCTAACATGAGCACTTTTCCTCTTTCCTTATTTTAACTTATCACTTGCCTCACACTGCATATTTCCAGTTTTCCTTCGTACGCCAATAATATACATCGTGTAGTATGACGTCAAAGCGGGGACACGCGAAGTCATTGCACACTAATTCAACAGTGAAATACAAAGAAAGTTTGGCTCTGAACTTTAAACACACCTGTTTAGACAAAATTCGCTCAATTCCCAAACTTTCATTGCATTTCACTGTTGAATCAGTGTGCAATGTAAGATGAAATTTTCACATGACAAGATATTTTACAATTCTTCTCAAAAGATTCCAAAGATCACAAATATGTAAAACCCTTGTTGGATAGGCACTTTAATATTTCGCCAGGTAACCAACCCCCTCTTAGTTTTTGTTTCTGTTTGGCGTCTTCCTTTATTACTTAGAAATACATCCGCCTCCCTGTTTTCAATTGAAGGACTTCCTTGGAAATATGATTTGGTCATTTTCCTTTATTTATTTAATTTGTTTTCGTGTTTACATACACAAGGCAAGACACAACAGGGATGTTCAGCCCTAGTCATGGTGTCTTCCCTAAGAATTAACAAACATACATAATATATTACATATATAACTAACATATACATATTACTATATCACAGCCTGTGATACGATATTTAAGAAATAAAAAACGTGTCGCGTGTGATTATCGAGTTATAATGGCACGAGAGATGCGTGTAAAACACGAGGCGATAGCCGAGTGTTTTACTAGCTTCTCGAGTGCCATTATAACTCGATAATCACACAAGACAAAGTTTTTTATTTCTTTTATAAAAGAACGGCCATTAAATTAACAATAAAGCCATGAAAAATATAGATTTAACTGTTATAAATGACGTTGCTATGTGCGTTGCTAGGAAGCCAATGATGAAAACACGTTGGCGATTTTAGCGATGAAAATGCACTCAACGTTGCAGTTAAAACATTCTGTTGTGTTAGTACCTTGATTAGCTTTGTATCCAGCTATTCTTTGACTTTCTTTTGTGATTTAAACTACTTAAAATCCGTCAAAAACGACAAAATCTACGCGAGGAACACGTCAGCTTATACTTTATTAAGTTATAATGCACGGTTTTTGAGCTCAGTAACCAATCAGATAGCGTGTACTCGCTCATTTACTCCCGGTTATTTTATAACGCTTATTATATCACTTATTACAACAAATACATTATACTAACACACACACTCACGCACGCGCAGTTAATATTAACAACAAATGCTGAAGTTCTGCGATTCAAGATCTCTAACAGAATTACAATTTAAACATATTGAGCGCCAGGTAGATATAATATCAGTATTGAATGTGTTCTGGAGAGCGACAAAGTATCTTGATTTTAAATAATTTTAAAGAGACTATATTTGTTAATTTCTTTTGTTTGATCGGAGAGTGTGTTCCAAAGTCTAGATGATCTTATGAAAAAACTTTTTTGAAAATGTTTAGTCCGAGGTTTTGGTATTTTGAAATTATGTTTATTTGAATGCCTGAGATGGTTAACCGGTAGATTTGGAAGGTAGTAAGATAAATCGATGTTGTATTTTCCATTTGAGCAACCATGAAGAAAAAGCAAGTCCTTAATCTCGTGCCAATATGAAAGCGGAAGAAGTTTGGTTTTTATTAGTCTGACTTTTTTATATATATTTATAAAATAACCGGAAGTAAATGGCGAGTACACGCTATCTGATTGGTTACTGAGCTCAAAAACCGTGCATTATAACTCAATAAAGCATAAGCTGACGTGATTCCTCGCGTAGATTTTGTCGTTTTTGATGGATTTTAAGTAGTTTAAATCACAAAAAAAGTCAAAGAACACCTACTAACACAACAGAATGTTTTAACTGCAACGTTGAGTGCATTTTCATCGCTAAAATCGCCAACGTGTTTTCATCATTGGCTTCCTAGCAACGCACATAGCAACGTCATTTATAACAGGTAAATCTACATTTTTCATGGCTTTATTGTTAATTTAATGGCCGTTCTTTTATAAAAGAAATAAAAAACTTTGTCTTGTGTGATTATCGAGTTATAATGGCACTCGAGAAGCTAGTAAAACACTCGGCTATCGCCTCGTGTTTTACACGCATCTCTCGTGCCATTATAACTCGATAATCACACGCGACACGTTTTTTATTTCTTAAATAACAATTATCAATGAAACTTAATCGACATGATTAACCTTCACTATTGAGTCGACGGAAAATTATTGAGTTTAGCGGGATTTGAAATTGATAAAATTAGCATACTGTTCCCAGTTTACGCGGTAGCTTTCTGACAGAGATGCCCTGTTTAAATAAAATTATAATTTATCGGGTGTTGGTGGCACAGTGGGTAGCACACGTGTCTTTCACCTCTGCAACCCGGGTTCGATTCCTGCTCAGTGCAGTTATCAGATCAAAGATTTCGCCTTGGCCGCAGGTGAGAAGAGTGCTTCCAGTTTGACTCTACCAAACACCGCAGGTTTTCTCCGGGTACTCCGGTTTCCTACTGTAATAACACTGGACCAATGAGGGTGGCCCTTACTGGATCTCTGGGGAGAACAGTTTAGATATAACTGATAAGGTTATCCAGGTACTCTGGTTTCCTCCTGTAGTGACACTACACTCATGAGGGATGGTCCTGGTTAGGGTTAGGGGTTAGGGTTAGGGTTAGATGAAATTTTATCTAAAACTCTACAGCCAGGGTTATCCAATATAAATAATAAAAAAGTTAGTTTATTGTGGATAAGTTATCACAGAAATTTTGAACTCTTTATCTGAGCCATGAATAGAACAGAATAATGAATAATGTTCCTTTGAATTATTGCCTCCCACGAATAATCGCCCCTTTCAAATAATCACGATGTATTACCACCCGTCTTGTTTTGTGTATTTTCACTGTACACCTAAATATAGATAATTTGTACTTAGATTGCCTGTTTTGATAGATAAATAGTTTGTACTATTTATAACATATAAGCGGCCTTGTTGTATCTGATATACAAGCTCGAGCCGAAGACGAGAGATAACGACGATGATTATGATGATGATTATGATGATGATGATGATGATGATGATGATGATAACGACGATGATGATGATGATTGATGATGACGACGATGATGATAATTATGATGATAATGATGATTGATAATGATGATTGATGATGATGATTGATGATTGATGATGATAATTATGATGATAATTATGATGATAATGATGATTGATAATGATGATTGATGATGATGATTGATGATGATGACACTGATAACGACGACGAGGATGATGATGATGACGATGATGACAATGATAACGACGATGATTATGATGATGAATGTTAATGAAAATGAGAATGACATAAGGGTGATAATAAGGATAATGACTATGGCAATGATAACATGATAATGTCAATGACGATGATGGTGATGATATCATGATAAATGAGATAATAATGATGAGATAATAATGATAATAATAATGATCCTTTTGTTCTGCGAATTTAATAATGCAAATTTTGTTCTGTAAATTATTCACATAACGCAACAGCATACGAGTAAAACGTTATCGATGCTAGTGTATGTGTCTGTCTGTCATGTGCAGTGCAATGTGTACATACAGTATGTGTATACACAGATATTATGTATGAACGGTTTCGAAAGTATAGATTTACCATAACTTCATCTGATTCACTGAATGTAATGCCAAATATTACCTTATCACCGTCGACATTACCGTATATACTGAACTGGTAGCTAAGCTCACGACAACGGTTTCTGTAGCTCAGTCAGTTAGAGTGCTGCTGTAAAGATCTAGGGTCGCGGGTTCAATTCACAGCCGGAAGGCCTTGAAGTTGCATTTTTCACAACTGGTCCTGGTTGGATCTCAAAGTATATGATATGACACTCGTGATTCACTATATAATGTATATGTATTGGTTTTATTACAATTTTCAGGATCAGTTATATCACTGTATACCGTTATACGTCAACACATTGCCCTCTAAGTGTTCGTAGCGGTCTCCAAATTTCTTGCATGTCTTGTGGTTTGTGTGGGTGTCTCAGAGTCTTTGATTGGATTAAGTGTAAAACTTTAAAAACTCAAACTCTTTATATGCAGCTACTACTGTGCTCAGCGTTGTCACTTGAAGTCAATATTCGCGTGGCGCGCGTGCATTCGCCTCCCGTGCAAGCTACGTTGGCCCACGTCGTGTTGTTCAATTCAATGTCATTGTTCATCTTTGCCAGTAATATCAGAATGGCGTAATTTTAAGCTCTGTTTGAGTTTGAGTTTGTAAATACTTGATAAGAATTTCATACAAGTCTTGGAATTTCGATGGTCCTTAGATCTGCAAACCTTGTCACTTAAAATACCTATCCCATGCGTGGGCTAGCCTTTTTACATGTTTATCATTAATCTTCAGCACTTTCTGATGGAAGTTTCTTAATTAATGATTATTATCAACTTATTTGTACCAGTTGTTGTCGTCTAGTGGTTACCATGCATGTCTATGAACCACTCAGGGTCTTAAAAATAATTGAGGAGAAATTGCTGCCTTTGCAATAATACTAGAAAATGGTAAGACTTTCGGGTCTTCTTGGATAACGACCTTAAATCGTAGGCCCTCGGAACCTCTATCAACAGGCACGTAACCATAGACTACAAAATAGAGCGGGGGTAAAAATGTGCATACAAAGTAAATTCACAAGCAGAAAAAGTTCGACGCGTTCCAATGTTCTAAATTTCAACCTGGGTACTTCATGATCACTTCATGCATGTTATGGGATATAGTGGATTGGGGGCTATAATGTTAATAGGAGTATAGGGGTTTAAGGTTACGGGGCTAGGATTGTGTGGATCAACTATATCTCATAATAACACAAAGTACTTACCGGGATCTGAGCCTAGTTTTGGTTATAATAAAGACCTTTTTAAATCCTTCTTGGGGGGGCCTGCTGTTAATTGGGCTTCTAGCCTGTTGGGGTATTCCGTTCTGACCTAAAAGAGTGCACGAAAATGATAATTTATTTCAGAATCATCGTCAGGGTAACATGAAAATTTATTGACATGATTAACCTACATGTGTACACTACTGGTTGACTCGAACGTGATTTGAACTCGCCCACTCAGACTAGCGTTGAGGTTATTAAGCATTCGAGACCGCGATTGGGGCATATGTACTTCTAGTTCGTATTCCATATAAGGAAGTGACCGACGAGCAAAACAAGGCATTAACGAGCAAATACATGGCACTGACGAGCAAATACAATGCATTAACGAGCAAATACATG
The DNA here is from genome assembly GCA_035772405.1 of Chrysogorgia sp. JL179-B06. NCBI lineage: Eukaryota > Metazoa > Cnidaria > Anthozoa > Scleralcyonacea > Chrysogorgiidae > Chrysogorgia > Chrysogorgia sp. JL179-B06. The sequence goes on from JAYKKM010000044.1 coordinate 3,095,095, forward strand.
GCACTCGTACCAGCCCACTGGATGTGGGATTGTTAACACGTTACGATATGTTCGATTATCCGCTCTTTTTAAGAAAACTACGTTCGCTAGCCTGATAAGCTGTACGCATATTGTAAACAGATCATTTATCTTTGTTTTAATATATATTGTAGCTTTGGGAGTTGATTATTTCTCAAGAAAACGTTAGTCGAAGACAGCCGTGTTTTTGTTTACAAGATGGTATCCGTTTAGGAAAATTATATTTTGGCATGTTCGATTATCCGCGCTTTTAAAGAGAACTAAGTTAGCTACCGGGATAAAGCTGTACGTATGTTGTAAATAGATCATTTAACTTTCCTTTGATATGTTAAAAGCTTTGGGGGTGGTTTATTTCTCAAGAAAACGTTTGCCAAAGGGTTAGGACCTTTGTTGTTTTGGGGTCGGTTACAATCCAATTAACAAGGAGGTTGGTACGAGGGTTGAACGTGTCAGCTATTTGCTCGTTAATTCACTCTATTTGCTCGTGCCTTCTTGCGCTTCCTTATAAGGAATACGTACTAGAGGGTGGTCCGAGGAATGTCCTCGGGAAATATGTTAACCCCCCGCCAATAGTGCCATCCTAACCCCCCGCCAACAGTTTACTTCTAGTCTCCATCCCCAACCACCAACTGGGTACTCAAACTAATAAATAACGTAACGTACAAGGCTTGTCTCATGCTTAGAAGTCTAGTTTATTATATTTATTAGTCTTTTAGGTGAACGGAATACCCCAACAGGCTAGAAGCCCAATTGATAGGGGTTCCGAGGGCCTACGATTTAAGGTCGTTATCCGAGAAGACCCGAAAGTCTTACCATTTGCTGATATTATTGCAAAGGCAGCACTTTCTCCTGAATTATTTTGAAAACCCTGAGTGGTGGTCCGACCCAGGATTTGAACGTGTTTCTCGCATACTCAATGCGCAAATAATCCGACCAAACCAATCATTATTTTATCCAATAATTTACAAGAAAAAATATGAAGGCTGCTAAGTTCTCATAAGAGCTGGATATAATATGAAAAGGAGAAATAAGAGAACTTCAATGTGTCGAAAAATACTTAAGTAAGAGTACTTACGTATATTAATGGAAGACGTTTCGGACGATGTGTCCTTATTCGGGTCAGATGGAGAATGAGAGCAACGCGCCCGATATTTTATATATATATGGCTACTATACATTTCGTTCATATATATATATATATATATATATATATATATATATATATATATGTATATATATATATATATGATGAGATGAAATTTTTCTCGAGTGAATGAGCCCAAATTAAACCGCGTAAGCAGAAAATTGCTTGCCGTGGCTGGGTTTTGATCCCCCGAGACCTTTGATTTACTAGTTCAATACTCTTACCACTGAGCTACACGGTCAAGGCGATGGAAGCCTGGGATTTATGATTTATAATGCTCAGTGGTAAGAGCATTGAACTAGTAAATCAAAGGTCGCGGATCAAAACCCAGTCACAGCAAGCAATTTTCTGCTTACGCGGTTTGGGCTCATTCACTCGACAACATCTCATCATCATATTACCGAGTGACAATATCATAACATCATATATATATATATATAGTGTGTGTGACGTAATGATGTCAAAAATAAAGATAGAGGTTTCTAGAATGTATTAGCATAAGAAAGCAGCGTATGTAAATTTCAAGTTTATGTTGATGCATACAATGCTTTAACAATTCCAATAAGAACAAAATTTAACGGCAAACAGCAGGGGAGTAGGACTAGAATTGGCCGCCATATTGGATGATGTGGTATATCTCCTGATCGTGGGCGCAAGATTCCTCTTCTTATTTACCGCTGGAATGTTCGCGGTGTTCGTCGTAGGGTCGCGTTCGCGCCTGAATTTCTATCGGAATGTACCAAAGATTGCAAATGAGTATATGAAAAGTCCACACGTGGATAGGCACTTCAAAAGCGCAGTGCTTTAATAAAAAATAGACACTTCTTTTTTATGAGATATTTTAGTGATGTGTAACGCTTTGGTGTGTTACTCCCCTGACCCGAGTTTGATCCCTGTACGGTTTTCATACTCACCAAACCACAGGTTTTCTCTGGGCACTCTGAACACTGTTGTGTTCATGTTACGAGGACTCCAAATATATTAGCATGGCTCAGGTTATGAAGGTGATGACTGAACTCTTGAGGGGTGGGAATTACTTGACCCTGGGGAGAATACTGTAGATTATCCAGGTACTCTTGTTTCCACGAGGGAGATAGCCCTGCAGTAGGTGAATAGTTTATAGATATAACTGATAAGTGAGTGAAAGCAGTTATTGTTGGTTTTACTTGTTTGTGTACCGTTGTGATTGCCTTCATGAAACAGATCGTTGTTTACGAATGAAAACAACTATTTTGTTACTACAACGCAATGATAAGGCCTATATTACTAAATTATGTGAATATATGCAGACCACCTGTGATAAGGAAAGTTTGCAGGGTTTTGAAGTTGGAAATGAGAGCATCGCTGTTATCGTGAACACTGATTGTCACCACGTGCCTAGTGTACAGCTATTTAATGATCTTAAATGGTTACCGTAATTGTATGAAGAGACTAAAGTAAGTAAATATTGCTTGGTATATTTAAGTCATTAAGAGTTTGAAAGATCAAGTGCCTATTTATGTTAAGGACGTTTATCAAGCTTAATAGCGAACGTCATGCAGTAGCACTAGACTCGGATACAGTAATCTTAAAATATAATAGTCACAAGGCCGAAGGAGGGCGAACGTTTACAGTTTACAGCATGCCAAGCATGGAAGACTTTATCTTTGGATTGTAGAAATATTAATTCTCTTGCTGGATTTAGAAATTATTATTCGACCACATGCTTTTTAATGAACAGTAGTTTTTTAATAATTTTTTACTTCATTTTGTCTGATCAAATTTGGTTTAATCTTACCAAGAACTTTGTATTTTTAAGTTCTAATATTTCTAGATCTATTTATTAGCTTTATAGGAGGGTTAGTTGCTTGCTTGATTGCTTGCTTGCTTGATTGCTTGCTTGCTTGCTTGCTTGCTTGCTTGCTTGCTTGCTTGCTTGCTTCCTTCCTTGCTTCCTTTCCTTCCTCCCTTCCTTCCCTTCCCTTCCCTTCCCTTCCTTCCTTCCTTCCTTCCTTGCTTGCTTGGTTACTTACTTTTTTACTTACTTACTTACTTACTTACTTACTTACTTACTTACTTACTTACTTACTTACTTACTTACTTACTTACTTACTTACTTACTTACTTACTTACTTACTTACTTACTTACTTACTTATTTACTTATTTACTTGCATACTTACTTACGCACCGAATTTTGAAAACTGGGAATGAGATTTAGTTACGTCATTGCCAGATTATAATAATAACCACAGCCACACTAATGGCAGTTCCTAGCTAGATAAATATATAAAATAAAAATAATTTATATATAGCCGAAATATTCGTTGTATTATGTTTTCCTCTGGCGTTGTTTAACACCATTATTTACATTTTTGTGATTTTTTTTCGTCAAAGAACCACTTTAAATTGTCAAAGAACCATATATTGAAGCCGAATTTGCTTCACTGCTCTCAAAACAATGACGTTTAGTCGACTATTTGGCTCTTAAGTTCGAGAAACGCTTATTTATTCATCTTTGAACCATCAGGAGAGGCGATTTTTATCACCTCTCAGTTCTCTATCACCGATATTCTTGGTCAATCTTGCTAGACTTGTTGTACCGAGCATTCAGGAATAGTCCATGAGGCAGTTCTCCGTTTGATTATCCATCAGAGAGTTTCAAAAGTGTTGGCAATTCTCCTACTGTGTTGTCTAACCGAAGCGCTGATATCGCCGAACCCAAAAGGTTTTTAACATTCTCTTGCCATTTGTGGAAATTGAAGTGGAAGTCCTTCGATTGTCATAGCAATGTGTGCGTCGGCGTTTGTCCTGTGAATACATCCGTTTCTCAACAAGTTGTCATATTACGACACATCCATAAGCTGACGACCACGTCCACTGGTGTCTGAGGAGGCAGAGCCTATCAACAACAATCTCGTATTCGCCTTTTTTTGACAGCAAGTTCTACCAGAAGTGAAACCGACTCGAGGAGAAGTGGCCTATATCTTTACACTTCTGGCTTAATTATCGGAGTTGAAAGGAAAACGGCGATATTCCGGTGAGTTGACTTGTTTATTATTTGGCAGATAGCTTGAAGTATCCCTTATCAGCCATACCCAAGACATCCCCCCATGAGCGAAAAAACCTTTACTGTGAGTCCCCAATTATCGATAGATCATCGATATACACTATATGAACTTCGGTGTTCATATAATCCCTCTCTTGGCTTAGATTTTTGTTGTAGTCACATGTTTTGTGACCTTTGTCTGTCTTTGCTTTTGTTATCGGCTTATCATGAGAGAGTATATAGAGTGCATAGTTTGATCTTTAGACCTCTTCTGAATTTGCTTCACGCACGAACTGCTTGAAGTCGAGTTGGGGTACGAAAGATATACTTTTCACCATTGATACACCATATCATACACCATGTGATGCGATCTGAATACCAGCCTTAAACAAACAAAGGAAGTGTCTGTTCGGTAAAATAACAACTTGTATGAACATGCATACAGGGCTTTTCTATGATTTGAAACGCGTACCGTAAATCGAGGTTTTGTTTTCAAGTTTCAAGCGCCGTATCTTCGAATAAGCTTGAACCGAACGACTCGAAATCTAGGGTGGATATAGCCTAGGCTTCGCAGTCCGCAGGCAACTATATGTGTCTTGCCAAACGGCGGCTTTCAACAATGTTTTGGCCGCGATCTTGCTTTTGGCAGAGCACGAAGGGACACTGCTAATCGCCCATTTGTCCCTTTGTGCTCGGCCAAAAGATGCAAGATCTCAGCCAAAACATTGTTGAAAGCCGCCGTTTCAAAAGAAGACACAGAGACTAGAGTTGCCCGCGGAGAAGGTTAAGTTGGATATTAAGCCGAGAGATAACACTAAACGCATTATAATCTCATTGCAGCCAACCTCCACTTGGGTCTATATTAGGGAGGTTTCTATTTTAGATCACCGTTTCGGGGGAAGACACAGAGACTAGAGTTGCCCGCGGAGAAGGTTAGCTTGGATATTAAGCCGAGAGATAACACTAAACGCATTATAATCTCATTGCAGCCAACCTCCACTTGGGTCTATATTAGGGAGGTTTCTATTTTAGATCACACACTGGTTATCAAGAAACAAAGAAAGCTGTATACTTATGTACACAGTGTTTAACCACCCATATAGTACATGAAAGAAGAACACAGGGGGTATTACCACCTGGGCGGCACCGCGCCCGGTTAAAAATGCGATTAACTTAAATCTGGATTAGTGAAGCCATAATCTTGTGAACGAAATTACGCCAGATATTTCACGTTTTCTGTTCGTCGCAGAAATTTTGAAATGTTTTGCTTATGAACTGTTAAATTTATTAAAACCCAGGCGTATTAGTTGTTGACGCAATTAACTACAAATTATTCGCTCGTTAACGTTTAATTCGCATTGCTTTACTATTGCACTTGCACACGTGAACGCGCGCGCTTTACTCGGGATTTTTAATAGGAGTATTATCTCTTACCAAAAATCCCACGTGAACCACGTTTGCCTGTGAAAGTACGGTAAAGTATTGCGTTTTGCGGGATTGATGCGTGTTGTTCACTTGTTCTGTCAACACTTTTCCATACAATATCAAACAGTGCCAACAACAAACGACAAGTTGAGCATGGCCTGTTTATCTATCTCGTTACAAAACTACGATATTTAAATATATATGAAGTCACTAAAGTTTTTAGTGTTTATCGAAAACATTCGCGTTACAATTTCGCGAAATTTGAAACTTGAAAGGCATTCCAAAAGTAACTATGTATACTTTTAACAAAGTTAACTTACAAAGTTACTCTTGAAGTTAGGTTAAACGAGTTATAAACGATAGGAAATATTATGATTTGAATGAACACGACTGTGGTATAGCCAAACAATTTTGTTCTTTGATTATCAGTCATAAATGAAACCATTCGCGAGTACTTCCGGAGGACGTCTGTTCTTTGTTTTTCTTCACACTAAATCCAAAACCTTCCACCGTGACATCATAGTCGTGAAGGGTTTATTCCCAAATATGGAAAGATTTACATAAGTACTTTAGTATGAAGTGTAAGTATTAGGAAATAGACTTTCATTAAATCTTACCTGTCCGGTCCAGTCACAATGGGTCGTCGCAAGACTTACGAAGTGAATCGAAAAACATGGCACACGGTAACGCAAGATTAAAAATTGAAAATCGACAAGCGGCAGGCACATGAGATCCACTCACAAGCCAAGTTTGATTTGCCTTCGACAGAGACCATGCATCTGTCTGTGATCTTAAGATGTTAAAATGAATCAGTTCAAGGTTTTCCCATAATATAAAACAGAAACTACGGCTACATATAATAGTAACTATGAAGCCGGAATTAGCGCGTGGCGATCATATTGGAGTGACCACCTACGCGGGCGTGCAAGATGGGCTTTTCTAGAAAAATGAAAGTTTTTCAATATCATTTATGATATTATTCTCATAATTTATATTATTATATTAACATAATGTGTCTTGTTCGGGAAATTTAAAATAATTGGTAACAGTCGGTTTATTGGGCTTTCAGAAAAGGTATAGCTTTCGCAACAGTTATGGTTTATATTTCTAAAGATATCAATAGAACAAAGAGGTTGAAGTACACCAAGCGGGAATCCTAATTGGAATATAAAGCCCAGCAAATAATGTAATGATAATGTAATAATATAATGTACCTACGAGTTACTTGCTGGGCTTTGATATTTATATTTATATTTATATTTATAACAAAGAGGTGTATGGTTCAATACTACAATATTGAATGTTTTTCAGCCGAACAGGCTTAAAGAATATGATACGTGTGATATTAACAATGACAATGTATTGAAAAGCTTATACATTTCCAATTGCGTTTTTCTCACATTACTGTAGCTACATCAAAGTTTGAAACTCTTAGGTTTGACCCGTTCGAAAGGATAGCAAAATTTTCATGACTATTTACATAAAAAAATTAAGAGTTCATCATTTAAAATTGGAATCTCATCATCAGTTCTCCTTAGTCATCATTGCACATTAGCTTTTGTTATTGTATTCCTCTGCTTGTTTTCCTTGGATTCCTGCTCTGCGGTATAGGAAGATAATAATCTGAAAGTTACAGAAGGATCTGTCTGTATATCTATTTGGGTTTGTTATTAAAACTTGTATCGACGATATGCTGGGAATTGAGCTTTATCTAACTTTTCTCTTTTTGGGTTGGGTAAAAGATTTTCTTTTAATACCCATAAATGGTTAGGACGGTTAAATTTCTGATCTTTATTTGGTTGGGTAAAATTTTTTTTCGGCACCAAATTTATTTCTCTTTCGGCCCCACCCTGACCATAAATAATGACCGATCTCGTGTAATCCAGTAGGTGCTATCGTGGGAAAATCACTCCGCTTTGGTGGTGATATGAATAGTTATTTGACACGTACTGGTTGTTGTGTAACAGGTTCAATCCGATACATCCAAGATATCCACTGGGTACCTGCCTTAATTTTTATAATTTTTATAATTATATAATTTTTTATAATTTTATAATTTCAAAAAGACTGGATCGAGCATCTATTGTTCAGAAAATGAAGCCGGAAGTAGCTCGTGGCGGCCATCTTGCTGGGACCACCTTATGTCTCTGATCTTTTAAGATATTAAAATGAATCAGTTGTCGAAGGTTATTCCCATAATATAGAACATAAACTACGGCTCCATAACAGTAACTATGAAGCTGGAATTAGCACGTGGCGGCTATATATATTGGAGTCGCGCTAATCCCGGCTTCATTATAATGGAGCCGTAGTTTGTGTTCTAAATTACAGGAAGACCTTAGACAACTAATACATTCTAACATCTTAAAAGATCAGAGACAGATAGTCTTTGTCACCTATAGTAAAACTATATAGCGTAGTCCATTCAAGATGGCCGCCGCGAAATATTCCCGGACCGTGACCTGGCTTGCTCTCTGCCTCTCTACGAACTAGTTGAGTTACCACTATGGGAAAATCGCATTTGTAAAAATTACGAGACATTTCTTCCACGCCTTGTTCAGATATCGGTCCCAGAATCCAATGAACAGTGCCTAATTGCAGGTCGTCCTTTCGCCAAGAGCCTTGAATAAAATTGGGACCAACTCCGGCTCGGGGTTTAGGTTAGGAGTAGCGCCCATCCCTACCTTCGAGTAGCAGCTAGAAAAAGAGGAGCTTACTGGTCGCCTCCGGGCATTTGGAATCCGTAGACGGTCGGTAGTACCTTTGATGGTCGGTAGCATCTTTGATGGTCGGTAGCATCTTGGGACTTTTTTACGCGCGACTATTTTTTTGATAATATTCTAAACCAAACCCTAAAACTAACCCTAACCTTAATCCTAACCCTGTTAAAAAGAAAAAAAGTAAAGTAAAATTTTAAAAATTGGAAAAAATCATACTCACCTAACACTCCGACCTCAAAAAATCAATGACACAGACCACTCAGCTATGCAAGCGAACTTGAAATATTCGGTTGATAATCAATATTTATGTAATCCCATTGTAAGTGAACCATAATACATAATAAAAAGATGCTACAGACCACCAAAGATGATACCGACCATCTACGGGTTCCAAATTAGCGTCGCCTCCATCTACAAACGACCAACTAACTTAATTGCTTCATTTATTATTTTTTTTATCGAGTTTATTTGGATCAAATAATTAATTACATTAAAATAAATATAACTGGAATATAATAGTAATATTATAGTATAGCAGTAATATTATAATATAGCATAATAATAATGGAAGTGATGATGATGAAGATAATAATAGTATTAATAATAATAATAATAAAGTAATAATATTAATGTTCATAATAATAATAAAATAAATAAATAAAATTTTAAAAAAAATTAAAAATTATAAAACTAATAATAATAATTATAATAATGAAAATAAAAGAAGAAGAAAACATAAAATAAACAAATTAAAGATCCGTGCGAACGGGACTTTAAGACCCATGCAAGGCACCCACCCATTTAAATTAACATACTGTTATAATTGCACGTAATAAAAGAACGTAAGGAAGGAATGAATGAATGAATAATTGAAAAACTGGAAGGATATATAGATGGATGGGTGGATGAATATTATGTTCTGTGGCAAGGACAGTCACGAGACAAGGACCAAGTACAAGTCCTTTCTGTATCAAAAACTGAACTAACTAAGGAGGAATATACCCGCCTAAGATAAAGTTTAAATGAACCCGGACTGGAAAAGTGATTAATAGGCACTTCTTTACAAACACTGTTCCATATCTTTACAATACGATTGAAATAAGTTGCTTGAAAAGTACTTGTTTTGCAGAGGGGATTTGAAGCTTAACACTAGATGTTTGACTGAGTCGAGTGCGAGAGTGGTTTACGAATGAAACATAGTTATAAAGGACATTGGCAACAAAAATTAAGTTTGTCTAATATGAAAGACTCGTAAAATGATAGAATAACACCTTTTACAACGTTTCCGTATTTCACTTCGTTTTTGAAATATTTCAGTTTGTTTGATATGTAAATGAGATGGTCTCTGACGTCAGGTGCAGGGTAGAGAATTTTCACTCATTAAAATATTAATTCCACCATCAAGTTTGTTCCACAAATTTACTTGAAAATGTGCGTATAATAACCCATGATAATGAACGTTGCAAACTTAGCAATCACTGAGATATAAGACATTTTTTAATGAGTGAAAATTCTCTACCCTGCAGCTGACGTCATAGACCATCTAATTTAGTACATATCAAACAAACTGAAA